>KZ505988.1:346391-374961 GCA_002844005.1 Limosa lapponica baueri
TCCTAAACTTTTTTTTTTTCTCCTTTTTTACCACAATGAAGCAGAAGGGCAACGGCTGATGGTTTTGTTACACACGCTGTTTTGCACAAGGCACTGAAAAGCATTTTACTTTTGGAATCTGGTCCTCTGTCCTGTTTTGTCCTAGCTGACAATAAGTGCAATTTGAAAGTCTGCCCTCTGTTCTACTGCCATAGACACATCTGAACTACATCAAATCACAGAGAAGCACAGAGAAGAAAAGTCCTTGTGATTTGCTCTGTAAGTCCATTACAGAGTGTTTCTGGAGTCTCGGAGCTCCTCCCGAGTTTCAAGGAGAGTATGTAATGCACTCAAACACTGTCTGCAATTTCCTGCACTAAGAGGCTTGAAGCAGAAATGTGTTTCACTTTTCAGCTGTCATTAATCCGGTGTGCTTTTCTGTATAAATATTTATATTTAATCCATATTGCATGGAAATTCCTAGAAGGAAAGAAACTGATTGATTTCAGGCCATTTTTAACATACAGTACTGCCTAATATGAAAAGAAGGCTTCCTAAGCCGAATTTGACTACTATATACTAAGCAATATGAACCAAACTCTCTTTGCATTGCAGGTGGCTGGAATAGTCAATAAACTGCTGACTCAGCAACAGAGATAAGTGGAATGCAATAACAATCAATTTAGCGGACAATCTGGAAATATCTTTAAACGAGGAAGGGATATAGTTAACTGTTTTTTCCCAATGAGGAGATAAGAAGTAAGTGGTTATGTACTTTCAGGATTTATAAAATAAAGTGTTGGCTCTGTTACAATTCATTTTAGATTCAGCTTTTCTCTGGGGTTGGTTTCCAGCAGAAGTTAACTCCTTTGATAATACTCAAACTGCTCTGTCTCTCTTTTTTGAATGAAACAGGAAGCTTAGTGTGTCTATATGATTCCTAATTTAAATGCAAGTTATAAAGGGTATCCTTCAACTTTTTACATGGGAACAAAAGAAGTACCTGGTTTTAAGGACTACGTTCTGATTTCAAGTTCACCATTGAAGAGACCATTTTCCTTACTGTAAATGGGATTAGACTTGTTTCTTAAGGGACTTTAGGTCACTCAATTTGTGTAACTTATGTGAGATCTCGGGAAAAAAAATACTATAGCAAGAAAACTAAAGAAAAAATGAAATTAAAGAGTGTAAAAACCAAGCTACAATTAGTTTTAACAAATGCAATCTTGAATATTGTGTTTCATCAGAATTCCTGTTACATCAGCTTTGCTTGCTTTGTGCACCATGCTTTTCATGCACTTAGCCCAGTTAATGTAAAACTTGCATCATTACTGAATATCCTTAATGCTATTTCTATAATCTTTTAGTCATAAGTATAGGTACTGTTCCATAGTAACAGTATCGGAATATATAGGAATATAGGAGTATATAAGGGATTTGATAGACTGGCATTAGCATCAGCATTAAATATAGCGAAATGTCTTACCAAGGCAGGAAATAATGCTGTGTTATCACCTTCATTCTGCTCAGTGCATCTGCAACTAATGGTGATGGACAAAAATAATTTGCTCTCTATCTCATTTGCTGTTTAATTCAAAAACCTAAAGTATAACAATTTCTGCATCCCTATATGATCATGGAAAGTATTTTCACTCATATTCCTTCTGGTAATACTGTCTGTTTGACAGGTCTTCATCCCATCCATGATGTTTACAACAGCTTAGACTATTAAAAGAATATTTTTAATCAACTGAGTTATCTGTGTCTGTAGACTGCATTACTAATTCCAGCAATAACTGAACTAGTGCTAAAAAAAGTAGTTAAATACATTTTTTGCTCTTCAAAAATAGCACTCCTCTTTTTTTATAAACACAAATGTGTTTATTTTATCTGGTAAGTGGACAAAATAATTCTTGAAAAATGTGTTGTTTTTCTTGAGCATCCTGTTACAGAGATTTTTCTATTAAAAAATAGTGTCTTACTATGTACAAAAGAATGATCCAGTGGGAATAGTACAGGATCAACATTCAGACATTCGCATTTATTTTTCGCTCTGCCATCCTCAGGCAGGTTATTGTGTATCTGGAAACCTGTTTTCACATCACAGAATGGGATATACATTAATTGATTTGATCCAGCCAGCTAGCCAAAATTCAGTCATGTAGATGGATTTCATTAGGTGGAGTAGTTAATGGTTGACCCAGGTATTTTCTTATTGTCATTTTTGCTTAAAAATGCAGTATCTTGTTGAAATACTGTTCTCTTGAGTACAAGAAGATTTAAGCAAATTAAGATAAACTCTTTCTTTCATGGAAAAAAAGACTTTTCCAATCCATAAGCCGTGATCACCATTTTGAGCCTTTTTTACATGGTCAAACTCCTCCAGTTTTTGTGAAGTTTTTTGTTTTTTCCATTTATATAGACATTACCTGTACTAGGTGTTCCCTTGGAGCATTATACATAATGGTACCTTGTTAGGAGCATGGTGATTCTCAGATAACCAGCCCTGTCTGTCATCCAGGTCCTTGGTAAAGAGGTTTATTATGTTAATTAAAGTGTCTAACACAGACTAAAACTTACATTAATTGTTGTTGTTTGCAGGTAGTTCATAGTGAATTGCTTGGCAAACTTTTGGTACAAACATTCTGCCTGAGTGGAAGATGATATAACATTTTTCAGGCCACTCCTTTATAATGTCTTGATTCTGCCCAAAAGGGTGCTGTTTCTAAAGGATACAAGTTTACTTGGGCACAGATTTATTATTAGACTAATTTAAGGGTGAAATAACAAATACCCATCTGTGAAGTTGGGGAAACCACATAAAAGATTTAATCTCTTAATTGAGACGGTATTTCATCTTTAATCCTTAACTGTTCTTGAATCTTAGCTTACAAGGGTGACTATAATCTAATCCAAGGCAGTGATCTGAAGAGTTCTTTCAGCTACTTCTTTCCTGCATTTTTTTAAGGATGTCTGTTAGAGACGCCTACTAGAGCAGCCAATGTGGGCAAGGTTCCCAGTAGTCCAAAATGGAAGCAATAGTTTTTTCTTGCTTACTCATGAAACAGTATTTCCATATTTGTGACAGAGCACTCGGATGGCAGTACTGATGGAAATAGATATTGTGCTCACAGGAAACATGAGAATGTTTAATAAAAATTAACAAATAACATAAAATTCTAAATGAATTAATATTTGTTTAATACCTACATACTTGTAAAAAATCTATGTTTTTCAAGTCTCATATTATTCTTACAGTCTCCTCCAACAATAGGGGCAGAACCTTACAAATTTTAAGACCTGTGTGAAAATGCATCAAGGTTAGCTTGCTACAAGCTCTGCGCTGGATCCATAGTTGAGTTATGAGCAGAACAAAGAGCTGATGTGAGTATGACATACAAGGACTGCATAACCTCCTTCTGTACAATTTTTTCAGTTGAGCCTATGAGACAGTCAGTCATAAACACCATTTGTAAAATTAGTCTTTTTGTTTTATTCAGAAAAGAATATTTAAAATCTTATTAGTTTTGTGATTTCTGGTAAAGGGGAGAATTCTAGATTTCTGGAAAGGTCAATTCATTTGAATACTGGGAAAGGGTGTTAGATCTACTTCAGTGACTTTGAACATAAAGCTGGAGCTCTGAAGAGACCTTGAGTTATGCAGCAATGAATCTCTTTTTTTTTTGTCTTTTTTTTTTTTTTTAAGCCAGGTACAAAATTAGTCTATATTAATTTGCTGTCACATGAGGAGAATAGTTATGAGCTCCCATACAAAACAGTGTATGTCCATGTTATGAGATAGATGAAGTATTTTAAATAGTCTGATCAGATTAGATTGCTATGAACTGAGATAGCTTAAAGTCTAAATTTTAAAGACAGATAGAGGATGAGGAATAGGAGTACTATAAAGGAGATGGGGAACAGAGGTAAAAAAAAATTACACAATTTGTCCAGAGTCACACGAAAAAACCCAGAGAGCAAGTGGCAATGAAGCCTGTATCTTCTGCCTTCTACCACAATCTCTTAACTACCGTATTTCTAAAATAAGAATACTATGTTAAGTCAACCTACAGGGGCTGCAAAACAAGATAAGGATCTGTTTAAAATCTAAAAGCAAATCTTTTCATTCAAAAATCTACTCTTGGAAACATATTTACACAAATTTCAGCCTGCTGACCATCTCTTGTGGTCAGACTATGTTACTGAAGAACATGCGTACTCTGCCAACAGGAGGAATAAAGGCTTTATGATGTGGGACTGTAAGATATTTCACTTTGCATAGAGCAATATTAAACATGAAGTATTCTTTCCCTCCAACGAGAAAGCAAGCTGCATGAAAGTTTGCATAAAAACTTCTAAATTTGTTAAAAGAATCTTCTCTAAACTCCTTTCTCTCTGAATCCCTCTTTAGAGGTGCTCAATACTGCATTTATTAAATGCCCCAGCCTTATGTCACACTGTCTGTGCCTTTTGGCTGTAGTTGTTTAATTCATGATCATTATTGTTGCTATTATAAATTCTTATTTCAAATACAAAGAGGATAATTACCATATAGTCTTCCTGGTTTGCGATTTCTCATTGCCTGGGGTACTGGAATTTTCATACTCCAGTTTCACCACCGTCTACCTGTTGAATGGCTGGAGAACGGAGATGATGGATCCTTGGAGATCAGTAACCCCTTTTAAGTCTACCAAAGACAGTGCCTTGGACCCTCCCAAAGTAAAAGCTTGGGTTTCCCACTCAGCAATAGTCCAGGACATATTTTTTCCATTCCATTTCAGAATTTTTAATATTATTATTATTATTATTTTCCCCAGGAATATGAATTCTAGGTTTCAGCTAGTTTTCAGTAAAACCATGAATTTCCAGAGATTCAGGAACCAGGTGGAATGGGTATATATATCCATTTCAGAACACACTGATTTTTCAATTTGTCTCAAAGGACTTCTTTTAGCCTGGAACACTTGTGGCCACAGAGATGAGTGAGTGATACAGCTCCTACGAAATAGCAAAAACCTTAAAATCTATTTCTAAAACAGCTGGTAAGTCCCAGCTGAGCTGAGCACAAGCCAGTAAAATTTCCTCTGAAAGAGAACTTTTAGGTATTGAACACAGAAATCTTCACCAGTTTGAGAAGAGATTTACTTACATCGAAGAGGTATCCAACCTTTGCGATTCAATGTTAGTATTACTCACATTTAAATGAACTGAAATTGGATCTTTTTTTCCTAATGTGTTTTCCATACTTGTATCAAAGAATATTGAAAGTTTCAACAATGAACTGCTATACTTTTTAACTCAATTTTATTTTCAAGGATTGAGGGTTTTATTCTTTATATTCTTTTTTAATGATCATTTACTCATTTTTCAAGAAAGCCCAGTCTAGACCTGTCACTCAAAAAACCCTAGGTCTACCTTCAACTCCTAGTCAAAATTGGTTTCCATTTGCTTCTACATTTTTCAGACAATATCTACTTTTTTCTTCTAGATTAACTTTGCCCATCTAATAAGATGAATATTCTATAAAAATATAACACTTTTTCTTTTCATTACTGAGTGGGATTTTGTTGGCATTGAAATGGTTAAAGTCTATTTCTTCCACTTCATGTTAGAATAAAGTTAATAAGCAACCAGCAACATGGACTGTAGCTGCTAAAGCTAAACTTCTAAGTAATCTTAAAAGGAAAGAGGAAAATTGTTCCTGACAAGCTAAAATTACATTATAAAACCTCCCATATTTTGAAGAGCCATGAGTCTTCCTAGGCTTGAAGCTTATTTCAGTGTTTAACAAAACCTGTTTATAAAGAAAATATCTTCCCCAATATCAGTTTTCCGAAAGCATGCCCCTTAACCCCGGCTTTTTTGTTTCTATTCGTTGTTGGCATGGAGACGAAGAGGCACTCCACTAGACTGATCAATGCATGGTTACATCAACATAACATTTTCAGTCAAGTTCCCAGGAGCCTTCCTCCTGAATCTGTCATTTTGATTCAGATAACTAAATCAGGCTAAGCACTGCAATGATAACGGATGACTTGCCTCATTAGCTGTCTCCTGCTGCTTTACTCTGTCAGGAAGCACCACAGTGACTGTTTGGGTTCCTGTGAGAGAGAATTGTTTTCCCTTATATTATTTTGGTGTATATATGCTTTTCGCATTTCTGTCCATTCTTTTGTCTATATTCACATACAGAGAGAGACAAATGCAAGCAGTGTTTAATGACTATTTCATTAAGAGAAAATAGAGTTGAAAAATTTTTTATCAGGAACCAAAATTTAATCATAAAAATAAACACATTTCATAGCATCCTGGTAATACAGCTATGTTCTCTTATATTCATTGTCTCAAACTTTCTGTTACCTTTAAATGAGATCCTTTCTTGTTAAGGCACTTTGCTTATCTGAACATTCAATGAATCAATTACCTTAATTACACCAATATACAATAATTAAAATCCTAAGAATCATTCCTAGATAAGTAGTTTGGGTTTTAAATACGCTGTTGAATAAATAAACTGCATTAAAATAAAACCTGTAAATGATAGGGCAAACAGTTTTTCAATTGTAGCTGTTAAACAGAGCACAGGTGTACTACAGGTCGTGCAAGTACAGGTGAAAAATGAATCCAAGTGTGTATCTAGGCAAGTTGTGAAGGCACACATGAAGCAGTAGATATGTGATTTGTTTATCAGCAACTGTGTTTGTGGGTAGGTGATTAAATACAGGAAAAAATAAAGACTACATGTATTAAATAAGCCACTAAAAAACCCTAGCCTTCTAATTTGTGCTACCACTACTATCTTCCTCATATATTTGTGTCATACAGTGACCATAAACTAAACTAAATAAGTAAAATGATAATATACTAAAATCACGGTCTCCTTCATCACTCCCCTTGAAAACAGACAACTTGCTTTCAGTTCCAAAGGTAGAGATTTATTGTTAACTGAGAAGCAGCCTTGCCCCTGGCATCGAAACAATACCCTTCTGTGTCAGCCAAAGCATCTCCACCACCTTGAGCTGGGAAGGCAACTACACAAGGAATGAGAGAATGGTAGATTGCCATTTAACTCCCCTAGCACTGCAGCTTCTAACCTCAGCTGAAGAAGGGCAACAAAATATTTAAGCTGAGCTGGGGAAGCCCAGTTTCTTTTCTACATTCAATCATGGGATGCTGGCACATTGTGATCAAGGCACCTGGTTTTGATTCACTGGTTAAACTCAGAGGATTTTACTGCAGTATTTGGAGGACCCTGTGGTTGGCTGCCAGAGCACTCACAAAAACCTCACTTAACTAAGTAGGAGTCAGAAATGGGTAAGGAATTCCTAGCATTTCTGTTCCATTGCTGCCTAATTCTTGATGTCACCTGCTAGTCTGACACATATTTACTCAAAATCCAGTGGGATTCATAAATTACATATTCTCTGGCTAGCTCACTTATAAAGCTTAATAAAGCATTTATGAAGTACACTTAACATTTAGGGGGAAAAAAACACCTCTTGGTACATTTTTTTCTCTTGTATTATGTCAATGTTTGAAGAACGCAACTTAATTGTCTCTTCTGAGATTGATTTGAAGAATAGGGTATAAATGTGCACTTCTTCTAAGTGAAGGAAGATCTCAGACCTCTGGGCATATGTTATTTCAGGATTTTTTCTCTTGTTTTCTCTTGAGGCTGTTCCACTTTGGACACATAAATATTTTGTTTCCCCCACAGGAAGAAATCTAATGATGGGCCCACTCTTTGGGCCAAAGGATATTCACACACACACATTCAAGGAAGAAGTTCAGCTTTTAGAAAGACATTACTTCTTTATTGCAAGTAAGAAAAAGTAATCCAGACTATACACACAATCCCTGAATATGTCTTACACTTAGGTCCCTTGCTTGATCTTCAAGTGCAGTCCTTAATCTGTATACAGTGTATAATTACCTGAAGGTGAGAATCATACAAGGAGATGATAATCTTCCCTCACCAGACACCACCTAGAGTAACATCTGGCTGTGTCTGCCTCTTAAAGAAGTTTGGCAGATCTGAACCATGGCACACAAGCCCTTCCTCATCTCTCTCTTCCAATTACCGCTTCAGCCATATGAACATCTAAAGCCATGACAAAATTGGAGGACTGAAAGGGAAACCTATTTCTAATCCAAGAAGAAAGTATCTCTTAACTCATATGAATGAAAAAACATCTGAAATTCAGATTTTTTTTCCTCAGCAGCTTCTTCTTCACTATTCAATTTTCCTTTCTGCAATGTCTCTACAGGTTAAAAATTATTCCTTGAATTATTTTGGAGCATATATAAAGAAGTGATTCAGCCTAGTGTCATTTCTTATGGTATAACAAATAGAATGTGTTACAACCAAGTTCAAATCTCTTTCTAGCTTTTGATCATTAAATGGCCTTAATTAAAATCAACACAGAAAGAAACCATGAGACAAAGCCTGCTTATCGTACTTGTTAGGTGAAGACAGTGGAAAGAGACCTGAAACAAATCTTCTTCAATTGTTTACTGGATAAGATCGAATTATTTTAATTATGTAATATGTATGATTCACACTTTAAAATATTCAAACATTTAAAAACTACCTCACAGAATCAATGTGATAAGTTATTTATGGTTAGCAATGAAAGATGCTTGATTAAAAACATTTTGGATTTTGAAATGTCTGTGAGTACTATACTATTTCCCTTCAGATCGCTCTGGTATAAAGAGGTATATAAGAATAGAAATGAATCCTCTTGCCAGTATTTCACTTTAGAATACAGAAAACATGAAGCTAAATTGTGTTAAGGTCTTATATGTAGGGGTTTTATTCATCGTTTGTTAGATTGTGTATACCAGTCATTATTGCAGCATACCATATCAAGCATTACCAAAACTGTTTTTAGAGTAAAAAAATGTGAGACCTTTCAGGTAAAATATCTTTGACAAATTGTAAATTTGTTGGAAAACTGAGTTTTTGAGAGACCAAAGATATTGATCTTTCTCATCAATTTTTTCTTTAGCATGTTAAACATTTTCCTTTTTCCTTTCTTTTTTTTTTTTTTCCGCAAAAATTCCACCTGAATGGATGCTTGCCACTTTCATCACTTTCCTCCCTGATCAACTTGATAGTAGGAGCACACCCTGGGAGATAAAAAAACATTGTTTTGAAAAAGCATGACTTCAGGGATCTAGGCCATATAAATCATGGCAGTATCAGCTATCCTTATTCAGGAGGAGACATGCAAATCAAGTTTGGGTCTTTTTTCACTCTTTGTATCAGTCTTTTCCATTCTTAAAGACTGTTTTTATTGTCTCCCGCTCCTCTGTTTCCAGGTTCACAGTCATCTGTTCTCTCCTTCTAGAACAACCTTATTAGAGATCTCAGATCATTCTCACTGCTCTCCTCCAGAGGCTCTTCAAGTGATCCTACTTTTTCCAGAGGTGTGATGTTCACATCTGTGTGCAATACGTTTCTTGGGGTACTGCCAATGCTGCATAAAACAAAGAACTGTGCAGGCTTAATTCCTGCCGTCTACTTTTTTGTCATATTGGCACGTTTACTGACTCTTCTTCTATGGTCAGACTTTAGTTTGTTGCTCATTCTGTACTTAAACAGTATTTAGTTTTGTCCTGATTTTTCTGTGTTTTGTTGCCATTGTTGTTTGTTTGTTTGTTTTTTCTGGGCCATTTTTCTTATTTGCCAAGAATACATATCTCTAATCTAATCCCTTCAATTTTTGTACTGATTTAATACAACGAAGTATATCCTCTGTTCCATCATACAAATTATTTATGGAACTTTGCATAGGACAAGAGCAAGGCTAGATCTCTGCTGAATTGCATTCACCAAACCTTTCCATTTTGCTAATGATTTTAATTTCTCTCTGCATAGTTCATCAACCACATTTGCATTCTCTATTCAAAAGTAACGCCAAGATACAGAATATTGCTTCTCTCGATATCAACTGTTCCCTTTGGTAAACAGAAGGAACTTTGATTGTTTAACAAAATACTATTTTAAACTGCTGTAGTAGAAGAAGATCAGAGGTGAAAGCTGTATAAAACACATTTATGCTCCACTCTACCTGTGCCAATAAGGTGTCCTGTGATGAGTTTGAGTCTGCATGTTTACATGGACATATCCTAAGGTAGTTTCTTCTTCTAGGATCTCTTGGCATAATTGAACTGTTTCTATTGAACTGTTTTTAGACTTCTGCTATGATATTTAATGGTCTGTTCCTTCCCTTGCCTGGTGTATGAAATCTGATGCTGTCCTGCCCCTTTGAAAGATGGGGTGCTGAAGGCCTTTGCTGGATCATGTATGTGGGAGAAAAGTTACCAGCTTCCTCACTTTTGATACAGAGGAAAATTTCCTTATCCCAAAGAAATTGCCCCCCATTTCACTGTCCCAATGTGATCTATGTTTTAACATGCTGAAACATCTTCCTGACTGCCGGTGAGGTTATCATGGGTAGAAGCGGACGGTGTTACCAGTTCCTAACACTGCCAAACCCTGAGCCTGGACCTCTTGAAGCCAGGACATTAATTTTTAAATTAATGAGGTTTGAAATAGTAAATGGTAAACTTCCGTTCTTATTTTTGAACTTGAACATTGTTCTGGCTTCCCTGGCAACTAAGAGAAATCTATATATGCTCATTTTTAAAATGAAAGCTGAGGTGTTTCTCTAATCTCTTGTTTTCAGCAGCCAGGGCTTTAAGAGATGCTCCCTCCATCCTGAAGCTAAGAATGTAACAGAACCAAGTTCATATTTTCAGAGTGAATCTTTCTCTTTGTGGTTAGGGCAGTTTCCTAGCAGAGAAAACTGCTTTCCATTTAGAAAAAAATAATAATCCCTGAGCTGTCATCCTCCCACCAGTGGATTTACCAGCCTAGAGGATTTCTTGCACAATTTTCTGAGCAATTCCTGGAACTGATATTTTGCAATTGCTTTAACCTCTCTACAAAGTGACTTCTCAATGCATATTTCCCCCACACATTCACATAAGATTAGTATTCTCTTTTAGCTAAAGAAAGATTAAGATGATCACTGTCTTAAAGTCTTTGATTCCCTCTTTTCAGCTGTAGTTCCTCCTACAGTAAATAATACTTAGTGAATTGAATGAAGTCCCATTATTCTTTGTCAAGATACCATAGTAAATTGAGCCACAGTGATTTTCTTCACTCAAAACACCTGTTACTTCTATCCTTTGCAATCTAGGAAATACCTACAGTCAGAAAAACTTTATCCTTGAAATAGGAGGTGTTAAAATTGTGGTGTCTCCTTCCAAATGTTATCAGAGCAAAAAAGAAAATGCAAACTCTTTATAAAGCCTTTTAGTGTGCAGAGTTTACGAAACCTCTGAGCTTCTTTGTCTAACACATATTTAGAAAAGAATAGAATAGAATATTTCTGTTTCTATTATGCTTTTAAGTTCAACAGCTCTAACAGTGTTTCATTTAAGGTGTTTTTCTTTAAACAAAATCTCAGTCTCTATAAAGTAGAATAGGTCTCTTACTTTAAAGATATCTACTATTTCCCAAAGTACTTAATACATCTCCACATCCCATTATTTAGTATTTGTGACAAACGATCAATATAATGGTGTATGCTTCAAAGTAATCTACTGACTGCTGGTTTTACAGTGCTGGCTTTATCTTGTCTTCCCAAGTAATTTACTCTAAACTCCAAAATGATACTGTGTGGTAAATGACTCATATTCCTGTAACTTGCATGCTATTTGACTCAAACAGTTGTAGCGTAGAAATATATGTGTCTGCACTGTAAACACAAAGAGTGCATTTTTGCATTCAAGTAAAATAAAAGTCATAGCTAGAATGCTAGTGGTGGCTCTAAGCTTTTAATTCCAAGTGTTTCTATTCTGAACATCGGTTCCCATTCAAAATTCACTTCTGTTTTTTCTGCTGTCTTAAAATTCCGAAGCTCTGTCCACAAAGAAACTGTTAGAAATCCTGTGAAGAAACAGTTTCTTGGGTTTGCTATAAGGTCAGGGATATAAAGTCACTATTAAAATAACTTTTGTAACTAATTCTTTCACAATATGGGCACTGATCTAGCTGATGGTAAAGGCCTGAAACTTTGCATGGGGGAAAAAGCCTGTTCACTAAGATAATGTGCTATTGGATTAAAATTGCTCTTCAATTTGGCTAGATTGGGAGATTTGCTGTTTTGGGCAAGGTGTGCAGGAGATATGTTTTGCCCTCCACATTTTGGGAGTGTGCTTTAGACTAAGATTACCAGAGTGGAATATTCAAAAGCTTCAGCAACTACAGCACAGTCTATAACATTTGCACAGACCATGAGAAGGCTCTGTAGGCTATGAAGAATCATACTTCACTTATTTCATTTGTACACTTTGTATGTTGTACATTAAAAGAGAATAATTTGGAGAATTCAAGGAGAATCAGGATAGTGGATTTTCTGAAGGTTAATGGATGTCATAACTCAAATTGTTCTTTAGGAATACAAGCAAGCTTAATTCTAAGTCCAATGGTGGAAGGAAGGAAGGTGTCGAAGTCATATAGGATAAAAATGAATACTGCAAATGATGTTCCTTCTTAAACGCTTACTCTTACAGTCTTTGTTTCAATCTTCAAGTCCTTTTCATCTAGAAAGGGTTGAGACATTAAGTGTAAAAATCATTTAAATGTTTTTATTCAGAAAAACCTCAGGAGAAAATATTTGACTTATTTCTTCCTTTTTTCAAAACTGTTTTGCCCAACCTTGATACTAACTAAAGCAGCAAAATATCTGTTGGGAATAAGCAAAAACCACTTATTAAGAATATGTATGCCATCTGTCTATATATTATTGCACCCCCCTTCCTGAATACTGTAATAATATTTGAAACTAAAGCGCTCAAAAATTTTACATGTTGAGTTTTTTAGTGGTACACATTAAACACATGCAGTACAGAAAATAAACACTGAACACATGATCGTGGGTGAAAGTGAGTCCAAGTGTTTTCAGCTCTAACATAAACAGGATCACATATGTATTGCATATTCCCAGCCTCAAACTGATTTCACTACCCAGAGAAAACACTGCAGTAAAGATCTCTTTTTCTTAAACTGTACCACTTTAGGATTAGGCTGGGATTATTTCCTCTCACTCCTTTAATTGTTGTTTTAAGAGAGAAATGTTGATATCTGCACGGCCCTCTACTTGCTGCGTCATGTATCAACTGTACTTTTTTATCATTTGTGAGTACAAAGCAGAACACAAGAAAAATAGTGCCTAGAAGTACTTAGGGTTGTTACAGGGGTATGTTTGGTGCGGCTCAATCATTTTTTGATAACTTTTGATAAATAATTTCTTCCCTAAGTCAGAATTTCTACAAGAGTTCAGAAGAGCAAAACAGCCTCTGGGAATAGCCATTATGCAATTAAGAAATTCTTCATAGGACTGAAATGGACACAGAATGCAAGGAACCAACATGATAAGTCAAGCTGGGAGAAATCCTTGCAGGTGTACTTGCATACATTTGTAGCCATACAGTTCCAGGGACAAAGATCACCATAGATCTCATCTTTTCTATTTTATTTTTTATTTTTATTTTTTATTTTGTTCAGGAGGGGAACATAGATAACAGAAATAAAGAGAGAAGACAATAAAGTGGTGAAAGGGAAAAGTGTGTGAGTGTAGATTTACCAGTTCACTAACACTGTTGATTTTCTTTGGTAGAAACACTGTGGTAAAAGACTATCAATGTCAACTAGAATATGAGAAAAAGTAGTTAAAAGATGTTGATTATAAACCTGGTATTTAATAATGTATTATCTCCTTAACTTCCTTAGTTAACATGCTTAGTTGCTTCAAATACAAGGGGTCCAGGACAATATAGAAATATCCTTTCCTTGCAGTGGTAATAAGCCTTCTAAGGATTTGTGGGATTGTACTAATTTTATACTACTTCATCTGCAAAAGACCTCATTTTCCAAAGATTTTGGGCTAGACACAAACACTAGAACATCAGAAAATCTGAGCTGTGGGTAACATGCATCTAAACATTAATTTACCTTTTTTTGAGCTTTCAAACATCTACTGTATCATAATATATTATATATACATTATTTATTTTAACAATAAAACATTTTTGAAACATTTTCTCTATAAGGTTGTGGGATACCAAACCTTGATTGAAGCCCTTTTCCCAGGTGACGTTTTACTTGTACAAAAGGATTTTGCCTAAATAATATACCTAAGTTTGAAAACAGAGGTTTATATTTTCTAGAATCATACATGCTAGGGTTTAGTAGTCATTCTGAGCTGTAGGTATGCAATATATAGAAGCTGAAATCCTTTATTTGATAGTTGGTCATAGTAAACTAAGATCCTAATCAAATATGATATTTTTTTTTGCACAGTAAGATGAATACACTTTCTGTTGTTTGACTGAGATATTACTATGATACCCAATCACAAAATTATATTATTTTGGGAACACTACTGAAAAAACAAATTTCAGAAAGCCAGCAATAATTCTTTTAATAGCCCAATTGCTTTATAATTTGGCATGTAGAGGCTAAAATGGAGATCAGCCTGTAATTCTCTGTTGCTTGGTCTGTAGCTAATTAAGTTTCTTCTTGCTGATAATTAGGAATTTATTCTCTTGTAGCTCTCAGAAGTTTCTATCAAGTTGGATCCATACCATATGTAATTCTTGTTGTCTTATACCCTTAGATATAGAATGTAGTATAATGTTTCAGTCACTCTCTCCTGTAAATGTCTTTATCTGTTTGCCCTTCTCTCCTTCTTATAGATATAAAGTGTTTGTTCTTTTGTGTGCGACCTTATGTGTATGATTATTTTCCCATTTTAAAGCTTAAAAGACAATGTATGTTTTGCCTGTGTAAGCCTATGTTTATTCGTTGTTTGAGAAGAGCTTCTGTGTCCTGGGTGATATTATCTCTAGCAGTAGTACAGCAACATCAGTTTTGTAGGACAGACACGCTAGCTTGTCACTTCTCTTCCTTCTGGTATCCCTTAGGGGTATTTTGGATCATATTGACATTTATTTCAGGTGCTCATTCTGATCGTCTTTAACAGTGTCATATATAACTGAGTTACTCAACCATCTCACTCCTGTTTCAATTGCATTCTCTTGCAGATAAAGTTTTCTTTTGGTTAAATGCTTTGCCCTTTCTTTTTCAATACAGTCTTCTTTGCTCTCTTGTATCATGCTGCATTTGTACACATTTCTGACAAAACGGACCTGTTTTCTATTCTCCTATATTTCTCCCTAATTATATTCATACTAAACAAATTGGAAATGTACAAATAATGGATGGAAACCAGCTACATAAGCCCCCTGTGCTGAAAGATATTGTACTGTAAGGGTCTTTATATTATTACATGGTAATTGGATTCTAACATTCAAAATAAATGTTAGACATTACAAGGATGTTATTTAACACAGTGAATAATTACAATTTCTATTTCTTTCTGCATGGACATTTGAGAACTGATAGTATTGCTCACACATTTCACTTTTTTCTGCATTGCTCTGTGGGGATTGTTCCATGAAAACAAATGAATACACGTGAGTGAAATGTAAAACCACATGATAATGCTCAAAGCTTGTTCAACAAACATGGGAGTGAAAAGAGGGCTATCTGTTGCTTTTACTCAGCAAATATTGAGGCTTTAGATAGTACTCTCCTTCAAAAACTGCTCTACTCTGCTCTAGAAATACCACCAGCCTTTGCAGAACCGCTGTAAAATAGCTTTGGTTTGTCTTGTTCCTATTTGGCAAAACACAGAATATTTTTTCAGAAGTACCAATTATATTTGAATCATTATATTTAATCTTCCTCATATTCACCAAATAGGACCAAACTGGGACCTCGAAATACCCAGGGTCTGAATTTCTTAATTTCTGCTCACGGTTGGAAGTGCAGCAGTGGTGGTCTCAGTGCAGCGGCATGTAGGAGGAGGGCAGGCAATGAGTAGGGGACGTTTGGTTCTGTCAAAAGGTGTTGACTCATCAGACCTCCCCAGTAAGTCCATGTTTGTCACTCCTGCACCAGGGTTGAGCTCCTGTCCCTTGTGGAACTGCTGGTCACTAGAGCTGGCCAAATTACATCTGTTATGAGGTCCCTGCAACACCCTATGCAGCTACCCTTTGACTTCAGTTACACAGCTTAACTGAGAAATATTTCCTATCTACCTCTGCTCCACAAACAACTAAAACACAATCAATACTATCAGCATCATGCTGATGCCAAAGAGAAAATCCTCTAATATGGAAAAAGCTTGGAAAAAGCTTTCAAGGTGAGGTTCCAAGGGAACTGCTTGCAAAGGGAATATAATCAGTGAAATAGATATGGAAAGAGTTAAATGGTTGGGAATGGAATACTTGCATGTCGCGGGTCTGGTGCAACCTTTCCATGCTTTCCTTCTCAACCAAGGTCCACATATATAATTTTTCTGACATCTCCCAGAATTTTTATATTATGCTGAATAGAATAATATATGGTTACTTTCCTGAACTGTCCTAGAAGTCCTCAGCAATTTAAAACAGGGTTCAAAGCAAGAATTAAAGGAAAGAATCACTAGCTAGAACTGAAGTTACATAGGTGTCATAAACGTTATCCGTTGCATTTGATGAAAAGCAGGTATTGCAATTGACATCTGGAATCCTCTCCAGAAGTTCAGCTTAAGTGCTCTGGAATATTTTTTTTTCAAACTATTTATGAAGCAGCAACTATTTATTATTTGTCATCAAATCTAGGCTTGAACTGCACACTTATGGATTTCTACCTAAACGCAACCTAAAATTGCATGGCTTGTAGTAATACTAGCTATTCCAGAATTAGCATGTCCCCAGAAAACCAAACAAAACAAAGGAAAATAACTTCCATGCCCCTGCAGATATAATAATGATTTCAGATGTTGCTTATAAAACAACAAACTCCAATAGAGTAGCTGAGTATTTGCAGTGTCTCTTTAGTTAAATAAACTTTTAGATGTTTTATTTGTTTTCCTTATCTTCTCCACTGTAAGGTGCATCCTTGATTACCTAATGAATATATACAATGGATTCAGCCTGAGTTTTTTAGACCTGAAGTTCCATTTTCCCTTGCTACAGCATTCTGTTTTATGTAATAGAAACTATGTAAAAGGGCATGATATCAAGCTGTCAAATCATGCCTTGAGTGAAGGGAGTACAATGATTTGACAAACAAATATCTTTATTGTTACTTTTGTCTTGTTCTTTCTTTTCATCTTTTCACCTCAGATATTATCAGTTTTTGAAAATAAAAAAAGCCTTACACCTTATCACCTTCTGATTACAGAAGGCCATACAATTCATTGTGGCACCATATTAAATTTATTACAGCTTTCAAAGTGACTTTGAAAACCTAATTTGGTTATCTACTTCACTCACTGTATATACCAGTATGCATAAAAACATAGCTTACCCAACCATGATTTTAAAAAACATTTTTAAAATGAGGATCCAGACCTATTTTTATTTCTATTCTAAATAAGTAAGGAAAAGTGATGACTAAAGTTTCTGGTAAATAAGGGCAAGAATTTCATTCAATATTAGTAAAAATCAAATGTAGGTCATACTAAGTACAACATTTCAACTTCTCTGTTATTAACTTTAAACCAGAAAACAAAACCCATTATAACACTTTTCAAATACAGGCTTTCAATCTATAATCCAAAATATGTGTCTGCATAATTATTCACAAGCAGAAAGAACTGAGAAATGGAAAATGCAAAAAAAACCCTAAAAAATTCTCATAATGTTTCTTCTGTGAAGGTTTTCCCCTAGCCTTTCTTTGGAAACATTTGAATATTACCATTAATCTAATGAAACAAGTTAGTCTTTAAGATAGTTAGTCTCAAGAGAGTCTCAAGAGATGAGAATTATTATTGACAGATGATGACTTTCCTCTTGAAAGTACCAATTGATTGATGTCTCATTGTCTCACTATCTGTGGGAAGTTTTTATGAAATTTTGGTTGAATTTTGTTTCAAGTAGTTATGACAGTGTTGAAATACCATAAGAGTTCCATCCCATGCTTCAGCATTATTTTGTTCTAAAATTATTTTAGCATTATTTGTATAATTATATTTTAAGGGTACATGTAAAATAAAGAAACTAATACATAAACACTTATTAAGAGTAAACACAAATAAAATTAATCCTATTGAAATTCTCAAATGAAAAAAACTCTTTTTGTGCTAAGGAGTATTTTTCCTTCAGAGGGAGACTTGTTGACTCACAGTTTGAAAATTTTGGCTTCTTCTGAGAAGAAATTTTCCACACAGCTCTCAATCTGTGCATGAACATAGGCTTAAACTAGAAACTCCTCATATTTGGAATGGTGAAAACCATTGCTTGGTAATTACTTTGGACACTTAAAAAGAAATCGCTTGCCCCTTTCTTGCCTATTTGGCCACATTAATAACTTTTGTGGTTTATAAATATTAAGAAACCAAATAGTTTTAACCTCAGTTTCCTTTGGTTCAGTACATACTTGTTTTAGTAAAAAAATACTAGTGTTTGCTCATTTTATGGTAATTTTGAAAATCTCCTTCCTAATCTGTTTCTTCATTTTCACACTAGATTTGCCTCAGCCTACTCATAGCCTGATTTAGGAGTGCAATATTGATAGAATATACATTCCTCAACATACACAGACGCTCATATATTCACAAGGCTTTGTTAGCTTTTGTTTATATAGGACACCGAGTAGATGCTTTTGACTGTGAATAAACTCCACAGTGCTGAGTTTAGAAGACATTGGAAATGGCAATTTTCAGATGAAAAAAAAAAAAAAGAGGTTGTTCAAGTATGCCCTTGAGCTTCACAATAATTTAACTTTTAAGGTATTTGTAGACTTGAAAGAGAATTGTCACCTTCTTGAAGCAATGACAGTTGTCACCTACAAATACATATGATGTATTCATACTTCTCTGCTGGTTATTTTGGAATATATGAGCATAAAGTCTCCCAACACACAACCTCCATGAATTTGTCCAGTGTCACATGTATCTGCCAGAGCATGCTCTTCAGTGAAATACTGTACATGTTACTGCCACACCAGAGAGGTTTGCAGTTTAAATCACAAACTCCAATACCTGCATACTGCAGGAATGACAGGATTTCTGGTTACAACAGATAACCTGATAGATTAAGGGCTGAAATCTGAGAGGCATATGCACTTCATTATACACGGAACAGTTGAGAAATGATCACCATCAGTGAGAGCAAACACAATACTGCCTTGAAGCTACGTTAGAAAGATAGCACCGCTGTTAATAATTAATTCTCTCTGTTGTGTCTGGCATCCTGCCTATGACAGCAAAAAATCCAATAGGATATTGCTATATCCCCCAGCTTGTACAAATCCACCAGGGGTGCACTACGGCTGATATGTTGTTGCCCAACAGTACAAAATTAAATCAAGAAGTGCTGTCAGAAACACCCTCCCTCATCTCACAGAAAGCAATCGAATGTGGGAGATGGGAGAGTGTTGAAAGCCCTGGACTAAAGTTGGAAAAATCTATCTATTGCAGCAAGCCTGCTAGCGGTCGTTAAATCATTCCAGATAGTAACATAGCTATGCCTTGCCCTTGAACTTTCATCCTTTTCTGTTTTGGTCTTGTTTGTTTGTTTTTAATTTAAATCAAATTTAGCCTAAGCCTTTTTCAAATGGAGGGTCAGGCTATAAGACAGTCCTGCTAAAATCGTCATATATCCAAAAGCAGATATTTTTTATCTGTTTAGATAGCTTGACTCCTTCGATCTATTTCTATAAAAGTTTTCATGAAGTGTCATTACAACAGAAATGCCATATAATGTACATGACATGGCACCACTGTCCTTGAATTTAAGTTCTTCGTGATCTTTAATGTGTTTAGACCAACAATGTGTATTCTATGTAAATGCTCCTATCCATATTATCAGAAGCACATTAGAGAAGAAATCACAGAAATAATCAATGACAGCAAAAAAATTTCATAGAATCATAGAACCACAGAATAGTTTGGGTGAGAAAGGACCTTTAAAAATCTTCTAGTCCACGCCGCCTGCCATGGGCAGGAACATCTTCCACTAGATCAAGTTGGTCAAAGCCACATCCAGACTGGTCTTGAAACTTCCACCGATGGGGCATCCACAACTTCTTTGGGCAACTTGCTGTAATGTCTCACCATGCTTATCATAAAAAATGTATTTTTTACGTCCAAGCTAAATCTACCTTCTTTCTGTGTAAAACCATTATCTCTTGTCCAGTTACTACAGGTTTTGGTAAAAAGTTTCTCTTGGGGAGAGAGACTTTTGTAAATCTTAGGTCCATAGAACATGCATCAAAGACCCTGGAGCAGTTTTTTTTAATACAGTTTTCAAGTTTATACCCATTTCAAGTTTAATTCAAATATTTAGTCTACCAGAGGACTCATGCTCAATGTCTTGGGCTCAGGTAAATTGAATTCCTAATCCATTGTAGCTCAAATTTAAGGAAATAGTTCGGGCTTTTAACATTACCTGACAATCATTGTTCCCCCATGTTGATTGTTCCAAACATTAGTGAATGCATTTTTTATTATCTCTTTAAATTCTGCAAATATCTGAATCCTTCTTTCTCTTTAAGTGCACCTTTATAAAATACAGATTATTGATTAGTAGGTGCTATTCAACTTTCCTATGTCTATGATCAATTGTCAGTGATTTCTACGTTCTTCCTGGGAAACAAATTTCTGCTTTCCATTGCTTACGCTCCATTGCTTTCACTTGTTTCCTGAAAAGTGTCTAGTATATTACTAGATATTACTTCTACAATATATATTACTTGTGTATTTTAATATTAAAGCTTTACACTGATAGAATGAGACTAATTAGTCAAACTTTGAAAACAATCACTATAGAAAACATAACACAAATAAGTGATGGATGACTCCATGAGATATTTTTGCCTCTTTTATCATAAAAGATCCAAATTAAAATTAAAAAGAATAATCCTGGACAGATAAATTCCATGTTGGAGATTGTTCATATCTCTTTCTTTGAACAGGCACTTTGTGTATTTTATTTAAACTTATAAAAATATCCTAGTTACAGTTGCTGTATGTTTGTTTTCATTACAGTGCTTGGGAATTCTTTAAAAGTGTGTGCAATACAAAAATAGTTAAAAATAATTTAAGGAAGAAATACTGCATACTGTTCTGGTATGTGGCAGGTACAATCAGTATGGTATGTTCTGAGTGGCAGGTACAATCAGTTCTATTCTATACAGGACTATTACAGTAAAAACAGCTAATATATAAAAAGATGGAATATTTGCTATAACTGTTATGAAATTCACAGTTATTTAGGATATTTTTCTTACTGGTTATGGAGAAGATACTTGCGGCTGACTTCATGATCATTTTCCTAATACAACTTTTGTCTGCAGATATTTTTTCCTTGAAAAAAAATTGCTCCCTTTTCAGACTTAATCTCATGATCTTATTGTATTGTATGGACATGAAATGTACATTGAACACTCAAAAGGTTGCCAGATACAGCATGGAAAGCGAATGAAAATGCTGCGCCTGTTCAGGTAGGTGCAAGTTGATATTGCAGTATGCTATGCTCTAGTTGTCTTTAGTAGTTATTGTTAAATGAAGGAAATCAAGCCACTCAGCTGTGTCTTTCTTCTAAGCTGAATGAGCACAAGCACAGTGTATAAATTGTGTGTTCCATTTCCTGTGTACAGAAATCTAAATGTTTAACATACATTTTTAGTTTAGGAATAGATACTGAAAGTTGATGTTTTTCTTCAATTACATTGAAAATCCAGGCTTCTTAAATAGCACTCAGTACTGTTCAGAATCCTGCAGGATTAATCCCTAATTTATAAGATGAAAGCCCAATTAACAACACTTTTGTTAATACTGAAGGGAAAGTCATTTGAATATGGAGCTCAGGTGTTTGGTCAGTGGGGTTTTGTCTCTTGGAACTAAGGGACACCTCCTTCTGTTTCCTGTGGCAATAAACTTATCAGTTATTTTCTCTGGGATTTCCAGAAGACTAAACAAATGGCAGTTTCCAAAGTATTGGTGCTGCTTGATCTGGTTAACTTTTCAGGTTCAGCATTCTGTTCAATAAGTGTAGTATCATGTGTGTACTTTAGCTTTTAAATGAATCAGTACGTTATTCAAAGTGGAGTACTTTGGCATATAAAACTATTTAGTGGTGTGTTTGTGTATGGCAATAAAGATTATTTTATTTTCTTTGAAGAATTTGCCCTAGTTTTGGTTTATCAAGCTTTTTAATCCCTGTTAAATAATTTTATTGGACTGATATATTTAAAAACAATTCTAGGATGACTGCAATTACAGGCTTAGTTGACATTAGCTTTCAGATATGTGTTCTCCGAATATTTTTATTTTTTAAACACAACTTTTTCTTCATTAATAACACGTCTCTTGTTTGACTATTTTTGAAAATTTCTTCACCAACTATTTTCTTAGTAATATTAAATCCCTAAACTCCTCTGAAACCCTGACACCTACCTTTTATTTTAAAAGTACATAATATTCTCATTTCAAAAGAAATTTTATTACCATTTTTGGTTAACAACCATTTTTAAGGAAATGAGAACATGAAAATTATATATGATAATGTCATTTTAAGTTGCTTGTTTTCCTGAAATTCAGCCTTAGTGAAAATGTGATATTTTAAGGCAGAGTATTTGCAGTAGTTTAAATCGGTCAGTATTTTGCAATCTGAATAGTGCTGTCACATATGCAAGCAACTACTTTAAAAAAAATATTGCTAAATTCCGCGATGCACTGTTATTTTTTGACTGTTATCTTGCTTTGGAAAGTTTCTCCTTCTGAAACAATTTTGCATGCAATACAGAATTAGGAAATCAAGTACTTTTTGCCAGAGACACATCTATTCCATTACTAAGCAGAGAGGTTTTTTGCTTTTTTTTGGTTTTTCAATTTCCTCTTTCCATCACTGTGTGCATTATCTTTTTGTTTGTTTAATTAATTTACTGTTGTTTTTTCCTGTCATCCTACATCTAATTTACAGTTGTTTTGGGAAGAAAACCACTGCCCATTTACAACTACCAGTGTAGGAGAAATCTTACTCTTGTATGAGTGTTAGAGTCTCTGTTTATGTCTCCCATTCTTCTAGTAAATTTACTAACTTTATGGAGCAATCTTCCACAAAGGTCCCTCTCTAATCACAGAATCATAGGATCACAGAATCATACGATGGTTCGGGTTGGAAGGGACCTTAAATATCATCCAGTTCTAACCCCCCCTGCCATGGGTAGGGACATCTGCCACTAGAGCAGGTTGCTCAAAGCCCCATCCAACCTGGTCTTGAACACCTCCAGGGATGGGGCAGCCACAGCTTCTCTGGGCAACCTGTTCCAGTATCTCACCACCCTCACAGTAAAGAATTTCTTCCTAATATCTAATCTAAATCTCCCCTTTTTCATTTTAAAACCATTACCCCTCATCCTATCACTCCACTCCCTAATCAGGAGTCCCTCCCTGTCTCTCCTGTAGCCCCCTTTAGGTACTGGAAGGGGCTATAAGGTCTCCCTGGAACCTTCTCTTCTCCAGGCTGAACAACCCCAATTCTCTCAGCCTGTATTCATGGGAGAGGCACTCCAGCCCTCTGATCCTCACTGAGGAAAAGGCAGTGCTATCTACAGGAGTTTTGACATCACAGTTAGCTCTGTGAGCGTGCCCATCATATATACAGAACTTTTTAATAAGTGAGTTAGAACCTTTCTTGTCTTTGTAATGCCCAAGCGATTTGCATATGTTCAGGCTTCCATAAAAACACCAGACAAACTATTTACTTCTAGTTAACTGGGTAGAATTTGCACAACCTTAGAACTAAATGCCAGTGCTCTCATTTACTTTCAGAAGAAAAAAAGGCAAGAAGAAAAAAACAACAAAAGAACATTGTATCACAGTCATAGTAAAGGTTATGCAAAGCCTGAAATAAGAGAGAAAATATCTCCTGCTTAAGGCAGATCTTGTGTCTTACATGTTTAGGTAAGGACCATTTCGACTGCTGTGGAATGTCTGTCTTGTTTAACTCACTGTGCCATTTTTTCACTTGCACTGCAGCTCTCTTTCTTTGTTCCTTATATATATTTTCTTATTACAGTACTTCCTACACTGGTTGTGAGCCATAATAATGGAATTTTTGCCATGGTCTGATATGAAAATCCAAAGTTTTCATAAGACTGTAAAGCACATGGCCAGGAAAATATTGGTACCTCAGTGTACAGAGTACATCAAAGGTAACAGACAAGAGTTGCCTTCTGTTTGCTGGCAGAATGTACTTTTGTCACTTTCTTGCATGGAGCCACTTTATTACAGCTATTAAGAAACACTGCATGAGATCCTGAAGTTGTAAAGAAGATGAAATGAGAGGGTGCTGCACAAGCCAGATGTACTTGTAGAGACATTCCAAGTCCTAAATATCAATCTTCTGAATTGCGAAGGCCATTTATATGTGTATATGGTTCAAAGAAGAGATATTGGCAACACAAAAATACTGGTAATTCAGCAGTATGTACCCTGTTCATGTGAGGCAATGAAATAATTTTATGCTCTTACTTTTACTTTAGATACTAAAATTCTCATCAGGGTCTAGACAAACATTGTCAGCCAGCTTCTGATTCAGAGAAGGTAGTAGATAGAGTGTGCTCTCTGACAATGCAGCTCTAAGGATTGGGAAGAACTTCTGATGTTCAGATCAAAACATATCACTCTGAATACATCACCATCATTTGGCTACTCTTTCCACTGAATTCGAAAGGTTTATAGTGCCTGGAATGGAAATAATTTTAGAGGTTTGCTGGGTTTGATTCCAGATAATAGTGATAAATGCTTTTTATCTAAGGGGTTTCTTTGGTTCTTGATCTACAACATCTGGCGCAGAAAAATAGCATGGCCTTCTTATATGTTTCCTCCTTCAAAAGCAATTGCAAAGTGTCTTGAATACAGTATTGCTCTTCTTAAACGAGTGTCCATAAGTATTTTACAACAAAAGTGCTGCTGTTCTTCTGATCTCTGATTTGTGTGTTGTACATATGCGGTTTACTTTGGCAACAGTTAATATCTGGATATTTGTTCTTTTCAAGCAACTGCTTATCACTGTCCTGTGAGAGAGGGACTGGTACTATATGGGGTGAAATTCTGTTTCCATGGAGTCAGCAGAAGCTTTTATCACTCCTTAAAATTGATCATAACTTCATCTATGTGTCTTGCACCTTGGTTACATAAATCCTGCATTTTGGTTGAAGAAATTAACATACACAAACATATATGTCCCTGAATCTCCTTTCCAGATTAAAACCACAAATTCTCCTTGCTTCTGTATTAACATAGTTTAAATGAGAAAGTACTCAAGGAAGGGATCACTTACATGTCATGTTAAGAAGGTCTGTGCCAAGTTGTGCCACTTCCAAAATATCTTGATTTTCTAGGGCATCGTAGAACTAGGTATAAACTGCCCCAGAATAACTATGTGAGGACAAGAATAATACCTTGTGCATAGCCGTGATGAATTTTGAAAAGCAGTGCAGGGTAGAAATCTGGGCCCGCATAGACTCAAGACATATTTTGATGTTTCTGTGTGTTTTCACTTTCCATAAATCTTTTTCTATAACTTTTCTGTGATCAAACAGCTGCAAGTTACCTTAATCTATACAGTCCTTTAAGTCATCTGGGTCTTATCTTTCTTGTGCGTTTTCCATTACCAGAATCAATGCTTTCCTTTCGGTATTTTTGATTTCATGAATGAGTAGAAAATTATTCCTTCTCTGATATGTCCAAGTTATTGCATTATTTATGGCAGTTTTTCTCACCCATTGCTTTTCTTAAGTCTTAGTTCCCTACAGAGCCTATTTCATAACTTTTTTGGCAATTTACATGAGAGGTTTTCTGTATACTACAATTTTACTTTTATTTCAAATAAAAATATCTTAGCCATACAATATTAGGGCAAAAAAAAAAGAACTTAGATGGCTGGAAATCCACCACTGCAATATTAGAACTAAGCAATAATTTTTGGTTTGCAGCAACTGCTTTGACACATTGTGTTTGACTTTGAACCCTTTAGCTGTCTATATGTACACATCAATACCTTATTTTATTCAGCTAAATTTTTGGTGTGCAATGTAAGGCTGTATGAATGGCTTTGGAGCATATTTCTGCTGTCTGATTGACTGAATGCCTCTTATATTTTAAAGTCAAACTTAAACACTTATTAAATTTTGAATTTTCTGCTCTTACTCTGTAGTGTGTACGTAGAGTGCTCATGCTTTCTATGATTCCTGAATCTTTCAAATTTAGATGAGGAATTTATCTTGTTGCTTCCTAACCCCATGTGAATGCTATGCTCCATCAAAATTCTCATACCCTCCTCAGTGTAAATATAGCCTTAATTCTAGCACTGCTTGGAAACAAAACAAATGGGATTTTTTTTATGTCTTATTCACATGAAAAATTCCTCTGCAGCTTCTGTGAGAATATAGCTTCCGTTGTGCAATTCTATGTATGTGCCACTACACAGATGATACAAATGTATTGGACATCTGTTTCATGAACAATGTCTTGTGCTTGACAGAATGCAATATTATGGACATATTCCTTCAAATAGCTTCAAAGTAAAAATAAAATTCAGCAAGGAATGAAGACTGTCTTTAGTTCCTTAATCTTCTGCCTCTATGCCCTTGTGGATTAATCTTGAGCTGTGAGCTTGGATAAATATGTCTGGCAAGAAAATGCTTTCACTCACTCTTTCTTGCTTTCTTTTCTTCTTTTTTTTTTTTTTTTAAACTTTTAAGCTCTCCAAACTCTACAGCCTACAGTGCACAGCCTAGAGTGCACATAATTATTTTCAATGAAGAACTCCCCAGTGGGATCCTCAAGCACCCTACGCAATTAGACTTGCTGGTGATTCTGTCAGTCATGCATTGGCACTGTATACCTACTTTTAATTCACTCACGGTATGCCAGTCTGATTTGGAAAGTTCATTCAAAGGCAAGTTTTATTTAGCAAGTTTGCAGGGAAGTGGGGGAGATGTCTTGGTTGTTTTAGGGATCGGAGTTCAGTCTTGACAAATAGGGAATTCCATTTACTCTTCCTTCACTTTGTTTTTATCTAGGCTGATTACTTGACTGTAATAAGTGCTCTAAACTCTTAAGTGGATACTTTGTGGTGCTTATCACATCATTACTATTTTCAAAAATAATTTTCCACACATGCATGGTCACTTATAAGGAAGTGATGTAAGCATACCAAAGTCAGAAGAAACACTTCTGTTGTTCACCCCACTCTCCCTGATAGAAGTCTCCTTTATCATAATATCCACCAGCTAAACATAGAGAATCTGAGTATTCTTGGTAATGCCTACAGCTGGACAGAAAATTAAAAGGCAGTTAAAATGGATTAATCAAAAAGTTTGCTTTCTCTGAGTATGTGAGAGACAGGCATCTTTGTCTTCAAGGAAAAGCAGTACTTACATATAGATGTAGATCATAAAGAATACATTTAAATTTAAATACATGTTTTCAGACCTGCTATGGAAATTTCCTATGACATGAGACATTGCTGCATGTAGTTCAACTTACCATGTTCAAATGTGAAAACAAAACTGATGATTGCTTGGACAACAAAGCTTAAGTTAAGTTAAGGTGTGGCTTAACAAAGGAAAGCAATGTGAAAAAGAAATTTGAAAATCACGTATCTCTTCCTACCTTTTCTGAATGAATGAGAGTTCTTTGGCTTTGTCAAAGAACCAGTTATTCCATTAAGGAAATCACAACCTCTTTTAAGGAAACTGGGGGATATTTGTAAACATTTTCTTGCAGAGAAATAAGGAGGATTTTTTTGACCCAGTGGGCTTTACTTCTTTTATACCTTTCTGTTCAATTTTCTTTTTTCAGTCTCACAAAGCAGTTCATACTTCAACATATTTCTTTCCAGTTTGTATAAAATGAATCTCTTATCCTGAATTTGTAACATTTTGTAATTAAATGTTAAAAAGTTATGGCAATTAGGTGAAAAATCATCATTATCTAACATCCATTTAATATCCAAATTCAGATACTGAATAATTGCAGCACAATACTCACAAACTTTCAGAGTTTAAAACAGAAATCTCTCCATTCTACAGTGAAATGAAACAAGCGATATGTTTTTATCTATTTGTGGACATTTCACAAAGAGGAAAATGAAGTTGAATTCATGGAATAAGTTATTCACTGCTAATTATACACTGCTCTAGCATCAATGGAAAAATCAACCACAAATGTACTGCAATAACTTAGCAACGTGAATGGGAAGTGTAGCTGTTCCCTGATGCACATGAATACAAGATGCTAAATTGTATGAAAATGGCCCCGGGATATTGTTTCAGATTCTGTATTGGTTTCTGTATGAATAACGCTGCTGCAGTGGAAAGCAAAAGAAAACAAAAAACTCAGAATTTTTCTACTGGTAAAAAATATATCAGGTAAAATCCAATATTCTCATGGATCAGGAGTTCAGGTTAGATTACAAACATTCACTTGGCCAGTTGCTTTTTTTTTTTAGC
>KZ505988.1:391667-421293 GCA_002844005.1 Limosa lapponica baueri
TGCTGATGTTTTTCAATATGTTTAAAACTGCTTATTGGTTTTAAAAGTTTGTCATCATTAACTCCAATATTTACATCCGAGTTGCAGCAGTTTACCTTAAAGATTAGTTTGATTTGGCTTTCTAGGTAGCTTTGTTTTCTGTTATTTTTAATAAGGATGGAAATATATGAATATCTCCCCAGATGGAACATTTCAGCATTTCAAGCAAATGATGAGGAGGGAGAAAAGGAAGAAAAATAGATGGAATTGGACCAAGAAAGAGGTTATTCATAGTAAGAAGATTCTTGTTTAGAATCTATCTATAACTATCATTCCTACACCAGCTGTTAAATATTTTGCCTTGTTCCTCATTTGAATTTGGCTGGTTTCCATTTCTAGGCACTGTCTCTGGATATAACAAAATTGAATGCCTTCACCTACTAAATTAAGGAACTTGTTGATCCATGATGTTTCCTTCCCTTGGAAATACCACTGCACTGTAATGACCTCACATCTCCACCTTGTTCCTACATGCACTTAAGCCTCCTTTGCAAAACCTTTAGGAATTCCATCATTCACACAGTTTTTTTGTGGCACTTCATTGACTTCTGTGCAAATGGTTAAATTTTGCACCATTATTCTAAACAGTGGGAGCATAAGAATTGTGAATGGCATTCCAATATTGAACCTCTCTAAATCTTATAACAGAAAGAAATTCAATGTCTCGCTTCTGCTTTTCCTATTAGTGTTTTTGCCACAGCATCTCGCTGACAAGAGACATTACGTTGTTTGTCCACTATGGCTCTTATATCCTCTCTGGAATCTTAAATTTCATTATACAGCCCTGTCTTCTGTATAAATTTCCTGCACTGTTGGCTACAAGATGTTTGACTTCTTATTTGATTCTGTTGAATTTGGTTGTGTGTAAGTGGACCCAACTAACTCAGAAATCATGAATGAACCCCATTTCCATGTCTTAACCTTCAGTATTCCAATCTGTGCATCATCCATCAGCTTTATCCATTATTCTTGTTTACTTTTGGACCATTGCTAAGAATGCTGCACGAAAGTTGAGTGTCAAATAAACTAATCCCTGTGGAGTTCTACTGGAAACACATATTCAATGCGAGTTCCCAGTTGACACGTACTCCCTTGAGATCCATCTGTTGGATCAATTTCTTAAGTGATCTATTGGTACTGTGCAATGTTAATCAGAGTTCTGGGCCACACTCATATACCTATCATGGTCTGAATATATGACATTCGCACATTTACTGTTTCAGCCAAATTTGTTATCTAATCAAATATTAGAATCAGGTTTATTTGGCTGGATCTAATTTATGGCATTAATTGTATTCCTATCACTGAATTCCTTATCAGTGAATTTTATACCAGCATTTCCATTATTGCTTAAGACTGATATAAGACTTACCAGCTACTGAATATGGCAGATTAACATTTCTTCAAGCTGCTGGAATTTTCTTGTTTAGAGATTTATTAAAATGAATATCAGAGGAACAGACATTTCCTCAGCCAATTTTTAAGGACTCTTGAATATTATCTTAATTGAATATATTTATTCATGGTAGATGATGCTTGAAGTTTAGCAGTATGCAGTGCTGTGATTTTCCAGCAGTTTTATATCCTAAAATGTAAAATATACTTTCACATTTTTTTCTGAGAAATGAAGTCACTGCCTCGCAGGGAGACAAGATGCAAGCAGCAGGTCCTCTCAGCAGGAACCAGGCTCTGTTGCTGACACAAAGATGAGAATTTAACTTGGACTTGTGCAAGACAGCAGTTTTAAGTTACTCTGGAAGAATCTCTGGAAACAACAGGGAGTCTCATTTTTTCAACAGTATCTTGTTTCAGTATTGCCATTTTGCTGAGTTTGGAACCATAATCTCACTTCCTTTCTCCACTTTGCTCTTTGTGAATTGTTTATAGACAGTGCCTGACATCTTTGTCAGTCACTACAGAGCTAGTTTATACTTCATGTTCTCATTTCCCTTCTTTCTTGGTAGGTATACTTAGTGAATATTTTCTTTTTTCATTTACGGAATAACTTTTATTAATAATATTGTCATATGTAGCTTGCAATGAATATTGCTCTTAGGTAGGTCTCTCAGCCACAGAATTATTCTAGTGTCCTTATGTTTCCTTATCAGTTTTCAGAATTTCATCCTTTCTGATTATTGTACTGGCTATTATCTGTTCTTCTCTATGTTTCTCATATATATGAGAAATATATGTATATATAAAATCAAATTTATGTACATAGCATATCATATATATGATATATAATATAATATAATAAATATAATATAACATATATTTTTTGTTTCTATTTCTGTCTCCTGTCTCACTCTATTTCACTAAAGAACTATTACGAAACATTATTCTACATGATTATATAACCATTACTTTTTCATGTGCTCATTCTTTTATAAAACTCCCTATTTTCATTCATATTTCTCTCTATTATCTATTATCTTCTATTTTTTTACAGACAATGCATATCATACTTACCATATTCTTTAAAAATGAATTTATTTACAGTACCTGTCAGAGGGTCTTGAATGCTGAAATGTGATCATATCAAAACACTAGTACTACTAATAGTATAAGTTATTACCTTCTTTCCTCTGGGGTACAGTTCCCAAGATCACCTAAAGGTGTTCTTTCTGATTAAAACCTCCAAGTGGCATTTTAGCAGTTACAGTGAGTGAAAGATATTTATCTGCACAATAATAAATAAATAAATAGACAGTTGTTTTGGACTGAGAACCCCAAGCAACAAAGAGCTTAGTTCAGCTCTATGACGTGGCTCAAACCCTGATGAGCTATTTGCACTCTGACTTCTCTGTTACATAGTGCATCAAAGGATAAAGACCTAAGTGCAAGGGCTCAATATCGCCCAGTTTTTGCAAAAAGAAAAATAATAATAAATACTTCAGTATTTTTCCAAGTATTAGTAAATTTGAGGAGAGAAAAAAGTGGGGAACAGTAAAGAGTGGCTCTGATTAGACTAGCTGGATTTATAAATAAAATTTTTGCATTTGGAAACGTAAGTAATTTTACCCTTTTTGTCAATGTAGTGTCAACTGAGGAAAAAGGGGAAAAAAATAACATGGACTGCCCTCTAACGCATATTTGAGAGGCTGATCAGAGGTACACATGCTAAAGATGGAAAATGGCTCTAGTTTTGAGAGGTGCTGTTGAGTATTTGGTTAACATTTTGCTTAAATAATAAATAAATCGCTTTTACATAGGTTTGTGCAGATATATTTAGAATAGAATACATAACTTTGATGGCTATTTAGAAAAAAGTAATCAAGCTGTAACATTCAGATCATTTTCTGTACTGAATTGATGGATCGGTAGATAAAGCTTCAATTACAGTCACGGAATTGTAATTTTAATTGGAAAATTGCATAGGCAGTGTTCACAATGACCAGAAAAAATTAGACTAATGAAAGCAACAACTAAGTAATTTTTGAAATTATGCACATGTATTAATTAAAGCAAGAAAGCATCTTTTTCATTATAGCTGTTAAAATGCCTTTCGGGCACAGCTGTAGAAAGAGTACCTATAGATGGTCTGGGGAATTATAACCTAGAGGAAGGAATAACAGGCCCATATTCTACGTTGTATCTATCTATTATTTGACATGGGGATTTTAGTAAAATCAACTAGTGGGCACCATTGCTTGAATTAGATACTTCGCAAATTTAAGAGAGCAGAACCTTCATAATCCCTTACTGCAATAATTATTATTTGGACACTGCAGGAGTAAAAAATGGTTCAGACTTTCCAAAAAAATGTCTAGAGATTTTGTAAACCAACTCCCACAAAAACTGGTGCCTCCGGGCAGCTTTGAAGAATATCCAGCACAGTAGGTAACACTATGTCTTTAGATTACACTGAATATTTAGAAAAAGTGACTAGCACTAAAACAAGCAAGATCCCCTCTTACAGGATATGGATCGATTACTTATGCTAACAGTTTTAGCATAGCTCACTTGTAATTTATAGTATGAAAAGACTGTTTGCAGTCTACAAGAAATCACCTTTGTAGTTTTAGCACCTACATTAAAAATTCCAAGCATGGGAAACTGTAAATGTTGGCAACTCAATTCAAAATTGTAAAAGATTCAAGTGAATCTGGTGACCTCGTTAGACATAATCCCTCAGTGCAAATTACAGTGGATTTGGTGAAACAGTTACACACATGCATTCCGAACTGTATAATATTGATATAACTCAAATCAGACTCCAAAAGTTGGAATCTGGCAGGATAGATGAAAATAAGCTGACATTTAGAGACGTACGGTATTTCCATTTGGAAGCCTTTATGTTTTGGGAATATTTTGATTTAGGAAAAAAAATCTAAAGTACAAACAGAAGATGAATCAAAGATGGCAAAGGCATCTGAAAATTGGGAAGCCAGATGAGAATTTCTGTCTACCAAGGAGAGAGGTCCCAAGGAACCCTTAACTGTATCTCCCTCTTGATACCATGTTAGCTTTACAGTCAGTGCTACAAATTGAGCTGGTTTGTCAATTCCTCACTTTCTCCTGCCCAGGTTGGGGTTGTATCTGGCTCTCTGAACAGAAAGTAAAATAAGATTATGAACCACAGAGCACCTAAGCTACTCTTTGTATGTTTTTACCACTGTGATCAATAGGTGTTACAGACCTTTGTGTGTCTGTTCTTCAGCACAGAAAGAATGCCAGCAACATAGTGTAGACAGGAAGTTAATGATAATTATAGCAGTAAAGGTGTTCAATACTGGAAAGTGCCTGGCAAGGAGGTTCCATTTTAGTACACAAACGCTGCTAGATGGATGTTCAGAAGATATGGAGTGGTAAGTGGCATGTTTTGTGTCCTAAAAATGTGAAGAATGTACTCCTTGCATTTTTGTAGCAAGACAAGGGAGCTTTCTGCTTCTTTGACTGTGTGTGAAAGTAGCTTCTTTCTGCATGCTTCTCATTCCAGTTCTGTGTACTTATCGTTTATGACAACAAACATAACAGGCCTTGTAAGTTTATAATTTCCTTTTTTATAATTCTTTTTGCTGCATCCTGAAGTTCATGAAGCTCCTCTTTTCACTTTTTCATTTTCTCACCCTCTTCTCCTCAGCCTAAGAGATCTAACTCTCATTTCCAGGAATACGCTAGAATTGCTCTGAGTTCCTTTGTTGTAGGAACTGTTCCACTACTTTTTGTGCAAATATGAAGCAAAGAATTCTAGGAAAAGAAAGTATGAGTTATGATTTAGACAGCTAGAACTGCCTACGAGAAATGGATTTATCACCATCTCCATGAGAATGTCCTAAGGTAGCATTAGATAAGTCACCTAGAACTTGAATTTCAAATGAATGTTCTTTTTAGTGTCCACAAAGATTTAATATATGACTCTCAGAAATACTATGTTCCTACATCTGTTATTGAATTCCACACAAGTTGTGCTTTGGATAAATAATTCTGTGATGCAGTAAGTTGTCTGACAAATCAGGCCATCTTCAGCTGGGCATCCAAAATGACTGTAATCTTTTGAAAAAAGTAGACATGGGTCTTACTGTCCTGCCTATGAAATAGGAATAATAATTTTTCATGTCACAAAAATACCAAGAAGATGAATAAATTATTCCTTTGGCACATTCAAATACTACAGCATTAGGTGTCATGCAAAAGCTCATGAGAATATTAATAATTATGTATTCAGAGGCTCAATTAAATGGTATGCAGTAAACAAAGCATGGTGCCAAACACTGAACAAAGGGAGTAGAATGAAATACTGGACTGTTTCTCATTTGCTGAGTATAAGCCTTCTCAAGCAATGAACAAAGCTGGGAGTCAATCAGAAATAGTATAGTGCTTAATGAACGCATGATGTATATCCTAAAGTAAGTCTTATCAGCATTAATTCTGGTATTTCCTAACTTTGGAGCTCTTGGCTTTAAACCTTAATGCCTTTTAATATATTTATGGATGCATTCTATTAAAGGTAATCTTAAAAGCTTCAGTCAGTGGGGTCCTATTGTACAAGGCTGTACAAAAACACTAAGAGACAATGACTGCCCTTAAGTAGTTTTCTGTATAAATAGGTGCAGTTTTTTGAGACTGCTTTATATGTTTTGGGTTGTTTGGAATAAGAACAATGGGGCTTTTTCTCCTGCTAACCCTTTCAAACTGGTACGGAGATGAGGGCAGCCAAGTGTCTCCACCAAAACAGCTATCTAAAGAATCGGCTTACGGTGGGGTTCTCAGCCAGAGGTCAGGGAGTTAGAGCCACCCTGCCCTTCTCATGTTGCTGAAAGGGAAATGAACCTCCTCTAAATCCTAGATAGACGGGGCAGGCTCCTGGCAATGGGAGAGAAGGTTCTGGTGTAGAAAAGATTGTGATTTCCTGAGCTATAAACAACTGAATCACACACGTTTTACCGCAGACATCTGAACACTGCTGGAGAAAATATTTTCGGTAGGATTCAGAAATCTCTGCCTCGCCTTTATAGACAGCCCTTAGCCCTGTATTTTGTGCACACAAACTGAGCAGTCTTATTCTTGCTGATTGATTTTCAAATTGATATTGACTTTCCAATTCGCATTCACCTCACTGAGTACCTTCCATTCATCCATCTATCGTATTTCTAGCACGCTCATCACTGTAGCCTGTCAAGGCCTTACATAAATCATCTGAGGCATAATCATATGTCAGATACCTATGCAAATGATTATTCTGTTTGCCGGTCCCTATAATCTAGTAACTTTCAAAAGCACAAAAACTGTAATCCCTTCCATTTTCTTGGCAATTTGCTATACCATCTATTCATCCTCATCTATTTGTTTATTTTAACCTTCCTGTTTTCTTTGCTGAGATTAAAAGTCACACTTCATCTGAAAAAGAGCTAACGGATGTTACAACAGTCTTCATGAAATACAAAGCAAGGAATTTCATCCCTGTGAAAGAATCATTTTTTAAAATACTGTATTGCAGAGCAGTATATAGAACAGTGCATCTTGACTGAATTTACTTAATTTAACTTAACATATGTTTTTTCAAAAAAAAAAAAACAACCCAAAACCCAAAACAAGCAAACCCCACCACTTCTATTCCATACTTTCAGTTCTTAATATTTTTTTTCTTAGAAGTGGATTAAACTGTCAATAAAAAGCATGCAGTATTATTGCGGTATTTGTGGTGAATTGTTATAAATTCAATTTCAAAAAGAAAACGTTAAAGATACATGAAAAAACTCTAAGATTGACTTGAATCATGGGGTATCTTTTACACTAGAATTACCTAAAAAAAACGGAATTCAATATTTCCTGGTATGGAAGAATTTTCCTAAGCATTTTTTTCTGTTTATGAATTAAAAAAATAAACAAATAAAATCAGAGTAATTTGAAAAAATGGCAATTTAAGAAAAACATCTCCTTTATCCTCAACATGATAGGTAACTATGAATATTTGGTCCTTCATCTGTTCCTTTTAACAAAGTAAGTATTATATTTTAATACAGACATTTCTCTTACCATGTCATTCATTTCTTTTGGAGAAAAGAGAACTGTAGCAGAATTTAGCAGAATTGTTACAACAAATTGTTCCTGTTAAAATTTCAAATAGTGTATATTTTAAATTATTTTCCTGACCCAGCAAGTACTTGTGAGTATTTTATACTACAATACTACAATACTATAATAAACATTCCAGAAAACCCAGTGGACTTTTTACAAACAGGGAAAGGACCCACATGCAGGAAAGTGTCTGAGCTTTCACATTTTCATTCAAAATTCTGTCATGTTCTCTCATCCTTATAACAGCAGCACATCTGAAAAAAAAAATCATTTTTAGTCACAAAGCTTTGTGAAAAACGGTAGTAAGAGAGAAAGGAAAAGGGGAAGAAACACAATGGTTTCACTTAATTATTTTCACTGCTAGATTTGCTGACATGTATGGACTAACAAGAAGCGACTAAAATACCTGCAGATGTCTTGAAACTGATTCTTTGGTCAGAAAATGAAAGCCCAAAAGTCACATTAATTTTTAAGTGTTTCAAGTGAAGTTTGTAAGAAAAAGTGGCTAAATTTTTTGCCATCAAATCACAATTCTGTAACCCAATAACAGATCACTTGAAAAATTTTATTTTCCACCACAGGTAGAAATACCAAATTTGATATGTATTTTTGGTGTCAATTAAAAGTAGAATCATTCTTATGTTTTATACGTAACAGGCCCTCTCTTAAGAGAATGCCTGGAGGATGCTGGTTGCAAGGGTGCTAGGGGCAAAGTAATAAGCCATTGTCTAATTACCAACTGCTACAGCAACAAAATGCTCACAGCTCTTCTATATGCTTTCCGTTTCACCAGTCCTTAAAATTAGCATGAGCCATCCCTCTGCCACTCTTGGGTGGGCTGGAGGGTGTGGGAAGGTGACTACCACTTCAGAGGAAGAGAACTGGGGCAGGACAGAGATGGACCATCCCAGCTGGGACAATCTCTGGTCTTTGTCTGGGGAATTATCTCCCAATGTCCATGGCCAGCACCACCAGGAATCAACAGAAGGGCAACCTGCCCTGTGTGACACCTCTTATTGCAGCTCTTCTTTCTCTTTTCATTTCTGTAGTGGAATCAACCCTGACTTGGCTTTTCATCTTGAAGTGGCAAAACTCAATTTTTCCTACTTTTCTGACAAGTTTTAACTCAGACACTGAGAAAGGAACTGTCGCTCCAGGATTTGAAGGGATGAAAGTCTAAGATGTTTCCTCTTAGAGCTGTTTCTCCTAGGAGAGTCCTAGCTTGCCTTCCACTCAGCAGCCTGATCTTCCCACTCCTGTTTCAAGTCAAGTAATTTGTCTTGTACATTATAAAGGCAGTATATAAGCCCTCACAAGGGTCTTGGATCCTACTTCAACTTAGACACCGTCATTCTTAAGTAGACCTCATTTGTACTGACTAGCTATATCAAAATAAACCAGTGACAGTTATAGTGCTCTTATGGCAGCCATATTTATTTGTAACATCTAAAAAAATTGATTCATTCAACTACAATCAGTTCTACCAACTACCCAGTGGGACTTCTCTGAGGATGTACTTAAGTGTCTGCAGGATCAGGACTCACACGTTCAGGAAATGAGTGAAATTCTTCTACTGATGACACAGTATAATACTTTCTCAGTTACAAGCTCAAGTAATTTTATTTCTGTCTTGGTACATTTTTAATATTTGTCACTATCGTTCCATTTGAAGGACACTGCTTTGATGATTTTGCTACACATGCTATGAAGGTGCATCTTTTGATATATTTTATTCTTGTATATGGTGAATTTATCTATTTTCAGTTTGCATTTCTGAAATGCAGTATCACAGATACTGACAAATGATTGATTAGATTTGACAGAGGAAAATGAAGTATACTTGACATAAAGTGTCTATACTGCACTGTCAATACTTTTCTGTGTAGCTGGGCAGATAATTTATCTATCTATTTTCAACCTTGTTCATTTATTTCCTGTTTACAATTATAAATAAACTTCAAATGTTTCTCCTTACTTTGATTCACCTTGCTTTGCTCTTAATTTTGCTGCGCTGCCATGTTCTGCACTGCCCTTTTTAAAATATACATTCAGTAACTCTCAGAATTTAATAAACCCCCACCAAAATTTTTCCCCAATACAGTGAAAAATGGAAAATATTTTTTAAAACTCCCAAATATTCAGCATTTCATAAATAAAGAAGAAAACAATGTTTAGCTAAAAAACGTTCACAGTATCTGTAAGAATCCTACTTAAAAGAGCAAAATGTTTGTATTGTACACATCAATGCACAGTTAGGTTCAGCTGGATGTTAGATACATATATAGTTGCAACACACAAATATGAATTAATTTTAAGGTGGTACAACTCTTTTACTAGATAAACATTAACTTTGTATTAGATACGACTGCCTGATATTACACCCATGGAAACAGATTGTTCATGACAATGCATTTGTCAAGAAGTTTCATCCAATATTAATAGGTAATGAGTGTGTGGGGACTTGAAACTTAAAGTACATTGCATTTGCTCTCTGAAATTTGCAAGCTTATTGCAGTAACAGTACCTCACACCTTGTTTTATTGGCAAGTTCTGTTGCAGAGCATAATTAAATCAATCAGTGACTGGGCATGACACAATGTTCTGGTAAGTTTCAAGCTGAGGAAATTTAAATTCACAATAAACTATGTTGCATGAAAAAAAAAAAAAAGAAAATTCAACCTTACCTAAGGACATAACTCTCACAGTTTCAAAAGCTATCACTGAACTTATCTTGGGTATGGATGGCTGCACCTGTAAATGGTTTAGCAGCTTTAAAAAAGATCCTAAGGGTTAGATTTTGTGACACAAATGTTTAAAACAGAGTTATCTCATTTTTGAATCAAAGTAATTAAGTTTATATCTTTCTTTCTTCATTTCCCAGACACAGAAAGAGAGTTCAGTTGTAAGGCCTTTTTTTTTTTCTTTCTTTTTTCAGTTTTTTTAATTAGTGTCTTGGCATGATACAAGAAGATTTAGATGCAGAACCGCCACTAAGCTAGTGGGAGTTGTCAATTAAATCTAAGACATAATATTGAGAATATAAGTATCTAAGCATATCTTCAAGTGTTTCCGTATGGTGGAAAAACCTCCCTGAACCTGAGCAATATTTAAATTTGAACAATATACTTTTAGGAAAATCCAGGTAGCATTTTGGTGCTTTATATAGAACATCATTATCCCAGGCAGAATGTTCGCCTGTTCTCATGGGACCAGAGTTTAAGATCAAGTCTGAGTGTTCAGCTTCCCTAGGTAAAGGGAGCCCATTTATAATTGATGTTGATAGCATTAAATGAAACACTTATTGTCTCTTTTTTTTACTACCTGACTTCAGAGTCACATTGACAGCAAACAATGAGAAAATCAAGGAACCAACTCCCCTGGATTGGTTAATTGCTTCAAAGGAGGATTTGAATGGAAAAGAAAAGGCACTTCCAGTAACATTAACAAATCTAATATATGTTGTCCCCAACCAGAAATAGCAATTTGACAAAATGAAAACCTTTTCACTGGAAAAGCAAAAAAATCTGGTATATTCATCAAGAAAAATAATCCAAATAAATTTGGTCTATTGTGCATGCAGTGAAAAGATAGTCAATAATTCTACTGTAAGTCTGATGGACTCTTGCCATAATAAAATTCTGAAACATGCAGTTGACTTGAATTTCTGAGAAAACCAAACTAATAACTATATTCTTCTTTTTTTGGATAAATATTCCAGGACATCAGGTAAAAATATATGCCTCATAGCCCTAAAGAAAAGTCAGCTTGAATTAATTTCTATGATTCAAAAACTTTTTTGAAATTGTCAAAAAGTTGTCTTTGACAATTCTGATTTTCCCTTTTTAAAAACAATTTTTAGCTTAGAAACTGTAGTATAATAATTGATAATAACTGGTACTGAATAAAGCGTTTCAGAATTATTTATATTTTGTCACAAAACCTTTTCTTTACTTTCTATCACAATTAAATTAAAATATGTTCCAAAATCCTTCTGTTTTCACCAGATGGAAGACTGTTTCTTTGTAATTTCAGTGACGGCAACTGAATCTAAACTAAAGGCATTCTCAAAAATGTTACACTACCTTCTGATCAGTGAAGCTTTTTGAGTGACTATTAATGCTAAACCCATAAATATACATTATCAGCTGCAAACTAGCTTAAGCATTATTCAGTATGAAACTGTGCTAAGTCCAAAAGGACTGTTAGACTGAAGTTGTTGCGACATATCACAAAATTAAATAAGAGGAAAGCTCTTCAGGTCTCCATGTGAAAAGAACCATTAAACAGAAAATCATTAAGGAATCATCTTCGCCCTGTGATTCCTGCTTGAATAATAGAAAGAGCAAATTTAAACTGTCAAAGTTCTTGTGCATCTCTACATACTTGATAGCATATCGGTATTGTAAGTAAATCTTAAATCTTTTTGTACTGCAGAGAATTCCTGTTAATTACACGTAGTTCAGCTGTTAACTGAAGTTCTTTAGTGCTTCATTTGTACTATAAAGAGTCTGTGACTGCATACATTTGAATGCCCTGACTATCAAGCTACACATAAGGAAAACTAGAAGTCAGATGTAAGATTAGAGACAAGTAATAAAGAAAAAAAAAAAAGAAAAGATAGATTAAAGGAAAAAGAAAAAAAGCTCCTGGTCACTTTAGTTATTGAAAACTTTGGAATCTCTCAATAGGAAGTTAAACTTCAAACTCTTTGATGATCATGAAATACCAAAGCAGGAAAGTTGCTATTCAAGACATCACAACAGAATTAATATATGCTCAGGTGTAATGAATAGTATTTTCATATGGAACAAATGGAATAGCTAGAAAAAATGGACAATGTTTTGAGCAAATTTTTTCTTCAAATTGCCTCTTCTTCCCATTATACAAATAGATTTAATAAAAAATATTACCTCCACCTTTAAACTTTGCCTTGACTTTGTTCTTAGACTACCACAGCTGCAAAAGCACTACTATTACTGAAGGATAAGAGTCAGAAATGTGAGCCAAGATTCCCCACAATTCCAGTGGTACCACTTATAAATATAATATGAAGCACAAGATATTAAAAATGCGACTATATCAGAAGTTCAGAAAATCAGTTTTATTTAAATGTAAATTAACAAATTCTCCTTTCCTCCAATCTAACAGAATTGCATAGTCCACTGATTTTAATTAAGATGGGAAAACTGTTTTGATAAAATAAGAAATGACCCCAACATGTGCCCAAAACTTAAAATGAAACTACATTTGAAGTGAATAGAAGAGAAAAATGATTGTTAAAGTTCACTTTTCCTCTGTGTTGTTTTTATTATTTTTTCTCTTCCTTTCCTTTTTCCTTTTTTTTTTCCCCTTTTTTTTCTTTTGGTATTTATGAACTGGAAAGCCCAAACTTCACTAAATCTCTCCTTTTATGACTATGAATGTTAACAATATAGAAAAACATGGAGACATTTATTGTAGACAAAAAATGTTTTCTGATTATTTTCAATGTTTTGAATGAATGTTTCATTCAAAATTAAGGCAGATACAGCTGAAATTATATGCTGAAAATTTCTCCTTGATTTTCACTTTGTGTTTAGTGTAAAGAACACATCACAGAATCACAGAACTGTAGAGGTTGGAAGGGACCTTCAGAGATTGAGTCCAACCCCCCTGCCAAAGCAGGGTCACCCAGAGCAGGTTGCACAGGAACACATCCAGGAGGGTTTTGAATATCTCCAAAGAAGGAGACTCCATACCCTCTCTGGGCAGCTTGTTTCAGGGCTCTGTCATCTTCAAAGTAAAGAAGTTTTTCCTCGTGTGGAAATGGAATTTTCTGTGTTCCAGTTTGTGCCCGTTGCCCCTTGTCCTGTCACCGAGCACCACTGGTGCATCCACAAAACATCCACAAAATCTAATTGACATCACTAGACACGGCTTAGAAACTGCAAGAGGTTTTCTGGATATTGTTCAGAGGTGTGAAAATCATGCCAGAGCAATAGTAAAAATGTCCCTTGAGTGACCTGAATATAACAAAACAACTAACCAAAAAACGACCAAACAAACTAATAAAAATGCAGAAAACCCAAAGACACATCACATTATGATCCAGCCATTTGTGTTCAAAAACTCTAAATAATCAGGAAGTTGAAAAGCGACACATTAGTCAATAAGCCACTCAAAACTATTTAGAATAAAAGCAAAATTATGTCAACACAGTTTTCACAGGGATAGCTGAATGATACACTGATACTGCCAGGGCTTCAGCAGTCAAGCCTTTAATACATGCCCTGGCTGCAAGGGTATTCTAGACCATGAATGTCTTCGCTTCTGTTGTTCCTCAGACCTTTCAAATTACCTGTGGAAATTTTGCTTTAAACTTTAATGGGTTGTGGGTTTTTTTCACCCATAAAATCAGCCCATGACAGCAAATAGCTACTTAAAATACTCTAGAGGATAATGGTCACAAAGACAATGATATTCTGCCTATGCAGGCAGGGCACAAGCTGATGACTCATAAGAATATGAACTTTTTCTTTTGCCATGCATAGACTTCATGTCAGAATATATGTATTATTTATTAGGAGAATTAAATACTACATTTTTAAGAAATATGTATGGTAACAAACTATTTTGCCAATGAGTTAATCAGAAGAAAGAGGCCTGGACATGATAAATGTACATAGCTGCATAACTTGTAATTACAGTGGACAATATTCTTCACATATCACAAGAAGCAGAAATGTAGGTCTTACTTTTCTAACATATCTATGACATTCTAGAAGCATGAATCACCAGGAATGAATTAAAGTACAGAGGTCCTACTGAAAATGTACACTTCCATATAGATTGTACTTGTAGGTATTGTGGTAGGTACTACCTGGTAATTGATTTAATGATCCCTTTTCATAAGAGTCAAAACAAGTGTCAGTTGACTACCTGCTTTAGCAAATGACTACAATATCAAATTTACAGGTTATGCTAGTGGTAGCTACAATACAATGCAAATATTGTTGTATATAAATCTGTTAAAATATTAATCTTTGCATCAGCCTGTTACTATCACTAGTTGTCTCTGCCAGGTCAATTCTGTCATCTCAATCTGAGTCTTTCCTAGAACCAGAGAATTGATTATAATGCCCGTAAGAACTTTCAAAGGTAATTGAATGAGGTACATTTATTTCTCATGTATTCTGAAAGACGTAAAAGTATACCAGGATTCTGGTTTTCAGGAATCCACTTTCTTTGTTATGAACTTTGCCCTTTGAGAATCTCTCTAAAGGTGTTTCCTGGGGAAATACATCTTATGCAGAATAGGAATACGCTATGGTCTTCTACAGCACCTGTTGTCTCTCTAGCACTCAGTGATGTGTATCCAAGTCTCTCTAACACTCATTCTGTACAGTCACTTTTGTATTTGCAGTTCTCTACAGAAGCTGCTGACACATAACCAGTTATTTCACAATGAAACCTATAATAACTGTTTCTTTCCCAGTGAAACTTTGTCAAAACTGGCACCTAGACACTATGATTGCTGTGGTACAAATAGCTGAGAGAGGGAAAACTAGCCTGAGCACTACACTCATTCTTCTGTATGTGTGCAAAAGCATGAATGACTAAAAATAGTGGTAGTTTCTCACATATTTCAATTTTCTTTTTAGATCCTGAGCAGTGTTGCATTTACATAATTTTACAGTTCAATCTGTCTTTGCTGGTCTAATACCAAATGACTCTTCTCTAAAAAGAAATGTACATAAATTTCAACTGTATGTATACATAAGCATATATGTCTGTATATGTATATAAATGCATACATTTTTTAACTATATGATTATTTTTTTTTACTTTTTGAGGTGCAGAATGTCACCATGTAACCCCATAGTAATGAGAAGGAAGACAACTGGGCCTGTCACCTGCTTGTCTCTTACCACTCCTTTCCTTTCTTTTTTGTAAATAAATCAAGCCCAGCACTGCCCTCTCTTTCTTCTTGCCTCTGCCTCTGTGCCACAAATTCAACTGTTTGTAGAACTTTCTCCTAAACTCATGCACTGGGTTACCATCCAGTGCATAAAAGTTGCTTTAGCCTCATCAACAAAACCTAATGTAACCACAAATGTCGGCTGAAAACATATGCTAAACTTCAGTCAAACAACTGTATTATCCTGTCATCGTAACTTTTCTATGTGTTTATTATGTTTACTGATTTCATCATGTCTGAAAAAACTGTATGATTTGTGCACATGCATCTTCTAACCAGAAGCCTAACCTGTGGCTACATATTTTGAATAGAAGGATGTTACAGAAAATAGGTCCAGACAGTGTATTTTAAGCACATGGGAAGTTACTGTACCTGGACAGTAATTAATACGCCTTTTGACAACATTAGCGTTGCTCCAAACATGGGCTTATAAACTTACCCTTTGGTAAGAATGCAACTAAAACCACAATCCTAATGAGGAAACATTTAAAGCTGGGAAGCATAAACTATGGTGTAAACTTTTAAACTGGAAACACAACAAAAAAGTTCTGAAAGGCCTCAAGAACTCCGTTACCAGATAGTGGGAACAGGATAAATTATGACAGCTAAGTGGCTTCCAAATTGCCTTCCAAACTCTGAACTTTGTGGACACAGTAATGTGGTTTGCAACTGGGCAGCAAAACATTATTGCCTTACAGTGTTTTCCAACTAGAAGTTCAATGAATAAGAAATGTTCTGGTTCATAGGAAGTGCTGAGGGTTGGAAAACATAAGCTATACAAAACATTTGGGAACACAGCTATTTTCTCTGCATTAATATTTCCTTTACGTATGTGTTTTCCACCACTTGCTCCATCCCCATGGTGCTGGCCAAGTTCAGAAGGGCTAAACATTACCCAAGTCCCAACATGTAGTTCTTCCTCTTGCCTGCACAGCTCAGACATCAGTGGCTTTTAATCCTATTTCTCTAGTCCCAGTCATTTACGTTCCTTGAGTTTGTTTTTTTTTTCAGTCCATTAAATATGACCTTTGCGTGTTCTGTTGGAGTTTTATCATAAAGTTAATGCATGACTTTGTCCTCAGGGGCAAAGCGTATGGAAGCAGCCCATGTTCCACCCAAACCAACATTTTTTCCCCCAGCATACAAGAAAACTTCCCTTTAATCGGGACAATATTAAACTCAGCCTCACTGACTAAAGCTACTGTGACTATTTCAAGAAGCTATTCAACCACACAGGACTCAAGACCCAGACCTGACCCTTTATCCTGCTCAAACACAACACTTTCCTCTCAATAGTTGTTTCTAGGAACATAATCACTTTGTGCTTCTACTATGGATAATCTGTCTTATTCTAATATCAGTAATAAGCAATTACAAATAACAAGACTCTGATTATAAAAGCAAACATATCAGTCTTAATGTATGTTAAATACCAGGTTGTATCTGCAGTATTTGAAGAACTGTGGAAGACTTACAGCCTGCACCAGAGCCAATGGCAAGGGATGCAGGAAGAAGCACTGAAGCTCCTAGTGAAATGTTGTTTATATCTCACTGCCTGCCTGGGTGTTGTGGTTTTTGCAAATCTGTGTTAAGAAAAGGGTGTCCACAACCGGTTTTCTTATGGTCTGTGTTGACTTATTAAGCCCACCTTCTATGGATGATAAATTTCCATAAGCTGAAAACATAAGTCACCCACAACTGTACCTGATTTTAATATCAAGGATTGCCTTTTTGACATTTTCTGCATACTAGTGCAATCTTTCCTTTCAGAATCAGGCACCTGAGACCCTGATAACATTCAGAAGTTTCCCTGATTTGCAAGACAGAAGGTCAAAAGCAAAACAGTCAACAGCTTCTCCTGGAGAAGAATAAAAATGAATGGTCTCTAACTTCTCTTTGCAGTGTAATTTATCAGATTAATAAAATCATCCTTGATTTAAGTGCCTTGGGCAATGTCTGTGAAATACAGCATGCAGCCTGAGCAGGAGAGCTGGGCAGGACGCTCACTGCAAGGTGGAAGCTGTACTCAGTGTACCTTCAGCTGGGTGCATTGTGCCAGCAGCAAACTTCCAGGAGCTGGAACAGTACATGAATCAACTGCCGTCACTTTTTTTTTTTTTCTGTGTTTTCTCTTGCTCTTCCTATTATGCTTCTGAGCATAACAAGCATTCCTTAAGCTCTTGGCTCTGTCCGACAGCAGCGGCTACGTGGCTTACAGATGGTTCACGGAGACTTTAGTCCCCTGTTTCTGTCAATTCTTGCAGGTGCTGAGAGTTTTGTCTGTGACTAAGCAAATCTAAAAGTAGCTTTCTTTATAAGAGGTGTTGTCAAGGATATTCATTTGTCTCTGAGCCACTGCAGAATATTTTCCCAACTATCTCAACTGGGAACAGCTAGGGGAGCATGTTCTTCTTGTTATTAGCACTGTGACCATACTTACTCTGCAGGAGGAGAAACGCTGACTCTGTGGATGGTTGGATTGGCAACAGTTGTCCAAAAAGCACAGTTTAGTGCTGTGTTTTGCAGTGCCAGGTCTGTAACTAGAACCGTTGATGCCAGAGAAGTGTATTTAGTAGGTCAGGACATTCTTTCCCTCCACACAAAAAGAATTACGTAAACATTTCTTTCCAGTATGCAGAAAGCAATTCCTGATTTTAATGGTTGCGTTTTTTCTACAATATTCTGCTATTACTGAGAACAAAATGGACAAGGTAAAACTGCATGTCTGAAAACTTCTGTGATGTTTCAGTAGGTCCCAATAGGCAGAGCATGATCTACATGTGGTGTTCTATGAAGCTTGCAAATGTCTCCGAAACATCATGTTGGTGATGTTTCTGGTTTCTGAATGAACAAACAAGCAGAAATTCAATGTGGATGTAGTGTCAAGTACTTATTAATAAGCATAGTTATCTTTAATATGAAAGGGCAGCTGCAAATGCTGTTGTCAAAGGAATTGCCTGGTTTTATCCATTAAAGAAGCAAATCTCTTTTTAGTGCCGTTTGTTACATGGGTCACATTGTGTCTGGTTAGATCAGCCTGTGTTGTATCAAAAATGCACACTGTGTATGCCGACAAAGCCCAAAGCAATACAGTACAGGATACATTTTCAGCCTAATAAGTGGGAAGCTACAGCTGTGTCTTCTACCAACAATGACAAGCATTGTATTTGCTTTCCAACATGAGTTTTTCAATATTGGCTAAATGTGCTCTAGGCAGAAGGTACCTTAGCAGAATGCAATAGGCCTTCAAAACAAGTGTGTCACCTCAAATCTGTAATCAGCCATACCCTCGTTGCATTCATCATTATTATTATCGTTGTTGTTATTACTGTGTAATGTACTATTTTATCAGTGTGGTCCAAATGTAGCCATTAGATTCCTGCAGCCTCCCTGATATGGGAAGATACCGGGTTTTGGAGCTGGAGTTCTCACATGCTGGATAACATTGTAAATCCTGCTCCAGAAATGATTCTTAGTAAACAGGACAGAAGAGGGACATAGTCCAGTGAGCTCCAGCCACAAAAGGTATTTTATTCCCACCTACTTCTCCATAGAGATATTCCCATATCTCCATAGAGATATAGAGATATTCCCACCTACTTCTTTCCCTAGCTGTCCCACAGCTCTCCATTTTCCTTTCCATTTTAAAAATTTCATCATTCTCTGTACTCATTACTTAAACCTTTTATCTCTCGTTTCTTAATTTTGATTTATGTGTCACCCAACCTGATAATAATCCAAATTTACAACAAATACTTTGTAGAAGACAGAACTGAAAAGATCTTAACAATAATTCCTTTTTCCTAGACTTGAGTAGGCAATGGCGGCATTATAGTTCCTCTTTATATTTGAAATTTTTAGCTATTGCTAAGGAAGGAAGTGAACTTAAAGCGCCATAGCATTAGTTCCACCTAACAGTGATCATCTTCCTTTTACCTCCTGCTTATGTACCTTTCTTATTGCTGTCTTATATTTGGACTATAAGCTCTTTGAGGAAGGAACTACCTTTTTTTTCTTTTAGTTACACCTAGCACATATATGGTGTATCTAAAAACTAATGCCAAAATTCTTGTCCTACCACTGCCCTTCCAGTCATCTTCCAAAGTCTCACACACAGAAGCAGTAGGAGACACTCACACATGGGCATAACTTAATTGAAGCACACAGCTTCCAGGGGCCTCTAACCCTTCTGCAAAACCTAGTGAAAGACAGGGGTAGTCCTAAGTGATGGCAAAGTAAACTGTGAACACATAGACACCCATAAGAACACACACACATGCAGTCAGTTGCTTTTGTACCTCTTGTAATCAACGGTTACTCACCATTGTTTTAGACGGCAACCCTTTGGATGGCTCTTACCTGAGCAAATCCAGTACTTAGTGCCATTCAGGAAGATAATTAACTTTTGTCTAGCATAAATTCGCATGGTATGCAGTCCCAGACTTTCCTTATAGACTTTCAAGTATTTTCTGAAAAGTATATTTTCTTCATCAGCGGAATTTTTTCCCCCATAAAGGAGAAATTTTAGCATGTGGAAGAGTGAAACTTGGGCCATCCAAATGAATTTGGGACCTTTATGCTAGAGGGCAAGTAAAGACAACATAATCCCTTGATCCATATTAAACAAGTGCTTCCAGCAAACAAAGCTTTTTCTTCCCAGAAAATGGACACATTTCTGTGGCTTATAGTGTACAAATGTCCTTTCCTGATTTTCATGAAAAGTGATTTTTTTTTTTTATTAAATACTTCTTAGTTGCTATTAAAAAATTCCTTTGTTTTAAAGCTCCAGCAATTTCATTTTTAAAATAATGCAATTCTTGCAACATGTTGCATTTGGAAAATTTGCTCATCATATGCAAATTTCTGGTGATTATTATGAATAAATTAAATCCATCACTGTAAGACTATTTGTTTCCTTCCAAGAGGAAAAAAAATCCTGTATGTATATTTATGACTGTATTTGAGCTTGCTTTGTGAAATGACTTCACATGAATGCTTAATTATTTCTGAATTATGCAAGCCAGTAGTTAAAAAAAAAAAAGGAAATTCTGAAAGAGTGTAACATTTGTGCTACGTTTCATTAGAACACCTGCACTGGCTGTGAAGCAGAGTAGTCAATAAAATCAATGACATCTGCCTTTAAATAAAATAGAAAGTCAAAACGGATTCATGATGTACCTGATAAAGGTCATGTGTCAGGGGCATTAAATATCTTAAAACTACAGAAAAGAGGAAAAGTCAGTCTCATAGAAGAAAAATCAAGATGTTTCTTCTTTTATACCCTGGCTGCCTTTCTCTGTCTTTATTGACCTTGATGTTCTCTTTCTTTAAGTTACATGCAGTTCAGCTTTGTTTGAGGAGGTTTCTGCACAGCATCACAACTGTGCAAGATTTGTAGGTGTAGTTTACCTGTCTCTAAAAGACAACCATGTGCATTTGCTTGTGATACCAAGGCATACCTCTTTTCAGTAACTATTTTGCACTCAATAGCAGAATTACTTGGTAATCTATTAACTGAGTTAGTATGAGGAAGAAGAACTGAGAATGAAAGGGAAAGCCTATATTAGCCTATATAATTTATTTTGTCCAAATATTTTTTCTTCATTTGTACAAGAGGATTTTTTCACAAAAGGAAAGTAGCGTGATCCAGTCATGGCCTGCAAGTTTAATACAGTGCACTGCTTTGTCTTCAAGAGGCAAATGAGAACAACTTGTGGCTCAGCAGATGCTGCAGAAACAGCGAACTATTGCCTTCTGTCCACCAGAGCTCCCTGTGGGAGATGCAGAAACTGGTGTGTTTGGCAGCTGCTGCTGTGTGAAAAGGGAGAGAGCCCTGTTGGATGGGGAGAGATAGAGTGGTCCCAAATCCCAGGTGTAACCTCCTTGATTGTTTTGCTTGGATCGCCCATGCTTCAGAGGCATGACACCAATTTCTCACAGCGTAAGGGAAAATACGGTCATTGTTGAAACGGCTCAACACACAATGAAAACCGATCAACTTATGCATTTGGGAAACTAGGAGAGAAGGAAATGTCTTCTGACCCTTCAGTGGAAAGTTAACCTGAAATGGTAGCTATATTTATTGGTGCAAGAACGATGTTTACAATAATATGAAATCTGAGGTCTGGCAAAGCAAAGACTTGTTTTCAATTATAAGGCAGCTTATATTTTTTTAAAATATTAATTAATTTAAATTAATTGTAGCATCAAAGGTGGTCAACTACATCAAGGAAAAAGCTACCTTTGTTTTGTTTGTAACACATGTTCCACCAAGATATCACAGTATAAAATGCATACCCTTTTGGTTGTGATAACACTGTCTTAGTGTGGTACAGTCGTGTCATCTTTTTTTTCATGAGGTAACTGGTTTTTATGAACAGTGATCCATACTGCAGTATATTGTGCAAAACTCCTAAGCTGTTAAGAGTGAAGACGCAACTGGTAGTTATTAAATTAAATGCCTCTCCTCATCAATTTTTGGCAGATAAATATATGTAAATCATTTTTATTTGCCATTATAGAATCAAAGGGCCACGGAATAATTCAGGTTGGAAGCGGCCTTGAGCAATCTCTATTCCAACCTGCTGATCAAAGCATGGTCAGCTGCTCAGGTTGCTCAGGGCTTTATCCAGTTGGGTTTTGAACACCACCAAGGGTGGGGACTGCACAACCTGGTCCACTGCTTGACTGCTCTTATGGTGAAAAAGTGTTTCCTTATATTCCCTCAAGCCCCTTTTTCCAACTTCTGCATGTTGTCTCTCACCCTCCCACCAAGCCCCACTGTGAAGAGTTCAACACTGTCTTTTTGCTGAACCCCCCCCTCCCCTATCCCCCACCCAGATGCTGGGGAACTGCTGTTAGGTCCTTCTGAACCTGTCTCTGCCCCAGGCTGAACCAGGCCTGGTGCTTCAGCCTCTCCTCAACAGCTGAGTGCTCCAGACCCAACCATCTTGGTGGTGGACCTTGCTTCAGCTTACGAATGTCTTTCCTGTACTGGGGCACCCAAAACTGGACCAGTATTTTGGATGCAGTTTAACAAGTGCTAAGTAGAGGCGGATGTAGCAGAAAATAAAATGTTGCCAGGCTGTGGTTCTAAGCACTGGCCATCCCTACTTTTGACTGACCAGCATGCAGCTAAGCCCATCAAGCTATTAAAGGTTTGGCTTACTTTCTAAAACTGATACCCTCTGTATTGACTCATTTAGAAAACCTCTACTTTCTTCCTTGTTCTGGACAAACATGATGCATATGCACTTTTCCATTGCTACAAATTCCATTACAAATTCCCAAAACAGGGTAAAAATAATAAATGAAAACCTAAGTTTTGCAATAATGAGATAACTGAGAGGGAAACAAAGCATTATTGTTACTATTCAAAGAGAACTGACCATGATGAAGGTGTAGGGTGTTTCCCGGCAATAGAGATACTGAAGTTTCATTCTTTCTTTCTACAAGACACACCCAATCCTTGGAAGCACATCTACAAATATTGTTTTAATAAATGCCTTGTTCCTGAACAACCGTGTCATTAAATAATATAATATCTTCAGTTAGAAAGAAAAAGGTAACATGAACTAAAACCTGATCACTGTTTAATTTATATAATTTTATGACATTTAGATAATGAGAAGTTAGATAAGCACTTAATTTAGACACTGATATTTTTGTGAACTAGCCTCCTGCAGTTATAGACAGAGGGACTTACACACACTGTTATTACAGCTTTCTGAAAAATGACAGAAACCCCTTGCACAATTCACAAAATTGCTGTGAATCTCTACAGACAGTAAATATCCCTGTCTGGTGAAGGGGAGGGGAAACATCATTGGCTCAGAGGCAAAAACAATAAAAGAGATTAAATTTGATTCCAAAATTTTGCTGTGTCCACTGAGGATGCTAAATGAGGAACTAATTTCGCTTGTGATGAGAATAAGAAGTTCTCTCTATGGTAGGTATGTAACAATTTTTGGAAGACAAAAGTTCCTGTCATCCCAAACTTTTCAGTGTTGCTCTTTGCAAGTTTTAGCATTTTTCCTTCACACTTAATCTTACAAGTACTGGGGACATTTTTGCTGCTTGAAAAGTTGATTATAATGTTTAATTTGTGACTGAGGAATTGAAATTATTTTGGTTTTCATATTCTTAAACATTTTTCTCAATTGTTTGATACAATCTAAATACTCATTATGGAAGTTCAGCCTTTAAATTTATATTCATATATGCTTATAGAAAAGATTTACTACATTTAAAAACAGTAGAACATATCATCCTTGGACACCTTTACAGATGAAAGGGTTAATTTTTTCAACTTAAAAATATAGAGGTGTGTTTGTGCTTTTTTTATCACACCACAACTAAATAAGAACTTAGTTTATTTCTTATTAAACATGTGAAATTTGACAAATGAAACATCAATGAACAATGACATCAAATGTCGCCAAATGAAAAATGACAGCCTCCTGTTCATTACTTTGCAGAAGCTTCCTCCAGACACTGATTTCCACTACTCTTTGGACATTCCTTCTTTATTTTATATGTTGTGCTGATGATTACAAAGAATTATTTCCAGGAAGTATCAAAGATCAGAATGCAACTTTTTCATTGCCCTTATGGCCGTTCTTACCCTTTGTATGTGGTGACGCATGTTACTAGGGATGTTGTCAAAGATTAAGGTGAGATCTCAATAATGAAGTTGATTATTGGCCTGCCAGTTTGGACCATGTATGTGTGTAGGAAGAGTATGAGAGTGGCATTAGCTAAAGGCTTCTATTTATAGCTACAGATAAAGGTCACATATAGATAAAGGATTTAGTTTGGAGAAGAACTCTGTTCTTAGATTAGTCAAACCTATGATCCCAGTGTCTGCAACCTATATAAAAATGGTGAAGACCCTGTAATAGTGCATCATGCAGAGGGTAAAACAGGCATCATGACTGCTCATGCCCGGCCTGTGTGAACTCGAACTCACCTAAACAACTCCTGGGCACATTGGGAGTCAGCATGGCCCAGGGATCATTCCCAACAGGCACTCTAACTTGCCTGGGGCTGCAAGAGAATTTAATGATATGGGCACAGGCTGTTCCCTGTCAGCTGGTCTCAGTGGATGAGATGATCCTGGGAACATTTAATTGACTAATGCAGGTTTCGCCTCTACTCTACTGCCTACGCAGTCATGCCCTGCTCCAAGCTTGCGGAGCACGGGCCAGCACAGATAACCTGCCTTTCCCAAAGGTTTTTTACTGTGGGCTCAGCCCTGCTGTGATACAGCCACAGTTTTGGGCTGTTTCCTAGAATGGTCAGGATGTGTCCAGGTCTAATTTTTGGCATGCCACATGTAATGCTTATTATCAGATCATTTACCAGGCAGCAGGACGACCTGCACACTACTTAGGTATGTTTGGTTATTAACAAAATTCAAATGAGAGTTACTCTTTGCTCATACCATGTCTGATGGCTTTTCCTAAACTCTGACCCTTTAGGAACTATTAGTTTCCCTGTAGAGACATATGCTTTGAATTTGTGCTAGTGTGTGTTCAAGTGATTTACTGTAGACTAATTAGATAATTTAATTGACACAATTAGCAGTAATATTTGTGGAAACAGCACATAATGCCTCACTTCTTGTGTCCTTGTTTTTGTCATGCCAATTATCTTCTGCTTTTCTAATCAAATGATTTTGTGGGAGACTCACAACGAGATACAGAGTGTGACATGAGACTTTTTCTTTATCGTTAAAAAGGAAAACTCAGCTCCTTGCTTTTCAAGGAGGTAGTTTGAGTCTATTCACCCTTTCTTATGCAAATCGTATATTACACCATCCTGGCACATAGAACCCCTTGTGAGCTTTTTTGGTTTAAAATGAAAAGCCTAGTGTTCCTCAGAAAGAGAGATGCTGATAGTACTGAATAGAGGGAACAATAGTGCAGCAGGTACTGTGGAAGCTTCCCGACAGAGCTCTGCCCATGGAATTGAAGTTTGACCTGCAGTACCCTCTGTTATTTTACTGTCAGTGGATGCCAATTAAGCTCATCACTAAAAATGCAGCAACCTGTTCACCACAGTTTGATCTCTCTGCTGAACAAACAATCTCATTCCCATGCAGAAGTTCATGAATGAAAGGACCGATATTCACCTGTTCAGCACACAATAAAATTGATTTTGAAATCAAGTAACTGTATCTTTTATCAGAAAAGTCCATTTGTTCTACAAATAGAGACTAATACATCTGCTTAAACTGATGTGACAGTCAGAACATGCCATCCCAAAATGTTTGTGCACTGAACAGTTTTTCTAGGATAGGAAGAGACGCCTGTGCATCTTGAATCAGGAGCAGCCCAGCTTTGGCCTGTGAGCTGGTGCCTGCTCCCTCCCAAGTTTTCAGAGAGCTCCTCTGCCATAAGCCTAAACATCCAGAAACGACTCTGGAAGTGGTGGGTCTATGCATATCTTTTCATATGCTAATTCGGGCATTCGTGGATGTGGAAAATATCATGAGAGGGAAGGAAGGTGTTGCATGTCTACTCGTGCTATGTCTGGCATGCAGATGTGTACATCGGATCATGAGGCAAGGATATGACATACTGCTGAAGAGAAGCTACAGCATGAGGCATTGACATGGTCCCATTACAGCCTCTGTGGCTTGCACTGTCTAAAACATTAAGCATCTCTGTTTTGAGTAATTCACACAAGGAAGCAGAGCACTGAGTAGACAATACATAAATTCTTCCCTTACCGCAATGATTTTATTCTTATGGGAAAATAGTTGAGATGATGAAGCTAAATGCATCTTATTTTGTGCCACTGATTTTGTAACCTCAAACATAGCACTAACCCTTAGTGTGCATCACATAACACAATGATAAAATAGGATTTCCAAGCTCTGTAAAATTCTTCAAGCGAAAGAAGTAAAATGTATTTTTTTTGTTTAAAAGTAAAATAAAAATTCTTTTCTGTCCATATGTTTTCTTTTGAACATCTGGACCTCAATTGGAAAGAGAAAATAATGTGTTTATAAGTCTGCAGAGTTTTCTTTATCTTTTTTTTTTTCTGTGCTGCTGCAGTACTTTTCAGTTGTAGCAGTTATTTTATGAACTCATGAGCTAAGCAGTTCCAAATTGGAAAAGTACCAACCACCCCTACTATTCAACAAAATGTTTTCAAGAGCAGTTAAAAATACCAAGAAAAAAAAATAATCCAACCCTCATTCTACATCAGATTCAAGCTTAGTAGTAACAAAAATAATCCTTTTGGGATCTAACTTGTCAAATAGTAAGTTTAGCACTCTAAATCCACAGTCAGGTCTTGTTTACACTGAGGATTTCTAAGAAAGAAATCTTGATGATTCTCTTCTTCTGGTATTGTCATCAGTGAGAGATCACGTGTAGGCAGGAGTCCACCAGCCATATCTATTGTCACCACCATCTTTCACCTTTTCTTAAGCTTCTTGAGATGGTGATAAAAGCAGACCTCTTGGAAGGAATATAGTCCTCAACATAGCTCATTTTCAAGCAAGTATAGGGGTTGACTAAACTAGTCAAACTATTCAACTAGCTTTTTCTGTTTTCCACATCAAACACAAGGACAGCAACTTGTAGATGAAGTCAGTGGTAATATCAGCTGTTGCTGAAGATGGGAAACTTTAGTGACACTGGTGGAATCGATCTCTCCTATGCCTGACAACATCTTCGGGTAACAAATTTCTTTTGTTGTGATGCTACTAGATGCTTGATTGTGAGCCACACAAAAATGAAACAAATTTAGTAACTAATTTCTCTGAGCCAGGCAATTATAGTTTATACTTGTGTAGGAAGAAGTACATGAGGAATAAAGGTGATAGGACTGAGGGAGGATGCTATTTTAACACTCTGCTCTTTAATAGTTGTCTCCACCTGAGGGTCTGAATGATGTGTCTAATATTAACACATTTAGTCTTTCAGGTTCACAGCATCTTTGTGCTGTGATAGCTATTATTCCCACCAGAGAACGCCCACCCATATCTGGTAGGAGGGAATGATGTTATGGATACCAGGACCATGTTGGGCTTTTCCCTATTCTTGCTTGTTCTCTGAAACTTATTCAAACCTCTGAAATTCACAACAGAATATACATGCTAATGTAGCTGGTGTCCTACTTAAATTCATTAACTGTAATAAACAACAAAGTTTTAGCCCTAGGTCCAATATAGAACTTCAGTGTCTATAAAAAGAGACACAGCAGTGTCTTTTAGGCACTGTCATCCAATTTGGTACACACAAGGATTTATGCAGTATACTGTGCAATGTGATCTCTCCTAAAATTATCAGGTATCCTTGAAAAACACCAAGCAAGGGAAATCTCAGCTCCCATACTTCGCTTGAGCAAGGGAAACCTGAGTCCATGAAATGTTTGTTTTCATGTACCCTTGCAAAGAGCAAAGTTCACTGCATTGCTTCTAGAAGCCAGATGATTTATAGAACCTGTGTCCACCATTTACACAACAGATCAGTTGTTAGAGAATTCACCCGGCAACTCAGAGACCTGCTCAGGCTTGGGCAACAAAAGGTGAAAAGAGGGCTGAGGTCTTCCTCACTTGAATGACCTAAGCTATAGGCTGATTCCTACAAGTGCTGTGTAGAAATGAGATTAAAACCATAACTCTGTATAAAAGTAGGTATCACACTCACTTCAGGGTGGAATTATAAGGCTCTTCCTTTCTAAGTGAATCTGCAAACAGCTAAACCTACTCAGCTGCACACAAAAAAAATAAAAAACAAACCAAAACAAAACTCCATCTGGTCAACAGCAACAGAATACCTTAGAGAGCCAAGGGGAAGCCACTGCAGGAGTAGTTGTAAACAGGAGATGACAAGGACTCTTCAGGGGAGACACTGTCCCGCTGCAGAACAGACCTGGTTCCAGCAGTTCCCACTGGCCAGAACTGAGATTTCCCAGAAATCCTCATACACACTTAATCTGATGCCGCTAAAATTCTCCTCCTGCTGTGGTTACCCATTGCTAGGCTATTATATTAACAGTGGATAGAGGCACTACCCTTTACTGTGCTTAAAAAACTGAAATAAATAAAAGTGCATTGTCAAGATCTGATCCTGTCAATGTAAGTTGCCCATACTTAAATAAATTGAACAAATTGGGACTTTCTGGGGATTTCATACAGCTCTCTACCTATCTTAAATTCCCAGCAGGTTTTAGGCAGGAGTTAGTTACCTAAGCCCCCAAGCCAAAACAGCACTGGCAAGCACTTGGAGATGTGATCTGAGTGATCTGAGCTTTCAGAGCTCCTGATCTTAGCATACCTCTGCAATATCATATTTAAGGATCACTGGTTTAGATCTAAGCAGAATTTCAGACTCTGCCCAAATCACATTTTAGAACGTACATTGTTGTTATTTACTTTATATTTTTGCATCTGTTCCTTTCAGTCAGGTCACCTTCTGTTTTAAGTAAATCTATTTTTCTCTCTGCATGTTTAGGGGTGGAAAGCCTAGAAAGATGAAGAGGATTATTCCTGTCCTCTGTCTTCCTCTTCCTGAACACTCCTTCTCTGTCATGTCTTTGGGGAAGTAGAATGCTGCACTGAGGGCAAAATCTGTTCTTATTGAAGTTAAAGAGAGGTTTGCATTGACTTCACTGGAAATAGTATCAAGTCCTTAGCATGATTTAACCCAGAAAGAACAGCTTTGTGAATCTGATTAAGCACATTCTGTAATAATTGTTCTGACAACTTGTACCTTCCCTTCCATGAGCTGACACCGAGCTCTGGGGTAACGTGGCTCCCAGTTAGATGGAGATTAAGTGATGCAGGAGATGTTATCTCATCTTTGACCTTCAGTACCACCTCCATAGTGAGATACATTACTCTGATCTCTGGAAGGGGAAATCAGTCATGTTTTGCTGACTAAAACTGCCTTTTTCACAGCAAAATTACAAAAATACCTCAAGGAAAAAGTGCATGTTATTGCTTTGCACTAGAGCTGGCAAAACTGCACATTTTGGCTGTTTGGATTTGAGATTTAACACACATCTCTGCACAGCCCTCCCCCTCCTCAGTGTTCTTCTGAACAGAATATCAATGTCACTAGAGAGGAGTCATCTTTCCTTTTTCTCTCTCCT
>KZ505988.1:444259-456438 GCA_002844005.1 Limosa lapponica baueri
TGACCTCTGGCTTTTCTCTGACTAATATTTGGAAAAGAAAGCTGTTATTGTCCTTTTGTCTGTCTTCCAAGCTTATCCAGCTCTTGTGGCAGTAGTGCTTTGCAATCTCCAGTGAACATTTTCAGCTAGAGGCTGCTATCCCATTTCCCTAATAAGAAATTTAGCCACAGACAAAATGAGGCCCATAATGCAAAGGTAAGAGAGTGATCTCCTGTGTAAGTGCCTTCCTTTTACTGAAAACCATGTACAGTTTAGATACTTAAAAAATCTAGATCTAGATTGATTGTCCATGTCACACAAGAAGCCTGTGGTAAGGCAGACAACTAAACCAAGTGTTTTGACTCACTGTGTGTCTGACACCACATAAGATCAAGACCATCCGGTTCTCCTGGTTTGAGTCCATCTGTTATAGTGACATCCCATGAGAAGGTTTGCCAGAGTGAATGAACCTGCACCTAGCACTGCTAAGCTCAGCTCACACTTGGTAGAATACTGGGTGAATATTTCAGTAAATTTGGCTTATTCTTTAAAAGCTAAGAATAAAATAGAATATATGAAGGACTTCTTTTCTTTACCTGTTATTCTTGCGTGGTTCAGTCCTGGCTCCCAACCTGGTAGACTTCTCTGCACCCTTGCTTGAACCATGAAGTCTGCTCTTTCTAACTCCTTTCCCTCATAAGAGCTTGTCAAATATCCATGGCTTGTTCAAATCCTCAAGTTTGATGCCTAAAAAGCACCTTTTAACCCAATCTAGTGATCAGCTTTGTCCCAGATATTATAGTTCTTGCCCACGTGGCTAAATAACATCTATGCTGTCAATCAGAAGTGGTCAACATCAATTACTTGACAGTTGTCTAGGGAGTTGTTCAGCTGGATCTCTTGCTTACACTGATCTGCAGAAGAATCCTGCAATTGAGTCTGAAAATTCAAAAAGGAAAATCAGAGATTTTATTATCAGGAAATTATATGTCTGCTTCCAAATAATAAATAAGATTTGAACATTTTATAGCATCAGTAATAACTACCTAGTGTTCTACCTTACAGCTACTTAAAATGTAATAGATATTTTGGATAAACCAATAGCTTCCATTAGGGTTTCTTTTCTGTTCTACAAATGCGTAAATTATTACACATACTGTGTTACAAACTGAAATCATTATATCTTATTTCTTATTCTCGTTACTGTTGCTGACACAGTATGCATGTATATCACAGTAAGATGCATTCATGAGCTCACCACATCTCGGAGGGCTAAACTCTCCAGAGTCCATGTGCCAGAAGGAGTCTCATCATGGCATAAGCATTTGGCTTAGTTTTCAAACATTACGATTTCATGTTTTCAGCTGACCTTTAGTTGCTCAGATCCCCTTTCCCAAAGCTTCAACTACATTGCAGTTGCACCTTTCACAGATACGTGACAACTGAAACAAAAAATGTGGGGGATTGCAGTGAGATCATTCTTCCCCCAAAGACAAAACACAGTGCAACATCTCTGCAGAGAAGCTCAACATGTATATAAGACCCCCACTAGCTTATTGGCACTCTGCAGGATTGACCTAGTATCTTCACAAGATCAGGTCTCTTTCCTGATCCTTACTGCTTAAAAATGAATTGTTCTCTAGTTCTTCCATGGGTTCCGACATTCTTATTCCTCAGTTCTGTCCTTCATAGGATAGGTCTGTCCTAGATGGAAACTCTCCTATTTTTCTGAAGTGCTTTGACTAGAAAATTATTCAGAAGAGAATTCTTTATACTGGATCTTGACACTACCTTGAAGACAAATGATTGATTCTTTCTTCTTAAATCCCAACTGCCATAAGGCATGCATCTACATATGCGTATATATATGTGTGTATGTATATGTATTTGTGTATATAACCTATATATCTGATCTCTGACCATTTGGCAAGGATTAAGTACATAAATTATGCAAAATCAAAAGAAGATAAACCACCACAATATTGAAAGGGAAAAAGCTTGGTCCTAATCACAGTTCCAGGCTGAGTCTTACCAGAAGAGGAGCTGGCCCTCTTCCACACTTTCATGTATTGATTTGTGTACAAACGTGAGAGAAAGAAAGGGAATTGCACATGGATTTCCTACTGTGTTGCCGTCACTAAGAGGGATAGCAGGCTTGCTAAGAGCGACAGCAAGGGAATTGGAACTATATGATCTTTAAGGTCCCTTCCATCCCAAACCATTCTATGAATATAGGATTTCTGGGAGAGGAATGAAGAGGAAGGAGTCAGGCTCTTCTCAGTGATGTCTTCTACCGTTCTACAATTCTATGATTCTAATATTTTGCAAATACTTAGATTGAGCACAATGCTGAATTCTCTAGAACTTCCATTCTATCTGCTGCTATTTTTAAAACCCCTTTAAGAATGCTTATACAAATGTATTTTCATAATATAACTTGGTGCTAGAATGGTGTGACTGAAAATATTTCTACATATTTTATAAATAAAAGGAATTGTGAGGAAAATTTAAAAATTTAGGCTGTCATCAGTGAATGTGACATATTGTACACAACAATCAAGAAATTAAACCACTGACCTAGGAAACCATCTCCTAATGATAGATATTGGAGTAGCACAGATTCTCTAGAAAGAAAGTAGAAAAAAAAACAAAAACAACCGAACACCACAAACAAGAATTTATTTTACATTTTAGAAATAAGCTGTTGTGTTTGTGATAGGCAAATTTCAACAAGTCTTAAACAAGTATTCACAGTGGCTTGAGATATCCACAAGTCTTTTTTTCTGCCATAATTAAAAATCCTCGACCGCTCCACAAGATGCAGAACTTATATTGCAGATATATCTATGCTAATATATCTATGCTGGTTTAGCTGTGGCAGCAGGATCCTTTTTTATAGAGGTAGAGCATGTTGACAGAAGTTTTTCTGCCTGCATAGTTGTATAAGTTCCCCAAGCACCCAGAGGTCAGCCATTAAAGCTCTCTTTTGTCAGAGGTGGGTCCACATGGGTTTTTGGTTGGTGTAGCTATTTTGGCAAAGAATATGTGATTTTTCACATTCTTTGCTGACATAGCTGTGCAGGTAGAACATTGTAGAGCAGAAGAAGCATGCACATACAATATGTCTCTCGCTCCCCTGCCTGCCTTTTCTTCTCACCTCACCACAAATTAATAACTTGAGGCATGGTTTGCTGAAGAAGGGAATAGACACAAGGAGTTTAAATTAGCACATCACTGTTACTCCCAGCTACTACTAGAAGATTACAGGACAGAGGAAATAGAAGAATCAGTGGTGCAAACAAAATTTCAAGACAGTTCCATAATTTTGTTTGTTATGATGATGTTAGACACCACAGAAAAACTAGAGTACAGGCTTGCCACTAGATATTTTTGATGATAGGCTGACCCTGTCAAATATGCATGGATAGGATAAAGAGTCATTAAGCCATTAATAGGCCACCAAAGAATGTTGGAGAGCACAGTTTTAAAGAAATGGGAGCCCCACTACCCAGTTCATTAAACCTGGGCTCAGTCTGGGCTTCTCTGCCAGCATTCAGGAAACTCTAACCAAGGGAGAAAAATAAATGCGTAAACTTTATGTCCAGGTTATCCTGTCAGCCCCAATTGGCTGCTATCATCCTGTGGCCAGGTTGACACTCAAGGGAGGGATTTTCAAAGCACTGCTTCTTAGGACCAGGCCACTGAAATTTGAGGCTCTCATGTAGAGCCAAGTAGATGTCACTACTTGTAACAGCAGGAGGGAAAACAGCAGTATCTTATCTTCAGCTCCCATTTACCCAAGAAGAAGAAGTGGTAAAAAATGTACTATTCCATCTTTTCTGATCCACAGACCAACTAAGTGTTCATGTGTCACCAAAGCACTATCCCAAGTGTTCAGCTGTTAAAAAATCTAGGTATTTGTCTTTTTTGTGTGTGCTTTTCTGGTCCCTTGTATCTCCTGCTGAGAGCCCCTTTTTCCAGCGTATGTGGGCTGAGTCACAGTGAGCAGCTGAAATGATTCTGCGGAGTGACAGAAAGTCATAGATACTAGTTTCTAGGACCAGCAATGCCTCTCTAGAGAGACTTCTATTTTATCCAGCATGTTACTAAATAGCAAGTGGTAGAGAGAAATAAAGTAGTTGTGCTACTTGTATGTTGCTAGATACACTCTTCTCCTCCCATTTTTTATTTCCTCTCTCATCCATTAATGCCGTACTTGAACTTCTCTCAAGTGGGTCAATGAATCTGCTGAAGAAGTTACAATATCAATAAAAGGGGGCTGTACTTCAGATGTGGTTTTTCCTGATTCCTTAGCAAGATAATCCTTTATTTTGTTTCTAAAAAAAAAAATCCCTAATAACAGGAATGTTCTGATATGAATCAACTAGAGTGATCTACAGGAATAAGAGTTTTCTGAAGAAGCTGAACAATAAGTATTTACGTGAACTATAATTCTGTATAAACCGGTCAGCTAGGAAATCGCTCAAATCAATGCCAACAGTTGTTCTGTGTAAATCTTTCTGTTTGGAATAGCTGACCAGCCTGGGGCACAAGGCAGCAGGAACATCAGTTATCATATTTATTCATTAGAGTTAATTCACCTCCCAATAAAGGCCAGTTATAAATGTGCGTGTCGTGAACAAAATAGGTTAAACAATAACAACTGGAAGGAAAAATAGGACATCATGAAACAGATTTCACAGTGTTTTATTTTGCATATTATTTGCATCCTTTACAAAAAAAAAAATCTAGTGTAACAAACCTGAAAAGAAGAGCCTAGAATTCAAAAATAATCTTTTACCATGATGGGACAAGTTCTATGAGAGGAGTGGAGTAAAAGAACAAAAAAGAACAACAAAGCAAGTCTACAAATACTGGTATTAAAAGAGATAATTTTTTCCAATTATGACTGTTTGCATTCCTCTAGTTATATTGTGATAGCTGAAGTCAAATTCCAGTAGATTATTGAGACTATACAAGTCTGCTGCAGTTGCTACAACGCTTGATAGCCATTGGATTGCACTTCACCAATCCTAAAAAAAATAATTACTTGAGCTGTTTTCCATTTTACCTCAACTGGTCTGGTCAGACCAACTTGATTAAACAAGCAGCAAGACTATTTGTCTTATGGACTGTAGAAAGCAGGGTTTCAGTAGTATGGACTGTGGCTTATGGTATTGATCTCACCATCATGATTGACAGTGATTGCTTTCCAAGCTGGTAGCTGGATGGGAGAGAAAAATAAAGGACAAATTCTTTGCTCAACTATAAAATGTCAGTTAACCGTCCTGGTGACAAAACTGTTACCTACACGGATTGTTTTACAATGAGACAGTGTAAAATGAGTAAGTAGGGGAGGACCATTTGTTTGCCACCTTTTTAAAACCACTGAAGGTAATATTGCAGCATATTTATTTAAGAATGGCAACCTGATACCTTTCTTAAGTATAAAAAAAAGTGACTAACCAGAGTGAGTTAGAATATTATTCAAATTGTAGTGAACTTTGGTCAATGAAGAATCCAGATGTGACATCATCTAGTACGCTAGCACAGGTTTGTGTTTGAAAGTGCTCCTTTTCTTTTAACTGATTTTTTTTGTACTCTGGCACACAACCTATAAAATACTTGATGTTTTGCTCACTGATTTTCAAAAAAACATGTTCAGGAGTTTTGATAATTTATTTCCACTATCTGGAGATTATTTAAGTTTAGGTCAGGAAAAGGTTGATGCTAACTATCAGGCTTTTTTGTTTGTGCTTAACAATTTGTGTCAGGTGTGGGAAAAGCCTCAGAGTGACAGCACTTGGCAAGAAGTAACTCTCTGCACACAAGGAAGCAACATGGGCATCTGTCATGCCTTCATTGGTGTGCCTAGGGAGGACTGTCATAGTGCTTGGGGAGATTATTCTGTGCCTCAGTCCTTTCGCTCTTTGATTTCTTTGCTGATAGTAAGAAGACTAATCAGTGCTGATTAAATTGCCAATTTCACTTCATGGTAATGTCACTGGTAGGTATTATGTTAAAAACAACTGCCTCCTCTTAGGTACAAGCATGAGGTGTATTTCACATGAACTAACAAACAAGCGGTAAAGATCTTCAGATACCTGCTACTGGTGTAGGCTGTACCTAACCACCGACTTCATCCTGAAATGTTGTACACCAGCCCATTGCCAATTCACACAACTTTCCAAGTCTTCCTTCACTCCTGGCATTATGACTTTATACTTCCTTTTCAGTTTCTAAGCCTAGTCCTTAATTTAGCATGCAAGATTCTTTTGTATTTAAGGGATATACTAACCATGTGCAATTTTTTTTTTAATGTTACAGGTAGTACTTCCAAATTCTTCAAACAAAATGATTAAAACTAAGAAATAGGTCACAACCTTGGCAACCATCTGATGTGAGACAATGTAATCTGCTAGCACACTGGTTGTCATGGAAACTGACAATATTGGATTTTTCCTTCAATGCAACCTGTGTTTTATGCATAAATTATTAGCATATTAAATCTAAGGCATTGACACTTCAAAGCAGACCACCCATGTGTTTTATATGTGTTCACGAGTAACTTAAACTCATTCCTACTGGCATTCAGGAGAGGGTTCAGCAGCTGATGACTCTGACAGAGGAAGGATTTTTTTAGATTGGACAGTACAGACCTGTGCTTTTGAGCTGAAGAGATTTCAGGCTCTATCTCTTTTAGCTAATGACCCACCCAAGTGTGCTCATTTGTTTTGCTTTCAGGTTCTGCACTGTCATCATCTCACAGCTAAAAATTTGTCTGATGCAAAAAAAACTTTGTGAGATATGTTGAAAATGTATATATTGTTTGTATTTCTTCTGGTCCCCAGCTGGCATGCAAATAAGGTCTTCTGTATTCTTTGAGAGAAAGCAAACAATTATTTCACTCCTGCCCAGCCCCTTATTCCTCCCCCAACTCCTTCCTTGAACTCCCAGGAGTTAAACTTCTTTTAAGCTCAGGGACTAGTGCTTATGTCTCTCTCCCATCTTGCTGATTTCCCAAATTACTAAACCAAGGTCTCTCTTTCCATGTTGGCTTCCTTCAACTGTTCTGTGTTTGTTTTCAGTACATATAGAAATGCATAGAAATGTCATTTCTGAATGGCAAAAGGTTCACTTAATTTTTTTCTGCTTCCCCAGCCTGAAGCTCTGTGTGTAGTAACTTTCAATGTGGGAAATATCCAGAGGTATGAAATGAGACCATGAACCCATTGCCAAAGAACAACTGTCCTACAGCATATAATCTGAGCTTGACATCCATGTCTCTCTCTTCTGTAGAGATCTTGACATTCTCTGAAACATTAAAAAAGTTTGAAAGCTGAGAACAAAGGACCGAACAATGTACTGAATTTCATCTGTGGACCTTTGAAAAGAGACAGGGTGACTGCCCGTCACTTTGTCCTTCCTGCAAACCCTTGGCATGGCAGAGAAAACCTCATGACCTGGAAGTTTTTCCTCATAGTGCTCACAACCCTGTTTGTCTTCCCAATAAGAACCATCCTTCCCACTTTTCATGGGATTAAGATTTGATCTGTAAGGGAAACATACCTTAAAATGTATGTCAGAAGACAGAGGATGGGTCACACTGATTCCCAAAATACAACATGAATGTCCTTCTTGCGAGTAGAAGGAACATTAATCCTAATTTATAGTGGATTCCCAAGCAATGCAAGTTATTTTTCTCAGTGGAAATGGAAAAACAACAATTCTTGGCTATCTGGATCACATTTCCATGTTTTCTATTAACAAATAATGCAAAGTCAGTACAGAGACCAAAGAATGTCTGTTTTCCTCAAATATCTTCTCTCTCATTCTGAAATATTTATGAAAGCTGAAAAATCAGCTCCGCAAATTCTGTTCTTAATTATATGCCCTTTGGACATGGCTAATTTACAGAAATTTCATTTACTTTCATAGTTACGTATAATCCTATGTGTCTCTTCATGTCATCCATTTCCAACAGATGATGTCAAACACTTCCCCTGAGCAGCTCCCATTGACCTAGTCCTGCTATTGCTGATGTCAGGGAAAATGTTCTGCATTTCCAAGTTTCATCAAAACTTTCTCTTCCTCCATAGAACTTTGGTATAAAAAAATCTGTATTAACTGTAATAAATGCTTCTTGCCACAATAATTATCTTTTTTTTAAAAAACAAAAAACAAACAAACAAAAAACAAAACAAAACAAAACAAAATATAGAAGACATATCCTTTTGCTGTCACCTCTCCTTGCAGCTCTCCAGCCCACAGCCCACTCTCAGGAGCCAGCCAAACATCAGTGGGTGTCTGCAGCTATCAGTTACGTGTTTTCATCTCTTCCCTTCAGGCCCAATGGAAATCTTAGGAATCAATTTGTACTTTTCAAGCTCTGACCTTTTTTCCCAGTCATCCTGGAAACTACCTTATGGGGCAGATTTTTTTAACTGATAAAAAGGTTCTGGGGGTTTTATCATTTCCAGATCTCAATCTTGGCAAAGCAACCATAGGCATATCAACCAGGCTACTGTATTTTAGTACTTGTTGAGATGTCCCTTAGCTAGATTATTATGTAGCTTCTCAAGTGTAACTCCCTTTAGATCTAATCTCCATGGCAAGTAATCCATCATAAACAAACACACAGACGCACAGGCCATAGTCATAACAGTAGAATACAGTTTTGTTTTGGTTTGGTTTTTTTCCCACAGTTCTCCACAGTAACTTTCAAAGCCTTCTTTATTGTCATTTTGTTTTATCAACATTGATCAGAGACCCTGGTGGCAAGCCAGAACAAAGAGGATTGATCTCAGGTTCAAGTAAGAGAGAATTAGAAACGGGTAAAGCACAATGCATTAACAAGGATTTTGACTAAATCCAATTCCCAAGTTTTCTTCAGGCTACTTAACTGATGTTGGTATGTTACTGCAAATGGCTTTTCTTATTCATTTGGCAGGGGGAAGTTTGATTTCATTTGTTTTTAATAATTTGAGGAGGTGGTGTACTCCAAACAGAAGTACGTTCCCTTCCAGTCTGCTACATACAAGAACTTACAGCTTTCTGAATTTTCATATGTATGCCTAGCCCTGATTATAAATAGAAAGCAGAACAAGAAATGGGACAGTTATCTGACAGTCAAATGCTGAAGCTCCTACACCTGAACATCAAGGAGGAAAAAAGAAAAGTATTATGAAAAGGCTGTATTGACACCAGTAGAAAGATTCTTGTCAAAAAAGTATTTTATCACACATAAAACTTTTCTGATCATCTGTATAGTAAGTTTTGTTTTGTTTTGTTTTGTAGGTCATCCTGATGTGTGTTCCTTATTGAAGAAACCCAGGCAAACAGAAAATAATGACCCATCTTTAGCTGCTCAAACTGGAGGGTGTAGACTGCTACCTGTGAGTTTAGCTTATTCTCAAGCTTCCCTTGCTCCAGAGAGACATCACAGACATTCACGTATAAGAAATTCTGCTTGTCATATCTACGAGTGAGGTGACAACTCTCAAACCTAATCAGTGTCTTTGGGCAAGGGTAGAGAGGTGAATTCTTGCATGGCTTTCTGGTCCTAAAGTTGACATCCTTAGTGAGCTCTTTCTCACTGTAGCTTCAGACCCTGCCACTAAAATATCGTCTTAGTCATAGGCCTTTTATGCTATTGCATGTTGTTTCCACCAGATGGTAGGCAATAAAAGCAGGAAACACAAGCTTATCTGATACTGTATACTTAAAAGAAATCAAGCAAAATTAAATAAAGTGCAACTGTGAAACAGTTCTCCATATGCTGGACTCCTGTTTATGCTTGAAACTAAAAGACAGCACTGGAAGAGATCTGGTCAGTGCTTGCAGGTATTTGATTAACAGCACAAGTAAGGCCTACATAAGCACATGGTACATACATTATTATATATTAAAAAGATGCTATTGTGTCTCCTATTCTGTTATTCTCTACTTGTAAACAAAACTAATTATTATCAGGATATGCATTTTCTGTCAATTCCTTTAAGGAAAATCATTTATTCCACTTATCCTGCTGTAACCAGATAAATGAAATTGTCTCCCCAATGTGTAAATTTCTTCTCCTGCCTTGTTAGTGCTGTCTTGTACATGAAGTACTCATTTAGTTGCAAAAACCAATTATCATCCCTGTCTGGATACATTAAGAATTTTCCTACAAGTCTTTTTCTCTCTATCACATTTTAAGCAACACTGTACATGAATTATTCATATTGCCCATCTTGCAGGCAGGTTTTTTTATTATTAAATTCGATCATAATAATAGTTATTACCACAGTCATGGCAGTTTTATGAGTATTCTTCAATGCCATTACCTGGAAAGATTTCAATCAAGACATATAAAAGATGCAAATCAATTTCCATAATAAAATTAAACTGTACCATCTACTCTTTCATCCTTGCAATAGAGTTGATTGACAACTTCTCCCTGATAGTTGCAGCTGATAACTTGTAGGTATGGTAATGGAGAATGGCAGTTTCTCTTGCTCTAGTATTCTAAGAAATTCAGTATTTTTCTTGCCTTGTCACTATATAATGCTCATGTCTTCATGCAAACACAGTGTTTAAGATGCAAACATTCAGTTTACAAATATTCCTCTTGAACAAGACTATTATTTCTGTCTGCCTATATGAGATTTGCCTTTTACTAACAAAAGGTAGGGTAGAATAAATGAAATTCTTTAATGAACATTTTTATTTGTTGTGCTCTGAGAGGTGCTGCTCTCCACAAAGGGATCTTTTCCAAGGAGGATGTTTTCCAGGCCATTCCCCTAACTTCTTCCTGCACTTTCATTTTAAATCTTTCTCTCATCCTTGTTTTAGCACTAATTTAGCACAGGTTTTAGTGACCACCTGATGGCTCTTCTTTGCTGCTTCTCTATGCAAACACTTGATAACTTGTTCCTACTTCCTTGTTTGATTACCACTTCTGTTTCTCTGTATGCTGCCCATTTATCATTTCCTGGTGCTTTAGATCAAAGATGCGTCTGAATAAAAACAAAATGTAATGTCCACTGGTGTTGGAATTAACTTCCATATAATTTTGCCTTAGCTCTGGATGTAGATTAAATCTTGATGAAAGTTTCAAAACGGGACCCTTGACTTCAGATCTATTTACATCAACTGAAAGGCAGAGCAATGCATTCATCTTGAAGGAGTTACTCTGGAATGATGCTGGAGTAATTAAGATGAGAATATAAACAACATTAATAGGGATAAATGGGTCTTCTCTCTTCAATTAAGTTTCAAGGAAGGCCAAACAATACAAACCATCAATCAACCCTAATACCTTGGGAAATAAAGTGATATCCATTTAGAAGCAAGAAGAAATTTATTTTCTTGATACAGAATTGGACAATTCTATGCATTATGTAAAGGTTAATGTTCCTATTGAAGTTTCAGGGTGGCATCTGTTCAAAGTAGACTCCTGGAGTAGAGACACTTGCTCTGTTCTGGTATAAAATCCTTACACTCCTAGGAACTTCCTCTTTCATGTTCAAAAACACTTAAAAAGATAGATTACATCACACTTCAAGAAACCAAACCATGCAAGACTGAACTGATGTCTGTTATGTAATTCAATTTATTACAGCAAGGCTTCAGAATTAATGAGTGAATTACAATTTTTCCCATAAGCAATTTTTTATTCCTGCTAAGGTCGTGTTAGGACTATTACTGTTATTTTTGAAGATGCATGATGAAAAATGAAATAAGCTGTGCATTTTTCTATACGAAGATTCTATTTTCAAATGTATTTAGAGGTTGTCTAGATTGCCATTTAAATTATTCACCAGCCTTTAATGCTACCTGTGTATTATGGCATCTGTCAAAATCACTTTCTGCTGAGAATTAATTGCTTTCTTCATCTGCAACAGATCCTGAAAAGTTTGTTGATGTTTTCGCAAGTAGTGTATAACTAAGTATTAGTTATCTATCTGCAATGGAGCCTTAATTTCTACATTCATAACTAACCTTCCCAAGGCTGTTCTATTACCTAGGGTCATAGGTTATTCCATCATGTTTTCAAAATTATTTTTACTCTGAATATAATGTTTGGGATTGATGGCAGCACAGTAGCCTGTGTGTACAATATGCAATTCATGTGTACAATGCAACATTTAGAACAAATGCTGTCATCATCGCTTTGGGATACACTGCACCTTTTACACCTCAGATCACTGGATATTCCA
>KZ505988.1:458396-468457 GCA_002844005.1 Limosa lapponica baueri
ATGACGCCTGAATGAAATGTATAACAGGAAGATTCAAGGGACACCTCCTCACTCTGTCCACCACATATGGTACGTGCTGAGCTCTTTTTCAAACTTTAAAAAGAAGTACACCCATCCTTCATTGCCTCATCTGGAACATGCAAACTCTCCCAGTTGTGTCATGTTCCACCTAAAAGAGAGTTATCAATGGTAACTATTCACAGCTCAGCCAAATTTTTCTCTGTCCTCCTCCAAATTTTCGCAGCTCCATTGGAAATCTGTCAAGTCCACATTGGTTACTGAGAGCTTTACAAAGAAATCAGTCAGAAATCATTGGTAACTTACTTTTCTTCTTAAATGAATTTGTTTATTTCCTGCCAGGAAACTTAAATTTAAATAAAATCAGTGATTTTCCCAGCACTCGTTCTTAACTGCATTGTCAGAGAAGGGAAAACTCTAGCTGAAGTCTGCATGGATGATGGTGGTCCCATAAGAGGCAGTGACCTTAGCATCTGTGTTGTCACCACACATCCTTACATAATTTCAACAGGTACAGTGTATTACCCTGTTACATTTCAGTTCTCATGAGGACTTGTCATGTTCACTTTCGTCACATTGTGTGTCAGAGGCCTGTCCATATCTATCTATCTGTCTACCTGACTGCCTTTGTACCCATCTGAAGCCTAATAGATGCCTAGAAAAGAAGCTAGGATTTGCCACTATCTAAAAATTCAACACAGGAAAAATAATTTAATTCTTTTAAATCTATTTCTTTGGGAAAATAAAAAATAGAAAGAAGTTAGTCATATTCGTGACATTGGATTCTAAGGAAATAGTTCCTGTCCCATCCTAAATTGTGCTGGCTTTGTTAAATCATAATCAGAGAAAGACCGTTCTTCTAAATGGAATTGCCTTGAGTTCAAAATTGGATTTTAAATTGTATTATTCTAATGTAACATTTTATTCATTGTTTGGTAAAAGATAACTTGAGATCACACATGCTTTCTGAGGTCCTGCCATATCCTTAAAAGCCAATGCATCTTTTCCACGGCCTAATTTCTAACTGCTGCCCTATACTACCTTCCTATATGCCAGCTAGCAAAAAATGCAAGGAGGAGACTAAATAGTCTGCTCAGGAGCTCATGACTGAATTGTGGTTTACCTATATGGGCTTTTTCTCCCATATGTCATTGAATATATTCATATTGAGCTTCATGTTTGCAGCTGAACTCCCTCTGCCTGACCTACTGTAATTGAGATTCTAAGCAGACAGAGACCTCCTGTGCTTGCATGTCTGAACCATTCCTTCTGATCCTGGTTCAACCTATTTCCAAATCATTATTTCACTATTTCTATTAAAACTTGACATGACTAACAATATCATTTTCAGAACCAGACTCATTTCTCATGAATGACAGATATCTCTTTATTTCTGCTGTGAATATTGTAAAAGGGGGAAAAATTAGAGATCTTAAAGTAGTTGCATGGTATCAAGAATTGTGCTTTGCTTTATAATAGTAATGCTTTGTAGTTATCCATCAGTCTTCAAACACTAATCAATTTTAAGTTATTACAAGGTTTATAATGGAATATATCATTTGTACTTCTCTTATCTTCACTGGAATTCATTTGAGTAGATTTTTTTTTTTTAATTTAAACTCTCTAACAGCTATTCTTTTGCTCTGACTTAATAACCAGAAAGGTCTGCCCTCATCTTAAAATAGAGTGACAATGGTTATGTCTTCCTGCTCTTACCATCCATTTCGCTGTTCCATTTTTAAAGTGGAATGGACCACACCTTTTGATAGATAGCAAAGGAAAGCCTCAGAGAAATATTTTTTAAAGATTAAGGGGATGGAATTATAAATGAGTAAATGTAGTTTGATTTAATAAACCTGGTCTGATGGCAAGATATAGGACTCCTAAGTAGTGTAATATCCTAAGAAAAACCTTACAACCGGCTGAGACAAAGCAAAAGAAGGTGTTGAATTTAAGCTTTTGAATGTAAATGTTCAACCTTAAGGTTACAGCTCAAACCATCTTAGATCTAATATGGATCTTATATTACTTTTTGGAAGTGAGAGGTGTTCATCTAGGGAGAAAGGCTGGCATTAGGTTGATGGTTGTTTGCTATTCGGCTGTGGCAGTAGAAGACATAGGGAAGTGGAAAGAGTAAAGATCTGGGCAAAACAGCAAAACGGTGTGTCTCGGTCTGCATACTGTGCTATGACACACACACCAGTTACGTGGGGAACCAGCTGCATTTTAGCAATGCTGTAAATTAGGGTTCTAATGTCATTTAAAGAAGTAATTTCATTATTTACTGTAACAAGCTGGGTCGTATACATTTGGAAGAACAAATCTTGGTCTTATCAGCATAAATTTTGCCAATGTTAGATCATCAGTTATGGTTAGAGCCATCCAAGGACTTCCAAATCTCTCTGGGTGGTTTATGGACGTAGAATCATAGAATGGTTAGAGTTGTAAGGGACGTTAAAGAACATGTTTTATTTAGGAGTTCCGTGAATAGATCACTTACACAAGGGGTGTCATTTGTTTCTAAATTTCTTGCTGCTTGATTGAAACTGTTTTTCTTAACTCCCAAATGCTTCAGTCAGTTGTTTCTGGAGATGTTACAATCCCTTTCTTCCTGATAAGCATTTAGCTACCTAAAGTGAAGTGCAAGGGCTCTGGCAAGAATAAATGGTGATGGCTGATAATGGAATTCTGAGCAACAGGTTTTCTGGAAGTTTTTTTCTCCATTATGAGAGATGGAGGGGTAAAGATTTCCAGCTCTCACTCCAAAGCAAGCATGTTTGAAATTATTTCTTCTGCCTCTGGCAAAAAAATTCTCTTCCATAATATTAGATGAAAGTGTCCTTACGATTATTGCAATATTTTTTCCCTTTTGCTGGGAAACAAAAGGAAATCTTAAAGATTTGATTTTATTAATAATTCCTTACTGCTTATCTTCACTTACTAGTTCTATAAGGAATCAATGAAAGCACTACCAGGCCCACTTTAAGGCAAATCTCCACCTGGACCAGTGAACCTGAGGCAAAGACTTTTGCGCAAATCCAACTGACAGTACTTTTTGCACATATTTATCTTTTCATTTTGTCAACCTTTCTTGAAAAAGGAAAGCAATGACTTTTTCCATCTTTGTTCATTTACTAAGAAAACTGGGTCATTTTTTGTGTATGTGAGTAGAACACTTGGTTTCTAGAGTAAGTTCAGTTAATAATAAAATGGGTCTTTTTTGAACCTTGAAATACTGAAAGATTCAAAGTTTTTTGGGCTTTGAAATGTTTTACTGCTGTGTTGACTTGATCTTGGACTTGATCTCCTCACAGGCAAGTATATGATGATATTAGGGCATATGTGGAAGATCTGTGTTAAAAATAATTTGATCCTATTCTAATTAAAAAAATTAAAATGATGAAAAATAGACTTAAACAATGTCATCAGTGCTAGTGCAAAAATATATGAATCTTGCCTGGTTCTTTGAACACACTTGTAACAGTAGAAGAACATTCTTCTTTAAATAAGAAAATATTTTTGGTTTGGGTTTGTTTTAATTACTTTAAGGCAAAGTTAAAACTCAAAAACAGGTTAAAGAGAGAGAGAAAAAAAGAAGAAATCTTGAAAGATTAAACTGGCAGCAGTCATTAGAAGAGAATGAACTTTCCAAAATGCTCTCTGCATTTACATTTAATTGTCTTGTAGAATATATGGAACAGATTTTACAGGAGAGGGTTTGATAACAGAAGACTAACCTAGTCAATATGTGAGACATTTCAGAAGAGTCTTTATGCATTACATTTCCCCACTTGATGACATGCCTATCAGTTCCACTTGCACTGGAAGGAAGGTTTGGTTTTGTGCATTTTTGCCCCTGAGAGTTGGCATACTCTGTGGGAATTCACAAGAAATGTGGTGCTGCTTTTCTATCAGCTCCCTCCCATCATGAAGCTGTGCAGCCTTGTAGTGGTTTCAGTTCTGGTAGCCCAGTCCAATGCTGCAGGACCTTAAAGCTCAACCTTGTAGAAAACACTGAAGCTGCTCTGAAGTATCAGATCCCTTTCCTCTCACCTGAAAAAGACATGAGCAGTTCTGCTGCTCTCACCAGAGACCAAAAGAATGACGAAATACATACAACTCTCAAATGGTTCCAGGACACATCATTTTCTATATTAATAAGAGAAGAAAGGGTGACTAAGACGCTGACTAATGGTGACTAAGAGGCATACACTGTGCTATGAATCTCCATGTACTTTCTTGGAGGAAAGGATTGTGCACATCTCAGGTTGTATTTCCATAGTTATGTCTCTCCTAAACCTAGATTAAAACCTTTCCATCCCAAAAAATAGACTCTTTAATTTTTGCTTTAGTCAATTCCCACAAGAAATGTTTCAGTATTGTGTTTTAGGTTTGGGGTTTTTTTTAAAATATTAATTGGGTTTTTACTAGAAAAGCCAGGTGTGTTACAAATTTTGTAAGAGAGTGTATTCTCATGAGAACCCTAGCCCACTTCTGTTAAATTCAGGCTTGTATGTGTAAATACAAAATCCCATGTGTGTTCTCTGAAATAGAATAAACCTCTGGTACTCACAGTTTGTACTTTTGCAGGGAGGCTTTCAGTGAATATGCTACATAGTAACATGGGAATGCTCAGTACTCTGTATTCTGTTTAGGTGGAAATGTCTGTTTATCTGGCATGACTGGTGAACATTAAGGTGTTCTGTTAAACACTGCTTAGTGACAAAACTGGAGTACTGATATCAACAATAGTATTTTTCACTTCATTTTATGCTTCAGATTTAGTGAATCTCAAGGAAGGCTCATAATTATGTAGTGCCTGTTATGCTGAGACATCATGAGAAACTCTGGAATGAAATTTTTCTTATTTCAGTTATCCCACTGAACATCCATCTCAGCTTAGTTCAATACCATTTCAGTTGTAAAATGTGTGTGCTTTGCCAGTGTACCAAATATAGATATTGCACAATGTGTTTAAGAATTAAAAAATTCTGAAGATTTTACTGAACTTCCATTCAAAACTATTCTGGGAACTCAGGATGATTTTTTTTTTCTTCATTGATCTGTAAATTAAGTTGCAAATTTCTTCAGCTTACTTGGAATACAGTGTTGTAATACCTTTCTCATGGCATTTTTGGACTTGTCTTTCTAGAAGGGAACACCAGAAACTTCACAATTCTAAGTGGAAAAAAATGATGGAAAACTACATAATGTTCTTGGGGCTTGGGATAAAGAGGTTTTATATGTTTTTTGTTTTTCTGTTTAGTTGTGATTCACTACTGCATCTTCTTTGGAGTCTAGTTTAAGATTTAGCAAGGTTAGCCATTTTTATTTCTTTTGGATGTCACCCAGTTGTTTAGAACTGGCTCAAGACTACTGAGATAAAGAACTGCTTAGTGAAGTCGTAACAACAGTTGAAGAAAATGGAGTAAAATGAACCAGAAGTGTAACACACTCATAAATCAGAGCAGCTCAGCTGGCTCACCGGCAGTAAAATGGCCCAAGCTTGCCCCCTGCAGGAGGCTCCAGTCCATCCAGCTGCTGCTGCCCATTTCTCACCGTCACCAGAGCACCCTCATTTTTAAAAGTAATAAAATTACCCTATCCATTATCGAATTGATTATTACACTTTATAATTTAGGTAATAATGAAACAAAAACATTTTCTGCCCAGCTACAGAAACATTCATATAGAAAAAGATCATTCTTTGTCTAACCCTGGTTTTTTATTACTATATTGATCTTAAGCTTCCATAGACTTTACCGATCTTTTTTTTCTAGTCAATTTAATTTGTACTGCATTAGTTTTATATCTGCAGTAAAATATTAGTAAAATGTTCTATAAATTTTCATGAAGTGAGGATTTTCTTCATATGTTTTATTAGGTAATCTTAAGGAAATATGTTCTGCACCGTCTGTGTCTGTAACTGCTCTCTGGTCATTTCACTGGAGTCATAAGAGTCTTATGCCTCTTGTCAAGTATGATCTGGAGAATTGTGGATATTTTAAAAGAAGGTTTTTTTTCATTTCTCTTGCTTTCTGAATCTTCCTGTCCTTCACCCTCATTTTACTGTCTTATTTTAAGCTGTGAAGGACAGGTAACTATGAAGTAATGGCAGAGTGTTTGTGCATTTTCCTAATACAGGAGAAGGCAAGTAATACTACATTAGCACATGGATTGTTCCAGCTGTTTGCAAATACATGTCTATCAAAATCAGTCATGCAATGTCATATTTGAACATGTTCTTAGATTCTGTTTTCTAAACGCTTCTACAATCACAGAAGCAAGCTGTAAGTCATTCCCATTTCCAACATGTTTTTTCTGAAATTAATTACTCCACTTGCTCTCTACACCATTGAAGTACACTACAGAAACACAAGTAACTGTAAAATATGAAGCCATTGGTTCCTCTGAAGCAGTGATGGGTTATTTGGCTTAACTGCATGAGCAGACTTCTGCTGATTTGCTGGTGAAGCCCAAAAGAAACAGAATAGCACAAATGCAGGGATTCTTATGTGATAACAAATATTGGAGACATCTCAAGTAATTGCTACATGCCTTCTCCTACCTAGACCTCCTATCCACTCCACATTTAGGCCTGTTATAGAGTTATCTTATTGTTTGGGAGGATTGTTTTTGTTGTTGGTTGGTTGGGTTTGTTTTTTAAAATGGAAAATTAGATGGGAGCTCAGTAATGAGTTTTCAATAATATTCCAGTCCTCTTGTGAATGTGGAATGGTAATTTTTGAGCTGATATGTTGTCTCAGAAGTAGTCCTTCTAAATATTGTAATCAGTGCTCATTGTACAAAGTGGTCATGCAGTGTCTAACTGTGTGGGTTTCCCTAGTGTTCCATCTTGTGGAACTCAGCTGCTCTCTACTGAGCTACGGCACCTTAAATAGAAGTGTTCCTGTCCAGTCCTGGGGTACTAAAGCGCAAAGGAACCTCAGGAAAGACTACATGATGATAAAATAGATGGCAGTGCTCCTGTTAAATTAGTGCTGACCTTACAGTGCCTCAGCACACTGTGAGGAAGATTGTCACACTGACACAGCAAAACTGGAATACCAAAGTTCCCTTCTGCTTGTTTTTCTGTGGCTTGCATGCTTCTTCACTGATTTCTCTTATAAATGTAGAAATCTGTTTAACTGCTGTGGTCTTGCCAGCTTTCAGGTGCAGTAATCTGTCTTCTGTCTATCCAAACCTTCTCTCTTCATTTAGACAATTATTCTGCTTTATTTAAATCCTCAACTGTTGCTGTTGCTTGGTAAAGTGCAGTGAACTTCTGAACACACTCGTTTTCACCTTGAGGAATTAAATGGCCTCTCTTGGTCACTTTGTTTCATTCACATTGTTTAGCCTGACTCAAGCAAATAGCTCAGCGCGAATTTCTTGGACAAAGGCCCCTGACTCCTCTGCAGTAGACTTGGTTCTCTGTCCCCTCAACATTGCACCCTTCTGAGGAGGCTAAAGCACTGATGTCATTTTAATCCAATCATTGCTGCTCTGTCTCTAAGGATACTATAAATTGTCTCTTTAAAAAGTGTATTTAGTTGTCCTACATTTCATCCATATACTCTTTTACAGGAGACGTGTTGAGCCATTTAAAAAGCAGAGTTCTATCAAATTACTCTCCTTCCCTGTAAATTTTCTTACAGTATTAGTAATGCAAGCAGGAATGTTCTGCCACAGGCATTAGTATCCATTAATAAACCTCCCTTTTGCTTTTCAGATTGACTCAGTCCAGTCAGCACTATAAAAATGAAATGCTTTGTCTTTGAAGAATTTTTCAGGTGCAATTTTACTGCTGTTGTCGTTTTGGTCAATGTCACAAACATTCTGCTAGTGCTTGTGAAACCTAACACATTAGGTTACACATACACATTAACGTAGAATCATAGAATGGTTCAGGTTGGAAAAGACTTTAAAGATCATCCAGTCCCAACCCCCCTGCCATGGGCAGGGACACCTCCCACCAGACCAGGTTGCTCAAAGCCCCATCCAGCCTGGCCTTGAACACCTCCAGGGATGGGGCAGCCGCAGCTTCTCTGGGCAACCTGTTCCAGTGTCTCACCACCCTCACAGGAAAGAATTTCTTCCTAATATCTAATCTAAATCTCCCCTCTTTCAATTTAAAACCCTTGTCCTGTCGTTCCACGCCCTGATCAAGAGGCCCTCCCCATCCCTCCTGTAGCCCCCTTCAGGTACTGGAAGGCCGCTATAAAGTCTCACCGGAGCCTTCTCTTCTCCAGGCTGAGCAGCCCCAACTCTCTCAGCCTGTCCGCATAGGATCATCTGCCCTCTGATCATCTTTGTGGACCTAAACACGTGCATGAGCGCACACACACACACATCAGAGTGACTTGTGTTGTATTGGTTTTCTGGCCTTTAATTCTGAGTATTACGTCAGGCCTCTTTTCGAGTAGTTATTCCAGATTCCTTACTCAGATATTTATTATCTGAACACTTTCAGCCTTCATAAACTTGAGTCTGAATTCAGCGACTTCCTTTTCTGAGTATCTTTTGTCAAGATAAACACTTGCTGTACCAGTAAAATTCCTTTGAGTCACTTCTCCCAGAACACTAGTCCCTTAGTGGGGACCCACTTAACCAGCAAGATTTGTTCTTCCGTAAGGCACAAATCTGCCTGCGTTTTCATCTTTCTTTTTTATTCCTACTGTCTGCTTAACAGTATAAATCTTACTTATTAAATTTTTATGTTGGGTATTGAATGTCTTTGATAGCTGCCTAGTCAGCATCCTTTGACAAAATTAAGCAAGAAATCATAATTCGTGAAGGACTCTGAACAAGCTGCTGTCAGTAATAGAATTACCTCATGGTGATCTGTCTTTCAGCTGAGTCTCCTAGTTGGGAATATAGGGTGAAATGTTTCAAACTTCTCGCTTTAATTTCAGCTGTTCCAGAGAGCTCCTAGAGAATCTATTCACTGCTTTGTTCTTCCCCTCAGAGGGTTGCCACTGATCTGTTTTATGCCAGATACCACATGGATTTCAAATGTATCTAAAGGCTCACAAAATCTGTAAAAGAACTGCTTCACAATGTGTGGAGTTACACTGTGCAGATGGAGAAAATGAGGCTTCAGAAGCCTCGCCATTGAGCAGAGTCACTAGTACAAGGAACGAGACTTGTTCAATGCTGGCTAATGACTGAATTACTCACTTTTGCTCTAAGGTGTTCAACAGCATGTTCTACCTATCTTTTAATGGAAAATTTTCAGGGTTTTTATTGTTTGCCAGAAGGTTCCTTAATGGAAACTTTATAAATAATACAATACAGCTGCAATCACTTGTCACTTTCCCTTTTGTGTGATCTGCATAATATAGCATATTTGTTGTGCAGGAAAGAAATCTGTTTCATTATTTGTGTTTCAATGGCTCCACATCACACAGTTGAACATTTTCTCACTCTAGATAATGGGAAAGTCTACCTAGAAAAAAATGGAACTTAGCATCACTGTGACCATAATATCTAAAGCACAGGAAAATGAACCATTTCCCAAACTCCGGTCATGAGAGTGCATACATGTCTAAGACACTCCAGCTTTAGTTCTCATGCCTGGAAAAATACAGTTTTATTGACATATATTTTCTTTATGCAAAAAATGTGTGGTCTTATTTGCAATGTACTACAACAGCCTCATTATTAATACTGAAATAGTGATATTACCTGTTTTAAATCAAGGAATAATAATTTCCTCTCTCTGATTTGTACCTTCTTTTATATTTATATGTATCATAGTATAATATGTCTTTTTTTACCCTCCAAGAAACCTACTGTGTTAACATCTAAGAATATAGGATAGTAACTCTTACTAATGTAACCATTGAATAACACTGGGCAGACAACTTTCCCATCGTATTGTGTATTCAAGACTACATTACAGTTATAAACCACAAGATGGCTCAATAGGAGAGGGAAATGAAGCTTTTTTATGTCAGAAAAAAACACCATTTCTGCATTTTAAAACTGAGCTGGAATCTTGACTCCTCACTAGGATTAAATGCATTAAGTTCAATTCATTA
>KZ505988.1:483546-499733 GCA_002844005.1 Limosa lapponica baueri
AACATCTCCCTCAACCTGCTGGCCACGCTTTTTTTGATGCAGCCCAGGATACGATTGGCCTTCTCAGCTGTGAGCGCACATTGTTGGCTCATATCCAGCTTTTCATCCACCAGTACCCCCAAATCCTTCTCCTCAGGGCTGCTCTCAATCCCTTTGTCCTCCAGCCTGTATTGATACCTGGGATTGCCCTGACGCAGGTGCAGAGCCCTGCACTTGACCTTGTTGAACTTTGTAAGGTACACACAGGCCCACTTCTCAAGCATCTGCAGGTCCCTCTGGATGGCGTCAGGCATGTCAGTTGTACCACTCAGCTTGGTGTTGTCTGCAGACTTGGTGAGGGTGCACTCAATTCTGCTGTCTGTGCACTGATGAAGATATTAAACAGTACTGGTCCCGGTGCAGATCCTTGAGGGTCATCACTCATCACCAGTCTCCGTCTGCACATCGAGCCATTGACCACCATCCTCTGGATGCAACCATCCAACCAACTCCTCATTCAATGATCAGTTCACCAATCAAATCCATACTTCTCCAATTTAGAGAGAAGGATGTTGTGGGGGAACATGCATCTTTGATTCACTCCAGGAGGCTTCTGGATTTTCTGCAGATCACCATTGCTACTTTTCCAGCAGATGTCCCCAGTAGCTGGTGAGGGGTCTAGAGAACAAGTCTGATGAGAAGTTGCTGAGGGAACTGGGATTGTTTAGCCTGCAGAAAATGAGGCTGAGAGGAGACCTTATTGCTTTTTACAACTACCTGAAAGGAGGATGTAGCACTGTGGGGTGTTCGTCTCTTCTCCCAAGTAACAAGTGACAGGACAGGAGGAAAAGACTTCAAGTTGCGCCAATGGTGGTTTAGATTGGATATAAGGAAAAATTTCTTCACTGAAAGGGTTATCAAGCATTGGAACAGGCTGCCCAGGGAAATCATTGAGTCACCATCACTGTAAGTATTTAAAAGACATGTAGATGCGGGGTGGAGGGACATGGTTTAGTAGTGACTTGTCAGTGCTAGGTTAACAGTTGAACTTGATGATCTTAAAAGTCTCTTCCAACCGAAATGATTCTATGATTCTATGTTGGGGTGGTTGAAGTCCCCCATCAGGATGAGAGCCTGTGAGTGCAATGCCTCCTGTAGCTGGAGTAAGAAGGCTTCATCTATAGGCTCCCCTTGATTGGGTGGCCTGTAGTAGACACCAATCACAAGGTTCCCTTTGTTGCCTCGGTCTCTAATTCTTACCCATAAGCTTTCAACCTGCTCGGGGCTATTCTTCAGAGACAGCTCTTCACACTCTATCCATTTCCTGATGTAAAAGGCAACATCTCCACCCTTTCTTCCTCGCCTGTCCCTTCTGAACAGCCTGTAGCCATCAGTAGCTGCACACCAGTCATGGAATACATCCCATCAAGTTTCAGTAATGGCAACTAGGTCACAGCTTTCTAGCAGCACAGTGGCTTCTAGCTCCTCCTGTTTGTTGCCCATCCCACATGCATTGGTGCAGAGGCACTTCAGCTGGGCTGTTAGCCATGTCACCTTCTTAGAACAACATGCCTTAATTCCTTTGAGGTATTTCACTGGTGTTTTCCTGTTGGCTCCTATTACTTCAGGAGCCCCTGTCTCATGTCTGTAAGACTTCAAGTCTGCTGCAGTGTAGCCAGCACATCTTGGAGCAACTGGCTGAGGGCCCTCACTAGCAACCTTGGCATGTCATCCCACAGCTTGTCAAGGGCAGGGATATTACCACTTCAAGCCTAGTTTAAAGCTTTTTCAATGAGCCCTGCTAGCTTTTGAGCTAAGACCTTCTTCTTTCAGAAAGATGAATCCCATCTGACACCAAGAAGCCTGGTGCTGTGTAGGACATATTATAAAAAAAACCCAAATTGTGTCAGTGACACAATTGCCATGTAGAGCCATGAATTAATAGACTGGACCCATCTGTTATTTCCAGTGTCACTGCCTGTAACTGGAAGGAGAGAGGAAAGAATAACCTATGCAACACCTCTGATGAAGATGGACGGTCATCCACATCGTCCATTGGCTGGCTTTCCACATCCAGAGCCTCATACCTGTTGTACAGAGGCACTTGGGAAGGCAGGGAGGGCAAGGACGGGGTTCACCTGCTACCACAAGCATGGACTTGCCTCCACTCATGCCTCTCCTTTCCTCCTACTACCATCAGCCTGGCAGGAGGAGGAAACAGGATCCCCTTGATCTTGTTTTTTTTCTGGTGGTTGTTCCCTTTCTGTGTCAGTGAGGGCAGAGCATGGTTTCAATGACACAACATTTGTTTTGATAACACATTGCCTCTTCCCTCCATTCTAAATAAGAGATTTTTTAAAAGACAATTGTAGATGCAAAATTATTCTGAAAATAACTCATACTTTAGAAAATATACTTTAAATTGAAAGTTTTCCCCATATCTTGCAGTAGGATTTCCAGCAAACCTTATTCAGGATAATTTAGGCAAGTAACCATATGACATACAACAATTTTAGAATGACTGTGATACTCAAAACACGTAGTAAAATTTATAGCAAGGATCTGCATGATTCCCTTATTTCCTTCCCACTAATGAGACCAAATTCTCCATGATACCGTGCACCTGTTAATCTTAGTTGCATACACAGGGGACAGACAACATGTGCCAGGCAGGTCTCCAATCTATCAGCCCAAGCATGGAAAAGTCTTTGAAGTACAATGTATGTAAACAGAAACTAAATCTGTAGAAGGTCAGAATGATTAAGCAAAACACTCTGTTTAGTTTTAGGAAAGGTGAATCCTGGAGGCACTTCTGGTCTGAGGAAAAAAGCCCTTTTGTTTTAAGAAAAATTCTTATACACTCTGCTTTCTCAAGTTGATTTAGACTTCTCAGAAACACATAATAATCAAGACTTGGAACTGCTTCAACTGTCATTTAAAGATTTTTGTGTTCCATTTTATATCATGGAAAGTCCCCAGCCAAAGACAACAGCCCTAATGAGTGTGGGTGCTGCTGTCTTTTGATTTTACAGCTATTGAACCCAGAAGGATTCCATTTCTCTAATGCTGCATTCACTAGGCATTTGCAACTACCCATTGCTACTGGCTGAGTCCCTGCTTACGTCTTTCAGCTGGTAATATAATCCTGAGCTGATGCTAAGCACTGGCGTGCTTTTACCCACAGAGCAAAGTCAATTATTTTCTTGGATCCTCACAGGGCACATATGCTCTATTACAGTTTTGTGAGTTTACTTGCTATAAAACTTAATATGGAAAGTTTTGTGTATTAAAAAAGTTATGTATAAAATGTCCCTTAAGTGTGACATTTGTATTGAGTAGGTGGGTGTTAGTGCTAGATAACTCTTGATTGGTATGTCAGACAACCGTTCCAACCCAAACCCCTCTGTGATTCTATGATTCTATCATAACGTGTCAGAAAGTTAGTTGTATATGACACTGTCTCAAGTTCTGCTTTGTCAAGACTTAGTCAGCCCTGCTGTGAGTTAACCATCCAGACAGAGACTAAACTTGGGTAAGGCACTTGTAGAAGTCTGTTGAGCAGCAAACACAGACCCTAGTAGCTGCATCAAAAAAGAGATAAAATTAGCAAAAAGTTTGGCAGAACTACCTTTTCCAAAAAACTGAAACACACCCAGAGCAAGGCAGAGATTCTGCCTAAAATTTGCTATCAATTCATACAATAATTTAGATTGAATGGGATTTCTAGAAATTATCTGGTCCAACCTCTAAGGTCCAAGTTCTAAGCTCCCAGTTGGCCACAAGGCCAGCCGTGAAGTTAGATTCAACTGCAGCATTAGGTCATGTTGCTCTGGGCCCCAAGTTTTGAAGTTGTCCAAGGATAGGGATTCCATAACTTCTCTGGGCACCTATTCAAATGTTTTACTTCCAAAGAAATATTTATTCTTCTGCAAGTGGAGATTAAGGGCTAAAGCTAAGTCATTATCTAAGTAGCCTGTAAATACCTTGTGTGTGGTTTTATTCACAGAGGGAACTACTTTTGTTATAGAACTCTGTGCTCACATGTTTCAAGAAACTCCCCATTTTTCTATAAAACCCTAACCTTCTCTACAGATACAAATCAGAAAGAATTTTTCATTATGAAAAGATTTTCCGAAGGAATTAACGCTGATATACAAATTGCTGTTGTAATATATTCCTTATATTTCTTTCAATGGATCCTTAAAGAACTATTCTAAAACCTTCACTGTATCTGGAAAATAATTACACAGTAACATTTGACAAAATTTTCTAGGTCCTTTCTGAAACTTTATCTACAGTAGAACCAGTGGAAGGAATTTTTCCTAAATTGCAGTTTGCTTTTATAATGTTAATTATTCAACAAAAATACTACTGGTTTGTTATCAGAAAACTGTATTAAAACACATTCAGAAAAAAAATGTAATCCAAACACACCAAATAGGGACAACTTTGTTTATGGCCTTTAAAAAACGTGTATATACCTTTGAATAAGAATCATTAATGAATGTATTCACATTGCACAGTAGAAAGATCAACAATAGATTCTTAGATCTACATTAATGACTCCTGTGTCTGTTACTTCAAAAATCAAATAATTAATTGCAAATTCCTCTGACAGTAATTAGCTTTATTTATTTATTAATTGATGGATTCATAAACAGTACAGAAACGTTGGGTACTGTGTAGCACAATTTTATTGCAAAGTGACTGACATTTAATTTCTGAATTTAATATACAGCTATTATTTCTCAAACTAGCAAGATTACTGGGGAAAATCTTTAGGCTAAAGAACTGTGCAGAGTATGAAGAGAAACAAAGTTTCCTCCCAACAAGGACTATAACACTTGTTTAGATTTACCAGCTGACACGTGAAAATAATTTAAGGACTGAATTACTTCAGATTAGATCATTAATTAGAAAAATTTTAGATACCATCATTAACAATTTATGATGTTGTCACTGTGGTCAGAAAGACATTGTGCATCATATAATACCTCTATACTGAAACCTATTTCTAAACTTCCTTTAGAAATCCTGATTTTTACCAAGCAACAAATACATTTCATCTTCAATTTTTTAATTACGTTAAAGTACCTATTTTGATGACTTTCTGGATATAATTTCAGAAACTGAAGTAATGGAGATGAGATGAAAGCAGGGGTGATATCCATACATACTTGTTTTGTATTCATAGGAAAATAAATTTGTGGCCCAATTTCTAAAGGCACTGAATGCTGATGACACTTTCAAACAGCAGGGAGTCTTCTGCTGTTTCTCAAAGATCATGGGATTTTCAGTAGGAAGCTTTGAAATTTTGTAATTATATGTGGCAATGAAATTTAGTTTAAGTAGGCAAATCCTTTCACTGTTTCATATTCAATCAGTATCATCAGTAGATTCATAATGACATCAAGTTTTATTCACTTGAACATAAACGTCTTTTTTTTTTTTTTTAATTCCTCATCCTCCTAGGTCAGACTGTAATTTAAGGTTAAGCAAATATCTTATAATCAAGTCCCAAATCAATCCATAAGAATAACTTTAGCCCCTGTACTGGTTTTGGCTGGGAAGACACCATAAACCAAAATATATTCTCTTATGCCATGTCTTAGGTCCATAACAAGACATGATTATAAAAGCTGCCTCTTTCATTCCTTCTTTTCTGAAGCCCACCTTGCATTTGGGGCACAAATAGGGTTGGTGAAATTGCTTACAAGAATACCAAGGAATTTTAAAGGTATGCAAAATTATAAAAGTTATTTTTCTATGTATTCTTTGTCTTCCAAAGTCTCCTAAATTTGTATCTGTGGAAATCAAAGATGCAGTCTGCAGGTAAGATAATTTTGTGGATTTCTCAGTTGACTTTTAGAAATCAGAATAAAGGTGTCTTTTCAGAGGACAATGAGGTCTGGGATGTTTCAAATTTTTGACAGCTAGGATTTTTGTAAGTTCAGACATTTAGTTTTGGGTATTTGGTATTGGAAAGTATGGGTTTCACTGGTTGATAACCACAAAAGTAAAAAATCAATGTTTACAATTCCTTTGTCACCATGACGATTATATTGCTACTGTGAAAGATATCACTGTAACACTAAGAAATATTGTAATTGGTAGAGCTGTTTCTAAATTATATATATGCCATTAAATGATAAGACAGAGGAGAAGGGGTCTTGCTTCTGGCCAGCAGGAAGATAATGCCAGTTCTGCTTTCCAGGACCTAAGAAAATGTAATGAGGTAGACCGGATAATGGCAAACCAATAGAATCTGCTGTTCATGTAAGTGCTCTCTGTGGATGATCGTGCTGATAGCACTGGCTGGAAGGATGGAGAAGCCTGAACTCAGATGCTCTGTGTGCACATGGCAGCTGAGGGATTTGAAAGGGGAATGCCAGGTACTTGGGCCAGAAATAGTCTGTAGTTGGGCACAAAAAGTGTTGCCTGCCAGACAAGAGTAACCAATAAAGAAGGGTAAGTGATGTACGACTTCAGACCTGACTATTTATTTATACGCCTCTCAGTACAAGAGAGGCATGAACATGCTGGATAGAGTACAGCAAATGGCCACAAAGATGATTAAGGGACTGGAACATCTGACACATGAGGAAAGACTGAGAGAGCTGGGACAGTTCAGCCTGGAGAAGAGAAGGCTCAGGGGGATCTTGCCAATGTCTATAAATACTTGATGGGAGGGAATGAAGGAGAGGGAGCAGACTCCTTTCGGTGGTGCCCAGTGACAGGACCAGAGGCAGTGGATTCAAATTGAAACACAGGAGGTCCTGTCTGAACGTGAGGACTGTGAGGGTGACTGAGCACTGGCACAGGTTGCCCAGAGAGGTTGTGGAGGCTCCATCCTTGCAGATATTAAAAAGCTGCCTGACATGGTACTTGGTAACTGTCTCTTCCGCAGATGACCTCAGAAGTCCCTTCCAACCTCAGCCATTCTGTAATTCTCTGATTCTGTGAAAGTTTTGGCAAACTGTCCAGAAATCTTTAATGAAGTAAGTGTCCCAGGAGAATCCACTACTCAAAACTTGTTTTGTCTGTGTTCTCTAACCTCATTTATAAAATGGAATAGTTTTTCTTTTCCCCCTGGACATTAGTATCTCCAGCAACTCCAGATATGCTAGCTTCATGTTATGAATAAACAGGTCACGCTGACTACAGCTCCTTTATGAACATTTATCCAGGCAACTAGTACATCCAAAGATTGTCATAGTTTACTACAGAATCATTCTAGCACAACACTGCAGGAACATTTCATCAATGTGGGATGTAAAATGTAATTGCTCACTCACTCAACCATACTTTATTATTTCTCCACTGTGTGGTTTGCAGTAGTTTCAATTTGTTTTAATGACCAATTAAAACCTTGGCTTCATCTCCAAGTACGATTTCCATTCACTTCCAATAGCATGTTTTGTCCCAAAATACTCTTAGTCTTTTTAAAACTTATACTTCAGTGGAAGACCTTCCCTGTCTTGATAAAATACCCTGGAGATAGCACACAAAGGCTCTTTCATCTAACATTTCTTTTTGCATGTCATTACCTGATGAAGTAACATCCTTGTTGGATTGAAATAAACATATGTCAAATGTATTTTGCCCAGCTTATTGAATCTCTTAGAGGATTGGTCTTTTTTTTTTCTTTTTTGTTGTTGTTGTGTTTTTTTTTTTGAGAAGACTGAGGAAGTGGGAGGAAGGAGAGAAAATCCATACTGGAGAGTTGAATAGAGGAGACATCCCAAGGTATTTATTGGTGCAACCTATGTACTTCTGCATAAATTGTTTGTTGATGTACCAAGAACATGATATAGACAAATCTGACAAAACTGAAATAAATGTAACAGTGGGGACGCAAACAAACCCGAGAAAATTCCACAGAGAATTTGATTAAAATCAGAATTATCCAACCAATAATCATCCATCTTGTGGAGATCTTAAACTTTTATACACACTAAATATAGCATTTAGTGTGTGTAATGGTAATTTTTATCTCAGCATTGCATTAGAGTGCTGTATCTCCTCCATCACTGCCTCCTTATGTCAGTAAATTAAGTTATTCACACAGTCATGTGCCTTCTCTGAAAGACTAAGGACATTCTTCAAGTTGACTACATAGTATTAATTACATGTAACATTTATACACCGTGTTTTGTGGTTTTTATTTTGTTTTGGTCTGTTTTTTTTAATCTCTAAAATGCTTTATTAATATCAACCATGAATTCAAAGCAGATTAGAAATAACTGAGACCTTTGGCAATTATGTCCAAGGATTGGAATGACTTCTGAGGAAAGATTGTGCACTTAAAGGAATTGTTTTTTACTCTAACCACTGGCAAGTCAGTTCATTTCGAGACAGAAAGCTGCAAAGCTTCAACTACTTTTAAGCTTTGAGACCATCACTAGTAAAAGATCAGTATTAATATTGATGCTAAAATATTTATTCATGTCTTCCACAGTATTAGGGAAATAAATGTGTAATAATTTACAGCACTAATTCTCTGAATTCTCTAGTGAATATAAATATGTAGTGCATTTGAGAAGTCAGATTTTTTAGAGCTTGCATTTTGCAGTCATCAACCTGTTTCCAGCTATTATAGTCTCTGAGGCTATAGTCCTCAGGCTTTTATCAGTAAATTGTCACATTAATTTGGCCAGTGTAAAATGATACCAAATGAAGTTATTCTGCCTACTTTTCTCTTCTCCCATTATTCAACACCAAGCATGTGCCTCAAGTAATGAAAAGCTAAAAATCACAGGGATTCTTTTGCAGCACTAGGAAAACAAAGCAAAACAGATACCATTATTATATTAGAATAGTGTTATTAGAGCATTATAATACCTAGATTCACTTAAGTGAGATTTTTTTTTCTTATGGAGTTTATATTCTATATATAAGAATAAAGATCCCCAGTAGAGCAGACATGGCCTTCTCAAGGTCACTGACTCCTTGAATGCAATGTCTTCTGCAAGGCTCCCAATACACCTTTATTGATCAATCAAATTCCCTACCTGCTCCATAAAGCCATCGTTTATGTAAATGTACAGGGCTAAACAAAACTTCACAATACACAGTGAAATGGGCTACTGGAGATCACTGAAATAGGCTACATTGGGCATGTGTATTGCGCTCACGTCTTCAGGGTGCCGCAGGCCAATAACTCCATTCTGCTCACAAACTTCATTGTCAGATTAGTAATTCTTTTCCTTGGAAACATTTCAGATCTTCTGCTGTACTCAGTTGTTTGTCTCTGCCTTCACATGCCTCTTCAGCCAATGCCTCAGTTCCTGCAAGTGGCTGTAAAGTGAATATTCAGGTGGTGAGCTGTCAGAAGACAGACTTGGTGACATCACCCGAACTTCAGTGGAGCAGATGCCATATGCATCATCCTCAGTGCAGCGAGTCCAGCAGCCTTTCACTGGAAATTGGTTGAACAGGACCACCTTTTACTGGATTAATTGCTTTCTTCTGAGTGACATCACAGTACATTAAAATGCCTATGAAATGGTTTGTACATAAACAAAGAGGGGAACTCTTGTTTGTGAAAAATCACATTCACTTAGAAAAATGACCAGTGATGTGAAAAGGGTAAGCTTTGCTGTTTGTTCAATGGGGGATGCTATAACTGCTTTTATTGTTTTGATACCTGGAGACTAGTCACAAATGGCATCTAATCTGTCAAACTAATTTACTAGTGTAGGGAATTAAGTTACAGACAGAAATGCGAAAGAGTTTCTAGAACGATCAGACCGAAAAAAATATTTCTGAGCTACACAAAATCCCTGAATGGTTTACAGCAAAGATTTGAGGAATTTGAGAAGATTAATTAGCAGATGATCTTACTGTGCTGCCTCCAGAGCTAGAACTCACAGAGTAAGCAATTCTGAGTTAGTTAGCAAGCAAATTTGGTATTTATCACAATATAAGTAGTTAATTTTTTTTTAAAACCAGTCAGTGCAAATGCTAGTGCTGACTGCTTTTCCATTCTTTTCCTTTTTATCCAGTCAAAAGCTTCTCACAGGAAACAATATGTTGATTTTTGCATTGTCTTTGTCAATAAGTACAGAATCAGTTACACTTCTATGAATGTTGCTAAATTTTTTAAGTATGACTTTCACCTTTTTTTGAAAATCCTTAATAGGGAATGATATCCTTCAGGGGTTACCTAAAGCACTGTTTGCCTGGATGTTCATTCTCTCCTGGAAAACTTCAAATCTTAGAATCTTTGATTCCATGTTTCCCCTCATGTAAACATGGACATGGTGTTTGCATTTATGTGAATTAGGTGCAAAGGTAGTTGATTCAAATTTATACAGTGACCTAATGATAATTGCCTTCAATTGAAATAAGCATCTTGAGATTTCAAAGTGATGAAGTCTCACTGAACTGGAAATTTTGTTTTCCAAAATCTCTGAAAAGATCCTTTAAAATACATACAGAAGGTTCCAGAGATTATTCAGTTCTTTCTACCAATTTGAGCAGTCAGTGCACTTCCTTAGGGATATTAATTTCAAGTGAAGGCTTTCTTTCCACTTTGCATGTGTTTTTCTTCAATGTATTCATTTCCTGTTCTTTTTATGTGTGAAAGAGTTGATCAATACATCTCAAAGCCAGTTATTCTCTAACTGATTCCTAGATGTTGGCTTTCCCTATTTACAAGTATTTGATTGGGATGGTTTTTCTCATTTTCTCCTAGCCTTCTGACATTTATGCTTACATCTTAACAGTGTCCCAGAGTGTCCCTCAGTTTTCATTGTCCCCCATTCCTCATATCTGTTATGGTGTCATTTATATCATATGCTTTCACCTGGCAGACATTGATAACCTGCACTTCCTCTAATAAATTATTACCGCGATGCAAAAAATCAGGTACAAGAGCTTCTGCACTGGCTTTACTCTGAATCATCTATAATAAAGACTTAGGACATAGTAATTTTTCATGTGAAGACTTTTTATGATATGATGTTGAACTTCAACATCTTCTTCTAGCAGAGGCAGAGTCATATTTTAAAGGTTTGATACATTTTCTACTAAGTTAGTTAAAACTCTCATAGACATAAGGGGATGTCCCAACCGCATCAAAATTGCACAATGGATTTGATTTCTCTCACTTCTTTTAAGGTAGCAAATAAATCAACTAAAGCCACACAGTTAAACTGAATCCTGCAGTAACTGCGTCTCTGCAGTCTACATTTTAAGCTTTCATAGTATTATCAGAATATTTCTCTAAATCTTTCTTGAAACACGTGGTTTATGAAAGTTGTGATTCAACAATACTCACCAACATTGGACAGTCATCAACCATGTGAATATTTCCATCTCCTCTCACTCTCTCTGGAACTGCCATATGCATTAAGACAGACATATTCCCTTTCTTACACTCATCCTTCCTCCAGAACAGCTCCAAACCACATTCAGAACAAGAATGAATAAATCAAGCACATACATTCCAAGAGACCCAGTATGCAAGCTTTTTTTGGAATAGTTGGTATTTGGAAAATAGTTTTACAAATACTTTAAACAAGGTGACTTGCAATCTAAGTTATGTGGGGTGTGTGTATAAGTGTGTTATTTTCAAAAGTGTGTAGATTACTCTTTTCCCGCACCACCCTGCCACCCCTCCCCATTCCTATTGAAACCCGTCTGTAGGTTCCCATACTGCAACGAGGTGAAAATAGTTTACTCACTTTTGATGAAACCGGGTCCTATCTGAAGAATAGGAAGATGCAATCTTTGCTTCTCCAGGAGAAAACAGCATGTAAAACAAGCAACAAATACCTAAACATGCAGTCAGCTATGGGAAAATCACAGATCCAAGCTGTTGGCCTTCACCTTCCTTCTTATGGAAACTCCTTTTAACCAACAGCCATTTAAAATTTATACACAAATACAAAGTTAAAGATGACTGTGGTTAGTTCCCAAAACAGGTTCTCTTTTATTAATGATGATATTCTGGGTATTAACAGTTCTGCAAAGGTACAAAAGCTCCATAAAGCTGTAGCTGTGTAGCAGAGTCAGCGTAATGTTCAGCTTTGGTCTCTGAAGTGGCACTGAATATGACTGAAGCCTTTTCACATTTGGTGTTTCAGGCAGCTCAGCATTACACATTGCTGATATGCACTGAAAGCAACAGATAAATTTCCCAGTGTGGACTGGAGTTTAAACGACCTGTCTGCACAGAACTCCAATCCAGATCTCAAGGGCCATACATTAAGCTATTCTATACCACTTGTTCATTGATTTTAAGCAGACATCACCCTTAAAAGAAGTGGAGACTTAAAACTGATGGTACAATAAGTCTTGCTTACCCTCATCACTTGTGAACTGATTCTTCCATTTTAAAGAAAATTCTCAAGCAGCCACTAAAGGAAAAAAATATCAGCAGATAAGTTAGTGGGGATAGGAACATTCTGTTCATTTTTACAGCTGCTTTTTTCTGGAATAACAAATGTATCTAAGAAATGTGGAAATGATCAAAGTTCACTTTCTTTTAGATTACCTACAATGAGCAGATATTGTTCTAATTTTGAAAACAAGTTATCTCACTGAATTTCACTGAATTTCACTGAATTTTTAGAGTTGGAAGGGACCATATAGATCATCTAGTCCAACTCCCCTGCTGAAGCAGGATTGCTTAGAGCATGTTACTCAGGACTGCATCCAGGCGGGTCTTGAAAATCTCCAAAGAAGGGGACTCCACAACCTCCCTGGGCAGCCTGTTCCAGTGCTCTGTCACCCTCACCATGAAAAAGTTTTTTCTCATATTTGAGTGGAACCTCTTATGTTCCAACTTGTGCCCGTTGCCCTTCGTCCTCTCTCTGGCAACCACTGAAAAGAGTCTGGCTCCCTCCTCCTTCAACCCACCCTTGAGATACTTAATCTCGCATCTGATTAAGTTATACTTCCAAACTTCTTTTGCTTTCAGGATTACAGTATTCATCTTATGATTGAAACTGCTAAGTGACCTCTATTTTTATTTGGGGTGGTTTTTTGCACAGCTAAATTCCTCATATTCCTTCTTGGTGAAGATATGCCAGCGGTTCGCTTCCCGTTTTTGCAGCAAACTATTGGCATCCAGGGTTTCTCCCAGTATTTTCAAGTGATTTAACATAGTTGTTCTTAGTTATATTTTTTCATCCCAACAGCAAGAGTAACAGGTAAACGATACCAAGTTTAGTGTATGGCATCTCAGTTTCAACCATTTACAATTAATTTACTATATATAATGCTGCAATTATTTATTTGACTATAACTTTATTCATTTTGCAACATTATTGTGGCAAATGAAAAGTTTCAACAGCCGCCAATCTAATTCTTTTGATCTGCAAAGTAATTATTATTGATTTCTTATTTGTAGAGCATTACCAGTGTAGAGCTAATTTCCTTTAGACTAGCAAATTGCTGCTAACAAACTTAAGAAGATAAAACCTTCAGGAAAGGACCCAGAAATTAATCTACTGTGCATAAACCTTCAGCAAAGAGCAAGGAGGCGTAGCTTAAAACTAAGTAAACCTCTCACTAGCAGAAAAAATCAATACCTGGTTGTGTTCCTTCTCCTGATCTCTATTTTTTTTTCTCAGGTTTGTTTTGAATGTCTGAGATTCTTCACAAATATAACTCCTCCTCTAATCCCTTATGCATGTATACTAAGCTTTGCAAATTTTCCCTTGGATATCAGCCTTTGTGTTTCCCCAGTCATCCTGCTGCTTTCTCTGAGATTTCTTCCTTCTTATATTCTTGATTTTGTGACATCACTGACTTTACTAATGAATAAGGATATCAGGTGAGTATTGTTCTGAAGAGGAAATAGAGTGCTTTTTACATCACAACTGTAGCTCAATGGCTCATTCCCTCTAAAATAAACATTGCAAAGGCAACAATACAGTTGATGATTACTCTTCTTTTGTGCTTCCCTACTATTTGGTAGGAGAGTTTCCCTTACTTATCAGATGAAATAGCTATGGCTAAAGAAATATTTAGTTTTTCTTTTTTCAAAAAAGAAGCTAAAATGTAAGATAAGCAGAATACGAAATTCTGAGAAATCTCTTACTATGAAAGGCTGTTTAAAAATTCCCATATTTGGTGTTGATTAAGATTTTAACTTGTAAAATTACTAGCATGTTTTTAATCCTCACACATCACAAAAAGAATGAGGTCCAGGGATTTAAACACCTTGTAATTCTTTAAACTTGTACATGGCAATTCCAGTGGGAGTTTAGGGTTTTAGAGAATCTGTGGGATAGTAAATAATGACCATCAATATCTACTAAAATATCTTTTCCTAAGCATGTGGCTGACACCTTTGAATCTATGCTTCTGCTCTTTGGGGATCCTTTAGTGGCTTCTGTGAGAAAGACCATTACAGAATGTACATTTTTTCAAAACAACTGAAAAAAAATTACTCAGTGAATTTATTTATTTATCCAAGTAAAGCAATAACAACAGCCAAGTTTCCTAAAATAACTTGTATTTATATTTGCGTATTTCTGTACTTCAGCTAACTCACTGTACTAGTTTGTGCATATGACTGTTTGAATGTTATCAAATTAACATTACAGTCTTCTAAGACACATGCAAAACACTTACCTATTGCACAGACAAGTGTTGTAATACTTAAAATTCCAAAATATGGGCTCTCAAGCTATGTCACTATTCTCTAACAATTATCAGTGAAATACCAATAAACAGAATACTAGTTTGAGGAAATGTCTACAAGAATGTACTGTTTTTAATTCTATTAATTAATTGACATTACTGCTTTAAAGGTGTGCTCCCTTAAGAGGATTATTTTGAATATTGGTAGTGAATGCCATTTACAAATAGACGAGATCATAACAATAAGAGTAAAAAATGCTTTTGAGTGAGCTTATTGTCAAGAAGCAAGTGGGATAGTCTAAAAGTGTTATCTGCATTTTATTAATCAAGGTTATCAGCTGAAACACTATGAAATACTAAGATCTCTGCATCCTTTTGCCCTCAAAAGGCTTGAGTGTTTTTCAGTAGGACCTGAGGATTAAGGACTGCATTCCAGCTGATTCAAGGAAATGAAAAAAAAAGGATTTGCAGTTCTCTTGTTATTGTAACACAGGTGGATTGCTGTCCTAAGTAATGACAGAAGAAAGAATAGCATAGTCTGGGTGTGGATGTTCTTGCATGTATATATATTATCTTAATTATGACTGTCATAGAAGAATAGACATTATTCACCCACAAATTCTTTACATTGGTACTCACTATCATTTCATCTGACACTTCCCATTTTATTTGTTTGCAAGATCTTTTTATTTTTTCAAAATATTCTAGTTCCCATGTCTGCTTCTGGATTAAATGCATCTCTGCTTTATTCCAGGTTTGCACTGAAATGGAGGCAGTGGTGATTATGAAATTTCCAACAACATGTGAGCAAAACATAAAATGCACTAACCTGAAATAAACTAATATAAACACAAGAAAAATTAATATGAAATTCTCGTTAGTATTAAAACACTATTCATTTCTTCTATCAAATGAATTCCCTCCGTGTTAGATAGGACACTGAACTGGAACAAAATGAATACTTTTCAGGTCTTACTGTACAAGTTTAACCAGGAAAATATGCAGTAAATTTTGCAGAGGTATAATTTTGATGTTTTGTCTTTTCAGTGACAAAACCCTGTGAACCCAAGCTTGATTGTTAGTTGATGAACAACTACATTCACAATGAAGTTTTGAAGATCCCCAGCAGCAGTTTCAAAAGCAGAAAAGAGAGACATTTCATTGCTAGGAGCTCTTGAAAACATGGGGTTTGACACAACTATGCAGCAGTCTTCTCCACTTATGAAGACGGAGTAGTCAGTTTTCACCAACAATAAATCCATCTCATTTTTCACTGATAATGACCTATCATCATTTTTCCGTTGTCCTCTTTTGCCCGCTACCTGACACATGGCCTACCAAGATAAGTAATAATTTGTACACCATAAAGGTATAACATAACCTAATAAAGACACAAATTAACCTGAAATTATTTTATTAGTGTTCCAGATGTAACATTAGATGTAATGTTAGGCAGCACAGCATTAAAACAAGCAAATGGTCTAATGGTTCCTCTGTCAGAAAGCTATTCACTGTTCGCAGTTCAATGGAGTAAACAAATAAATATGGAAACATTTGCCTTCCACAAGGAATTAATATTCACATAAATTTTCAAAGTCCTGTGGGAGTTAGGA
>KZ505988.1:513737-526162 GCA_002844005.1 Limosa lapponica baueri
AAAAAAAAAAAAGTGAATCATGTAGAATGAAGCATTCAATTTAGACCAGAAATGCTCATTCCTTTTCTTTACACAGATTTGTGTTCTGTGTAGTATTTCAATTATTGAAAAGAAGACAGCTAGTATTTACCTCAATCTGTCAAGTGAAATGAGACAGAAAATAAAAGATTGCCTTTTCTGAATCTTATGTATAAAAGTTCATCATCGTGCTCATATAATTGCTTCCTGGACCTCATCTCATTTAGCAGCTGAAAATCTGCAAGCACAACGTGGAAAAGCAGTAACTGGTTCTTTGCTGCAAAGAGAAGACTGCAAGGCTTTTTATGTGTATGAGGTGTAATAGAAGGTCCCTGCAAGCTGCCACACCTGCTAAATATGCACATGGCAGAGCTAAAAAAGATAGAGTCAGAGATAATTAGATGTTCTTTTCTGTAGCTGGTAAAGCCAAAGTAGATGCTCCTTCTCCCTAAGCTTTATCATCCTCAACTTCAGCTGCAAAGGATGCCATAGATGCCTAGGAGGTGAGAAATGACCAATAGCTCTGTCAGCAACATCAGAAATGCTTCTAAAAACATCACCTTGAATCTCTTGCATTTTGGCCACTGGCAGATACAGAAGGTGGTCAGGTGTCACCCATGGATCACCAGCATTAGGACTGTCTGATGGCTCAGTTTCTTGTGAATACTTTCCTTCTGTTCCAACTACCAGTGCTGTCAATTGGCAAACTGTCCACTCCAGTCCTCACTATCATAACAAAAAAAATTTTGATCAGCAAAAACTATTTTTCATAACGAAAAATGGTTTGGGAACCAAAGCAAACAACCAACCTTTGGAAAATGCAGTGGTAGTCAATTAAGTTTTAAATAAACTCGTAGTGTTTATAGAAGCCTTTGTACATTTCTGCAGCATTTTGTCACCATGATAGCTGCCAGCACACAATGCTATGTTTTATATTAATTGTCCACAATTACCACTCTGTTTCAGAACAATGATATGAAAATCCCTGATGGTTACTACTGTTCTGAACAAAATTTTAATGTATTTGTCCCTTTTTGTGTCTGTTGACTTTTAGAAAAGAAAATAAAAAACCCTAATATTTCCTTTTTCTTTTATTTTTCCACAATAAATCTGTGGTGTTTAGGAGAGGTATAGATGTTGAAGAGTTCTTTTCAGTCCAATAGACCCGAGTAGCAAGACAGAGAACCTACGGGAAGCAGGTACTGCAGGGAAACATGCTTCCACACATTCTCCTTTCAGAGCTGTTGCTCTGGTTTTGTTAACTGGCATGAAAAATGCTAACCACAAAAATATACTACAACAATACTCAGAAGACATGCAGCTATGCAGCTTTCACCGAAAAAGAAAAACAGAACAATTCCACAGCCTCACAGTCAGTAATGAAACCTGGGGTTGTTTTTTTATTTATTTTTCTGTGTTGTCTTAGAACTTTGACTTGAAATTGAGTCATCTTAACTGGGATTTGTACTTTGTATGCTCCTCATGAGGCTTCATTGCTGGATTCATGTCTTTAATTCAATAAATCAGAACTGTGATGAAGCAGTTTCAGCATTATCGCCCTTCACGACTGCATTTCCAGTGTTTTATCACAGCTGGCAGCCGATCAATGATTCTTATCAGACATTTTGGTCATTACATCGAAGGATTAAAGTGAAAGAATGTATTTGTTAATCCATTTGTATACTTGAGTGTCTTTTCTCTGGGGTATCAAATCAAATTAAAGTGGATATAAAAGAAATGTCTTTTGCATGCAGTAATCTGCGTGTCAAGCCAACTGGTCTATAGAATCATGGGGCTGATTACTCTCTTTCATCCATCCTTGCATACTTCTCTTTGCAATTTCTTAACCAAACTCCCAGCTGGCAAAACATTATTGACTTTTACAATTTTGATTCATGATGTTAACAGCAAACTCTGAAATACAGAATTTACATGAAGAAAGCCTGTAAGGATTTGTGTTTTAAAACATTATTACAGTGCTCAAAGATCAGGAGGATAAAGGTCCCCCCCCCAAAAAAAATCTGAACAGGATAAACTGAAGACTTTATTACCATCAAATCACTGCAACACCCACCAAATCACTCTGCACAAGGCAAGATCAGCCAAGTATACAAACGTTGAGAAGGGTTTTTAAGCTTCTTCTTAAAGATCATCAGTGCGGGAAATGGCTGCAGTCTCTTCATATTAACTGTAATTGTGCTTTATTCTCTGACATCAGATAATTTTTTCTACACCTCAGCTGAATTTCCTTTCCTTTGGTGTAGTTTAGATCTTTTAGAAGACCAAGCAATAGCTTTTGATGCCCCTAAGGATTATTATCAAATCATCTTTATTTAATTTCCTCTTCTTTGTGCTTAGCTGCCATTTTCTTCATTCTTTCTCTATGAGTCATTTTAATGCCATATACCAAGATCCAATACGTCAAAGAAAACTTTTATTTAAAGTAGCAATCACTTTGAACAATCATCTGAACTTCTACCTCTCCAGAAGAATGCTGAGGTTTCTAAAAGCCTCTCTTTATTTGTGTTTTTATAAAAATTCTATGTAGTTATCTTGGAGCCAAACAAGCAAATGACTGTGCTGTATTCTTAACTTCTGGCCAAAGAATACTGATCATAGTGTAAATAAGGGTAGGCTACAAAGAGAAGTCCTGTGACCTATATCTATTTATAGATCTTAGGTACATAAATAATGGAGGCACCAGCTGAAGTATGGACCTGTTCTGTACTCATTGAAGATAATACATGAAGATAATACAATTATTTTTGCTGATATTTTTTCAGACTTAAAGACAAAACATGGTTGTGTTTATTTCTAAGACAGCATTACACAGAGTGACAAGTAAAACAGTTTCTAAAACTAGTTTCTCATGGGCTTACCTTAAAAACTACACAGAGAACCTTTCAGAATGATACCAGAGAATAATTTTTAGAACAGTCAGACATTTCTTTCCTTGATTTTATATGACCTTTGTATGATTAACAATTACAGAATCGGGACTTACACACGACAGTGTTCATTTGGCCTTCCTAACAAAATAGCTCACCACAAGCCAGGTTATTGATGTTTAAATTTCAACAAATGGCACTCGGTTAGCACAGGAAGCCTATAATATGCTTGTAAGTCGGAGTCCTGAAATGCAGAATAGATGCCGATTCTTGAAACAGAGTTGGTACAAAATGAAATGTGCATTACAGAAATAAACCTTTACATTATTCTTCATTTTATCTTCATGGCATTTGTTATTGTGACTGTCATGTGGTTTTAAAACCTAGTGTCTGTTGTCTAACACTTGGCAAGTTTACAGTCATGTATCTAACTAAGTGTTCATAACTAATGCTTAATTAATGCTGAGCTACAGAAAAAGCCCTTTTGAAATTCACAGAACATCCTGCACAACATATAATGGATTCATTGTAATTATCATTTACAAGAAGCACTGCATTAAATCCTAATTGCCACTGAACTTGAGAGTTCTTTGATTGGCAAGGTGATCTGGAGTTAGCACTACTTGGTTTGTTTTTCTTTATTACATGAAAATGAAGCTACCTGACCTTTTGCAAACCCAGTCTCCACAATGTGGCTCAGAGTTTGTATACAATATTGTCCAGTTTTGGGAAAGCAAAACTAAAGAGAGAGACCTACAGCTCCTTTTTCTATCTTTACTAATTAAAAGAAAAATGTAAAAAGTGTGGTGAATACATCATGACAACATATTACCAATATACTCACTGTGTATAAAAAAAGGTACTTTTTGCAACATCTAACTGCACATCTAACTGCACTTCATTGCAGAAAATATTCCTGTTTCAGATGCATATTAGCTGTACTGTACTGTACTCATGAAAAAGATTTTTCCTAGAAAGGCACAGCTGAGTGAAAATAATTCAGACTGTTCTTGGTTTTGGTATAAATGGACGGTGGAGAATTGAATACACATACTATGAAGCATCTGTTTGTTACTTCATTTAACATACAGAAAATATATATTACGGAAAGAAGTCTTGCATTCCTTTGTAGCAGCATGTTGAATAAGTGAATCAAGGCTGAAAAGACATGAAAATAGAAGGCAATACATAAAAAGTCACCTTTACAGAGCATCAGATGCTTAGAGCTCATTGTCATTGTAAATTCAGGGAATCTTTTCACTAGGGGCACAGTGAGACATGACTCCACGTCTTGTACTGGGACTGTGGTCATGCACAGAGTTACACTGCACCTGCAGTGCCCCAAAACTTCAGAACCTTCAGAGAGTCCTTCCCGGATCCAGATCTAACTTTGTTATGTCAGTTATGGCATCGACTCTCTAGAATCAACGATTCATTCATTTTATACTGAGAATCCCTATGGCAGAACTGTTGCTTTTAGTGGAGTTACAATGCTAAAAGGTGTAAATAAGAGCAGGAGGGGTTTTGCTGATGAAACAATTGCAGTGCTGATTAACAAGCTTACACTCAAGTTTTCTGATTTTCCAGTTGTTTGCTAATTATGCTGCGTGCTTTCTATATGAAGTAATATTGTGTAAATATCTGTGAGCTCCCAGAATCAGGAAGGTTGGAATAAGCTTCTTTTCTTCTAATCTAAATCCAAAGAAGCTGCTTCTACTTTGAGTCACACTGCTGTTAATTCGAAGTACCACTGACAGTCAGTGATGTGTTCTTGGACTTGCAGCAGTCCAACAGAAAACCGTTTATGCCCTTACGGCAGAAAAACATCCAGTCTTTTTGACTGGCCTTGAAAAAGCAACATGCACCAGCTCTCCCCAGATATTGGCATATTCTTTTTCAAATTACCTTGGAACATTAGACAAGCATTTTTCTATTCAGCCTAATGACAGAATAAACACTATTAAATTCTGCTTTGCCTCTAAACACACACCCACCCCCAAAAAATCAGTTTTGTTCCAAAGAGAGCTACAAAGACAATAATTCCTTCCTTCTGTGAGAGCACATTATCTTGGCTATGCTATAAAAACAGACTTACGGGAATTAACAAACAAGTGGAGATATGAAGAGAAACACTTAGATAAGACATATTTATTCATTACTTTATCTGTATGTGGTATTGCTATATTCCATTGGAACTTAACTGTCAGAGGATATATTTTCATTTAGATTGGGGGTTCTATTTGCCTCCCTTTTACTTAATGAGGTCTGCTGCTAGCATTTTCGTTGCGTCTTCCTTAATAAATGTCTTTTTTTATCTGTGACAGAGAATGAAAACGATTTCAAATTTTAGGACATGACACGATACTGGTTTTAACTTGCTATTTAATTTGGTTTAATTTGGGTACTCTTTTTAATAGGCTGAGGCAAAATTTAGTAACGTTGACAGTAAGGCCTTCATAAGGACCATGGGACCCCATATTGACAAGCCTGAGAAAACTTTACTTATTTAAATTGGATTTAAATCTTTTTCTGATTTTTTAAAACTTCAGTGATTTTCGTCCAAAGGTTGTGTACAAGTGACAAATCAGCACATGCCAGGTGACAATGTGTTGATTAGATTGTTTGGCGTTTATATCACTGTTTCAAGACTCTGTCCTTGGAGGTTTTCAAGACCCAACAGGACAAAACCCTGAGCAAACTAGTCTGAGCTCACAGCTGAGCCTGCTGTGCGCAAGAGGTTGGACTGAGACCTCCTGAGCTCTGCTCCAGCCTGGTTGACACAGACATCCCATGTCATGGACTGTACAATTCAGGCTTAGATGGGTCTTCAGAAATCACTATTCTGTTCTGGTTCTAAAGTAAGCCAATCTCCAGAACAGTTGCTTAAAGATTCAGAAATCTTTATGAGAATTACTTTAGCTCTGGTTTTGGAGGACTTTGAAGAAAGAAGTCACAACTGCTACAGAAAGCTGTCCCCTCAAGTAAGGAAAAGTTCATGTTTTCCTACCACTACAAGACACTTCAATTTAGTCTGGAAAACATTCAGGAGTATTAATGTCAAAATATTCTGAACCAAATACTCTCAACTGTGTTCAGATATAGTTTAGGCATACAGGTTTCATTATATTGCTCTGAGGTTGAAGATCAGACAACGTTATTTTGTGGAAGACTAGAACTCCACCTTGCTTTTTATCATTTTCCTAAGTGAGAGCCAAGGAGAACATTTCCATCAGCCAAGTAGTGAGTCAGACTAAAGGATACTCCATGATGCAATACATTTTCACGTTGGTGAAATTACCTCAGTGTATTCCCAACATCCTTTGTTCTGGGAGCAGCTATGTATTTCTCTTAATTAACACAGTCTGTCCAGGTTTCTCAGGTGTTCCACGCATATGGAAATCATTCTTAGGAACCCATTTTCAAATAGCTATTAGGCTTTCTTTTTTCTACAACCCTTAGTTTTCAATTAACAGAATATTTTGATAGATTTTCAGCACTTGCACAAATTCTTTTCATACCAATTTTGGTTAAAATGAATCTCTGTTAGAGTTCTACACTGTCACTGATCACCCTAATGTTTGATTGTCTTCCACGTAAGTAATCCTTGGAGAAGGATAAAATTTCCTCACTAACTTTATTTCAAGAAGACTTTTCCAAATATGTTTATTTATACTTAAGTAACAGCAGCTTGAGCCTTAACAGTGAGTTTTAAAACTGTATGCAGTTATACTTATGAAATTTTTAGTGACTTTTCCATTTTATGAATTAAAACAGTTTTTAAAAAATTTCTTTTAGCCTTCTATCCAGTGCGATATGTAACTGATAACAGACTTTATTGAGCTGTACTTTTTATTTCCAGAATCTTCTCCTACAAGCATCTTAATTTCCTGAGTACCATGAAATCTGTCATTTTTACTGCATTCATAATGAGCACTGTTCGCACTCTGTTCATATCATACCCACAGGATTCATTGAACTGTCATACTTTAATCAGAGTTGTTTACTGAGACTGACATATATTGATGTAAACCACTAAAGCCTCTTGAAGTCTTCTTATTCAATTTTTTGTCAAGGTGCATCACAGTTTTAGTCACATTCCAAGCTTTCTGTAATTGCTGCCGCTCAGATTTCTTGAGAGCCTCTGGTTTTCTTGGGAGATTTCTGCAAAGTCTTCTTGTGAAACAGTTGGCTTCCCTCTCTCTTAACCCATATGGAATGGGTAACTGAATAAAGTACAATAAAACAGAAAAAGAAACAACAATTAGTTGCCAATGTTGAGGTGGTTTGTGGGGTTTTTTTCCCAATCCTTTTTATTTCAATCTCTTTTCCGTAAGAACTTGAGAGCAGTTGAAAATCTGCTCCCCTGTAAGTGATCATCAAATCTCCCACTGCTTTCAGTGAGGAGAAGTTTCTGTTCTCCTCTGGAAACTTCACAGTCATCTCACTGATGATGTTAGCTGCCTAACAGGAAAGAGAGGGAGAAAAATCTTGTGTAATGCAAGTCCTGAAGAACTTTCCAATGCACACCCACATGAAGTAATTGTACTAGTTAAACAAGTTTGCATTTGTTAACAAATGGGTGAAATGGTGGAAGCACATTGTGATTTCCTTCTGATTCTTTAGAAGAAAGCTGAGGACCTCCACCACTTACATTCTTAGGAGGATTTATGTGTTGGAGTTATGGATCAAGAGCTACGTGAAGTAAACCCATCTTCCCAAGATGGTAGTGGATAGGGAAAACCAGAGGAGAGAACTTCAGAAGAAAATATCCAAGGAGATCAAAATCTGACCTCAGGTGGAGGACAATTGGTCAATCACCGCTCCGCAAAGATTTAGAAGCGTGCAGTGAAGTCTAGGAATATAGGGAGTTGCCAAGAAGCAGGAGCATGGCTTGAGCCTGAAGGGTAGATATCCAGATTGCTTAGGACTGCTATGAGTTTACAGATGTCCCTGCTGTGGTATGTCTTGAAGAAAGCAAAGTCTGATGATTTGCAAAGTAAATGATTTACACTGATAGTAAAATAAAGTTTAACCTTGTAAGATAAGTCTTAGATAAGTATTCCAGTATTCCAGTATTTCCAGTATATATAGAGAGAGAGGTGACAATTTCCCATTAGAATAATTTCACAATGGAAAATGCAATTTTTACTAAATCCTCCAAAACAGAGAAACTTTGATTTTAATCTAATTTTTTATTCCTTCAGGAAAAATGAGAATGAAATGTAAATTTGAAAAAAAAAGAAGCACATACATAAAGGAAGAAGAATTTATGAATGGCTTGCAGTAGGTATTAAGGGAAAAAAGGAAAACGTTGTGTATTATCACAACACTCTGCAATTCAGCCTTATAATGTAAATCATAGTCTTTCTGATGTCTGTGGTCCAAGCAGCTGATAGCATCTTTACCCTATCAATTTCCGTACTGTTTTTAAGATGAAACACTTCTTTATTCACAAAAGCTATCTTTTCATTCCTACTTAAACCCCATGCTCCCAAACAGTCTGTTTTGAGGCTTCCTTTGTATCTCAATGGACCAGTAGAGCCTTTGGTGAATAAGGAAGAGCTGTTGTGGATTGAATTTTTTCAGTAATTTTGTATGTAAGAAAAGGTTTTTATTTAATATGATGCAAAACAATATGTATTTTATATGTTATAAAAATATGTAACATTACTTTATGATATATTGTAGTCAATTATTTGTAAACACATAAACTTTTTTCTCTTGTCTGAATTGCATATGTGTATATACGTTCATTTGATTTGAAACACAATTCCCATTATACTAACATTACTTTGACCATGGTTTGAATGTTTGCCTGTTTTTTCTCTGCTTTATGCTATCATGACTCCAGGTTCTGTCTTCTCTATCTGAACAGCTTTTTGCCTCACAATATTTTTTTTTCCTGTATTTGTCTCCATGCTGTTAATAGAGAGTTCAAAGTTTGCAGTTAGAAGTGGAGGGATGTCTTTTACAAAACATTTCCTCTATACCTGTTCTAATTTGGATCATCAAAGAACTAAAGAACATTGTTTGGTCCTGATCCAACTGTTGGTCTGGTCGGGTTCTCACAAATATCTTCCAAAAATGAGACTGGGAACAAAAAATCATAACCATGATGGATACCAAAATTCAATATAACTACTGCTTTTGTGTTATATCAACCTGACCCTGACTTATCTTTCCATATTCCAAAAGCAGTAAATAGCTTTTCTTTCTCATTTTCCTGGGGAGAAACAACTTTATTGTTTCTCTTTCACATCCTGCTCTCATACTGTGTAATTTTTCTTGTCTTGAATATAGCTTTGCAGTCTGCTGGTTCTATTTCAGATCTGCAAGCCCGAAAGCTTGCCTACTTTTCAGCATGACATCTCTTGGTCTAATTAAAGGTCTTGCCTCTGCCTACAAAGACAGCCTGGTCTGGAGCACAGAACCTGACTGGGCAGATGCCATGCTGCCTGCACTAGCATTTTTTCATTCTGATGTAAAGGATGATAGAAACAGTGCCATGATGTGGCTACGCATGGGTGGTACTGGTAAATCTGGTAGTCCTACTTTGTACATCCCTAATGTGAAAATGTAGCACCAAGAGCAGTAGCAATAGCAGTGGCACTGTCAGATACAGTCAGACCTACAGGTACAAGTGCAGTAAGAACTATTACCTACTACAGCATATATTTGGAAAAAGCAAACTGTATCAGGTAAAGATGTTAATACTCCCTGAAAACATTAAAGATGTTAATTCACCTTGCAAATGCAGTTTCTTTACTTTGAATTCGTAATTTGTAATTGTCTTTCTGTAATACCTCTTACTTAACCCTTTGTGGCAAACTCCACTGCTTGGAGGTTGGATCAGTCCTATATAAAGTTGCACACCTTTCATCTAGTCAAACATATTATTAAGACCATGACCAGGGATATAACTCTAAAATATGAGTGTGTGCAAAATTTTTACTGACTTCTGCGTTTCTCATTTTGTGGAATAATATCTCAGAACATCTGATTTTTGAATAGTTCCCCTTTTCCAAGAATGTTACTTCATTTTCTTTCATCAATGCTTATAAATATCTAAAGGGTGGGTGTCAAGAGGATGGAGCCAGGCTCTTCTCAGTGGTGCCCAGTGACAGGACAAGGTGCAATGGGCACAAGCTGGAACACAGGAAATTCCATCTCAACATGAGGAAAAACTTCTTTACTTTGAGGGTGGCAGAACATTGGAGCAGGCTGCCCAGAAAAGTGGTGGAGTCTCCTTCTCTGCAGATATTCAAAACCTGCCTGGATGCGTTCATGTCCAGCCTGCTCTGGGTGACCCTGCTTTGGCAGAGGGGTTGGACTGGATGATCTCCAAAGATCCCTTCCAACTCCTACCATTCTGTGGTTCTCTAAAAGGAATTAAATTAAAGCCCCATATTGTAGATGGGGTTTGAGGATGAAATTTTGTCTGACACATTTGCTTCCTATTAAACATTTCCAAACCTCTGCTTCAATACGCTTGCTATTTATAAGAGTGGAGTATGAAGTCAATGAGACTGCTTAGGTATAGCATAGTCCTTTTTGAACAGAAGTGTCATTAGGGACCACTTCTTTATTGTCACTAATAAATTACAATAATTCACAGTTATAAATTACAACAATCAATCTTGCAAGAGGAACAGATTAAATATCTTTAGATGGAAGTGAAAGTTTTAAGTTAATGTGTCATTTTAAAATGAACTCCCATTCACATTGATTTTGTGTCTCACTGCCACTGAAATGAGATCTGCCAAGAAAGGCTTTTTTGGACCAGCTGTCTCTTTGCATATAAAACACATATTCCATTAAAAAGCAGAATTTTGCTGACACCATTCAAACATGTATTTCAAAGTTAGCCCTAGAATTGTTGCTCCTAGTCGCTTAAGAGAGGAGTTGATGACAGACTATGAGTTTATTTCTTCCCCATTTTCTATAAAAGAGATTATTTTGGCCAAGCAGTAATATTCTTCTCTGCTAATGTCAGATCAGGAACCAGCTCAGACATTAGTTGTTGACCTAGCACGAGGTCCTTGTGCAAATAATAGTGCCTCTCCAATGCTGTGGATATTTTCTTTGGTTCTGTGTATCTCAAAAGGTCTCACACCAAGAGGCAGACTCTGCCAGCAAAAGCCAAAAGATTAATCAGCCAACAGAAACGTAGAGTAGAAGAGGATAAAGCACACTGGAGGCCTGCAGACTGCCTCCAGTTCAGCCTAGTGCTACAGGAACACTAGATGTCAGTTTGGGAGTCAGTGCAGGCTGCTAATGTTGTGGATCTGTTGTAAGTAAACATTTCAGAAAAGAAAACACTGAAATTCACACAAGAACTCTCAGAGTTATCTGAAACTATATTTACAGTGTTCAGATTCCTGTTGTCGAGAGGCAAAAGTGTCCTACTGTCCACAGGCTTAAATCATACAAACATTATATACAGTTAAATTCCAGTTATTAATCATGTGGATCTGAAGTAGAGTTTCCAAGATGGAATTGCTGTATAACTTGCTGTATAACCATACTTACAGCTCAGAGTCATAAAAACACAACTTTTTAAATTTGCCACCCAAACATCATCACCTAGACTGTCAAAATTTGCTTTGGCTGAGTTCAGAGTGACTAAAGTGGAACTTGAATGTTTTTACAAGCTGTAGTCAATTTTTAGCAGACTGTGGTCAGATCTTTTTCTGTACCAGTAAGTTTTCTGCCCAAAAGATATATTAGTGCACCTATTCAGTATGTATTTTCCAGGTTGCATTACCGCTCACATTACATTATCAGTGAGATACCTTATTCTGGCAAAGAGAGGATGGTGAAAAGAACTCACCATGGCTAGGATGATTGGGATTATTTTTTTTTCTTTAATTTTTACAGCATATATCTATTCAGGATAGTTTATAGCCGGCTACAAAAATTTATAGGGTATTAAACCCACTTTAAAGTTTCACTGCTCTGTTACTAATAGTATTAATAACTGAGAATATTAATAAGGCACTGTAGTAAGACACTCAAGAGACAGGAAGCCAAGGAAAATTATTCATTTAGTGGTTGCAGTAATTTGGTTAATTAGATTTTCTTTGCTTTACTTAGGTTTTTTCCAAAAAAGTACTTTCTTTCTGGTTAAATTAATTCTTTATATAGATACGTGATATTGAGAACAGAAAAAAAAATATAATACCCATTAAAGATTCATATTCAGTGTTAATGAGAATGTATTTTATTTTACATAAATATAAAATACATTACTTTCTGTACCATCATGATCTTAGAAATAAGTGGGTTGAAAAAAATAATCTCTTGAATAAAGATAAAACGAGGAGACTCTTTTCTCCTGTTCTATAGTGAAATGTGCTTAGTCTAGTAATTTTTTGTTATGGAAGAACAGCTTACATTTTATTACCTTTTACAAATAAGAATGTAGTAGTCATAGTAAAAAACACAGCACCAATACGTTAGCACATCTTATCTTTTTTTTCATTTGGGCTGGGTGTTAACACCTAGAACACAGTGTTTTCA
>KZ505989.1:6162-19649 GCA_002844005.1 Limosa lapponica baueri
TGCCCAGAGCACATCACTCAGGACTCACCACCCTCACAATAAAGAATTTCTTCGTGATATCTAATCTAAATGTCCCATCTTTCAAGTTTAAAACCATTACCCCTTGTCCTAACACTACACTCCCTGATAAAAAGTACCTCCCCATCTCTCCTCTAGACCACCTTTAGGGTACTGAAAGGCCACTATAAGGTTTTCCTGGAGCCTTCTCTTCTCCAGGCTGAACAACCCCAGCTCTCTCAGCCTGTCTTCACAGGAGAGGTGCTCCAGCCCTCTGGTCATCTTTGTGGCTCTCCTCTGGACCTGTTCCAGCAGGTCCATGTCGTTCTTATGTTGGGGGCCCCAGAGCTGGACACAGTACTCCAGGTGGGGTCTCACAAGAGCAGAGAAGAGGAGTATAATCACCTCCCTTGACCTGCTGGCCACAATTCTTTTGATGCAGCCCCAGATGTGGTTGGCTTTCTGGGCTGCAAGTGTACATTGCTGGCTCACATGGAGCCTCTCATCAACCAAGACCCCCAAGTCCTTCTCCTTAGGGCTGCTCTCAATCCATTTTCTGCCCAGCCTGTATTTGTGCTTGGGATTTCCGTGACCCATGTGCAGAAACTTGCACTTGGCCTTGTTGAACTTCATGAGGTTTACATGGGCCCGCCTGTCCAGGTCCATCTGGATGGCATCCCTGCCCTACAGGGTGTTGACTGCACTGGTGTCATCAGCAAACTTGCTAAGAGTGCACTCAATCCCATTATCCACGTCAGCAACAAGGTAGCACTGGTCCCTGTACTGACCTCTGAGGAATCCACTAGTCACTGGTCACCACTTGGACTTCGAGCCATTGACTGCAACACTTTTGAGTGCAACCGTCCAAGCCAGTTCCTTATCCACCAAGTGGTCCACCTGCTAAATCCATGTCTCTCCATTTCAGAGACAAGGATGTTGTGTGGACAATGTCAAATGCTTTACACAAGTCCAGGTAGATGACGTCTTACTGCAGGGGTGGTTACATAGAGAATTAAATTAAAATGTAGGGGTTTTTTTAATGTTTCTGTCAGTATGGATTTGTACACGTGAGTTTATTTAGCTAAATTTCTATATAATGAAGCTGCAATAGACTTGGACTTCATATGTGGCTGATCCTGTTTCTTTTTGCAAATGAAATGGACAGCATAATACTCTCAGTACACCTGTGTCCCATTCCACACCTGCCCTTTCCTGGAGTGTAAATCCATCCAGGTGTTCCAAAAATTTTTCTTTGAAAATGAAGGAGTGCCCACTTGGCAATGTTGCACGTTCTTACTGAGGTTGACACAAATCAGCAGTGGAAATGAAGGTATCTTGGTAGGTTTGCTAGGTGAGTTCTCCTGGCAGCTTTTCATGAACATTTCCTACCCTGAGATGGAGGGGAGGGTAGGTCTTCCCTCAAGAGGAGAGTCCTGGAACTTGGTCCTGGGCTGGGTCCTCCTGTAATGCCCTGTACTGTTCCTGAGCTAGGGCCTTCTTTGTCCTTTGCTTTTTTTTAAAATTAAAATGTTGGTGTCTGTATACCTAATGATTTGTGAAATGAAATACTGTGTGTGATAGTAAATATACAGTTCTCATGGGTTGACAGTTTAAAGGTTGTTCTCATAGCTGAGTCTTCGTAGGTTTGTGCAAAATTTTCATGGAAAAGATGAAACTTCAACACCTTACTGCTAAGCTGGGGGAGCTGAGGCTGTGCTCGGTATGTCTGTCCATGCTGCCTGTGCACATCAGACTCCTTTCTTGACCCTCTCCAGTGGTATAAGTTGTGAGGCAGGTGGGCAGGGAGGTGTGAAGGAGCCAGAGCTGTATGGCCAAGGCTTGTGCTGCCCGTCTGAAATAATTTGCTGGTGTCGCTTGGTTCAGACCGGCCCCTGCTGAGATGAATATTTGTGAGTGCTGCTTCCCTGGTGCTCTGGCCTGAGCTGTTTGAGTCTCTGCCAGCGGTGTCACCCGCGGGAGCCTGGGCAGCTGCAGCCACGTCGGACGGGTCAGCTTTTGGTTGGGGCTGTGAGCAAACCAGCGAGTGTCTGCTCTCTGCTAAGCTTGAAGTTACACCTTTAAAACACACACAGCTTGGGTATTTGTATGTTGAGTTTCAGTTTAGACATACCAACGTCTAAAGCAGTGCATTATTTAAACTTTATCGTTCTGTTGAATATGTAATCTTTATGGTCCTGTTGTACGTTGTGTTAAATTTATTAATCTGCTCTCGAAGCATTTAAGAAAAGTTCACAAATGAACTCTTGAACTTCTGTTAAGGATAAATATGTTATTAGCAAAGAAAGGATATAAGTGTATCCAGATTTGATGTTGCTGTTCCACAGATAAAAAGGAGATAAGAGAAGTCCCTGTTTTAAATCCAAGGAATTAAGTGATAAGTTCACATTGTTGTCTTAACTGGGCACAAGTTCTAACAGGATTTTCAGGGGATTTAAAAAAAAATAATAGCAACTTAGAGAAAGTAGTCTGAGGTTTTCCTAATTTTAAGTGGAGTAGTCAGTAACTAAGGATCCTGCCAAAAGACAGTTGGGCCTGATATTATGAAGGACCAGAAGGAGCCAAAGAGGTGATTCCTTGACAGCTGCTCTGAGTCTGCTGCTGGTGATGTCCTGGGGGGGTTGCGTGGTGCAGCTTTATTATTTGTTTGCAATTTAGGCAAAATTGGGGATGTTGCTATTAATGTGTTACGGTCTGAGTAATAATCTTGTGTGATCACTGTTTTCCCTGTGTTTGTCTGGGAGGAAGAATACCTCTTAAAATACAAAGGAAATAAAATACTTCATCACACCTCCTCACACTGCCTGGAAACCTGAGCTCCAGCCTGTTGTGTCCTGTTGGCCTTTCTGCTTAATGGGGCTTTTGAGGACGTGTAGTGGTGTAAGTTGGGACTCGGCAGACTTCGGTAATTAGGAAGCAGTTCAGAGAAAGCCTGTAGCTGCCTGCTCTCTCTTCTTCTTCCTCACTGTAAAAACCTCAGACATGAGAAAAATACCTTGCTGCTATGGGTCAGGAGCCAAGCAGAAGAGCATCAATAACGCCTGCATTGTTCTTAACATTTTCTCAGGAAGTATTTTATTGCTGCCTTTATTAGTAGAAAGCAAATGGGAATTAAAACCATCTCTGAGCTTCTGCAATCATCCAAAATATGTTGACAGGAGAAGCTTCAACTATGATAAAGAAATAATGTAGAACTTTTCTGTATTCTCTGTGAAGTGGAAGATAAGCCTGGGGAAATAGAGAACAGATGGTAATATTACCACAAATAAAAGCCATAAGAGAGAAGGGTGAATAAACTCTACAATAGTTACAGGACATGAGTGTTTTCCCTCCAGGCCAAGTTATTACGGCAGAAATTTTAACATTAGAGTAAAATTTTCTTTAGATTACTTATTTATAGTGCAAGACAATTTGAAGAGGAAAATTTATACAACGAGGATTACTTGAAAACCTGGGAATTATTGTTTGTTTTCTGAATATTCTTTTTCTACTCATTTTTTCATGAAAGGAGGCTATCATCCAGTGAAAATTGGTGATCTTTTCAATGGCCGGTATCATGTTATTAGAAAGTTAGGATGGGGACACTTCTCTACAGTCTGGCTATGCTGGGATATGCAGTAAGAAAACTTATTTATTTCCATTCACTTTTTTCTTTATTAACTTTAATAAAATATTAACTTTATTTTATTTGCAGTAACTTTTGTTTTACTTGCATGATAAATTTATGTAAATGTTTGCTATCTTCTTATGCAGAAAGATATCTGCAGTCTTATTTTGCTCATGGTAAAGGGTGTAGTTTATAAAAGCTCTCAGAAATAAGTGTAATTCTATTTGACAAATTAGCTTTTTTGAATTTGTATGTTGTCTTGAATGTGTGAGAGTCAGCTAATGTTTTTATTTATGTTGTAACTTTAATGAAAAAACGTAATTATACTTTGATTGAATGATAAAACGTGTAGCCAAATTACTTTTTTAAAGACGTTAGCATCAAGGAGACAAAATATTCAATAAATCAGACTGTTAACAGAGTATTGTTAAGTTGTCTTTAAGTGTAATTTCAGTGTTTTCTGTCAGAATGCATTAGGTCATGAAATACTCTGTTTAATATGTCCCAACCTTCAAAGTATGTCTTTTTTCGCTCAGAGCATGTGTTGACAATGTTTCTGTTCTTTTCAAGGGGGAAAAGGTTTGTTGCCATGAAAGTTGTAAAAAGTGCCCAGCATTATACAGAGACAGCCTTGGATGAAATAAAGTTGCTCAAATGTGTAAGTATCACTCATGCAGTACAGTGCTCAATGCCAATAATAATAGTAATAATGAATTAAAAAAATGTAGCGGAATATTGTTTTTAAAGTTTTTACATTTTTTTTTCTAAATTGCTGACTTATTATGTATCACCATGATTTGTGAAGCTCCAAAATATTGTTCAGCTTTATTTGGAAAGCTAAGTAAGTAGTATTTTAAACCGGATTCTCTCCTAAAATGTCAGTGTTTACATTCTTGGTTTAGGTTCGTGAAAGTGACCCTAACGATCCCAACAAGGATATGGTTGTACAGCTAATTGATGACTTCAAAATTTCTGGAATGAATGGAATTCGTATCCTTTTGAAAACATGACATCTTCATTAAAAATGATCTACTGAGATAAGTAAGCATTTAGTTCTGGCTTTTTTCTAGTTAGTCTTACTTTAAATTTGTAATGTAGAGACACCAAAATATATGTAGATGCAAAAATTGTCCAATGTGCAATGCACTCACTGGAGTGAAAGTAATTTAGCTTTTCTAAAAACAGTGCAACATAAAGAAAATAATTCCATGAATCCTGTCATGGTCTGCTAGGACTAGAGATAGTTTACTTAAAAACCGAAGTTTTACTGAAAAGATTTGTAGTAACTGAGGCTTACAGGAAATATGGTTTGCTCTAGACTAGTACAGAGAAAGAAAGTGTCATGAAGAAGCTGTTTCTGTTTTCTTGTGGGAAGCTTGAGGGCATAGAGATTCTTCTCTTGTTTATGTGATCTTCTTTTGGCGAGCTGTTAACCTCGTTTTTGGCAAAGCTTTTAAAGATCTACCTTCAAATACTTCCTTTAAAAAAAAAAAAAAAAAGAAAAAGAAAGAGACAAAGTAAAATATGACTGAATATTGTTGTCAGGGAAAATTTTGGGTCTGTGAATATATTTGATTTTAGAGTTGAGCTAAAATGAGTTATCCTTGCTAATTATATTAGATATTTTAGCAGCTTATTATATTACTGTGCTTTCATTTACTGTTACAGCTGGTATTTATGTGTATGCTTGTTGCGTCTCAGAGCCTTAATAACAGACCTCATTGTTCATGGTGTCGTACCAGCAAACAAAGAGACAGTTCCTGCTCTAGAGAGCTTAACACTCAGTTGATTTTGGTGATGTGCCTTCAGCCTTCAGCAGATCAGGTTAAGATGCTCTTCACTGACTCTCGTTCTCTAGGAGTGGAATCTGGGAGGTGACTGTCAGTAAATCTGAATGCCCACTAGAAAGCATCCTTTCAGGGAGAAGTGTGCAGGCAGTTTTCATCCCATCCATCTGGCTCTTGACATTAGTTATGAAGGCTTTGGGTTTGTGATAAGTGAGAATGAGAGTGTGGGGACAAGTATTCTCACTTACAGAATGGGGTCTTAACTGCTTTCTTTCCCTTTGTTCCATTTTGGGTTGTTTCCTGGTTGCTTCGTTGGTCAGCTAGCTTCATAGAAAGCTGCTTAAATGTAGGTGAGGTTAGCACAACTGCTTTTTTCCTAGGTTTTATAGTCAAATTATAAGAAATTAAAATAAACCATACAGTTGCCAGTGGTTGTTTCAACCTGAATATAAACGGTTTGTGATCAAGGAAATTGCTTAATATAGTAAGGCAAAGAACTCTGGTTAGGGTTTCTTGGTACTGCTGTTGTGCTTCAAAAAATAGGTTTTAATTTATGAACCGAGATGCTTATTAAGAAGTATTTTATAAATATCTATTGTCTAACTATCTTCACAAAAAATTGCAACCAAAGCACTTCAGGTCTTCAGCTGGCAGCTGTACAGTTGGAGAACAATTGAAGTAATTTTTAGAAATCAGAAATTTTGACTTACTGTTTTAATTGTAAAACAGTAATGTAAAATAGGGGATAAGAAAATGTATTCATAATTATACATAGAAATAACCGTTATCTGTTTAACAGAACAGTTTCCCAATAATGTTCTTAAATTATTGCTAAGAATCCCATGTATATATACACCTGTATTAAAGGTGAGAGCTATTTCTAAGTGTGAAGAGTGAATTTTGTTAGTGATAATATTTTGAAAGCATATCCAAACTTTCATCTTTTTGAAATATAGCACTTAAGCTGACAAAGGCAAAAGAGACCACATATTAGTGAAAAATAAGGGTTCAGATAGCTTTGTGTTAGCAGATTAAAACCAGACAGCTAATACTGATTTATTCAATTTCAGATTTACCTCCATGTTGAAAATTCTGGCAGTACAGAAGCTGTTTTGCATGAAAGGCAAATGTTCCTGCCTTACTGAGAAGTACATTTTTCAGAAAGGTGCAATAGACAGAGTGGGCTGATACTGGACTCAAATTTAAATTACAGCTGGAAGTCTGTCGAAGTCCTAGCTACCAGTGAAAATATGATATCAAGTATCTTATGCTTTGAGTTTTCTTTTGAACAGTTTGTGCATCCTGAATTGCATTGCTTATTTGAGCAGCCATTGGTTGCACTGATTATTTGATCAACTCCTTTTTATCTTCTAGGGAAAAAAATCTTTGGTGCAGGTTCTTTTAGGAGGGAGCAGGTAACTGATTTTAATGTTTTGCTGCTATTTGTTTCCATTTTAAAAATGTCTTATTAGTGCTGCGTTAAGGCGATTGAGCTGAAGAGGTTGAGAGAAAAACAGTAATTTGAGAGTTTTGCCACGTTCTGCTGTTTCCAGCTTCCTTTGGGAAAGTCAGTAAATATCTGTTCCTTGACTGTAATTTGAAACAACATATGCTTGATAGAGGCTTGAGTATTGGTTATGGAATACATTTTAAAATTATAGCAAGACAGAAGAGAGGTTGGTGAATCCTTTGGATGGCTAATACCAGAAAATGTCATGGAGCTTCCAAACAGGGAAATTTGTTAAGAACTGCATAGCACAGAGCTGGGAATGTGCAGAGCCATTGGCCTGCACTGTGTGTCTGAAAATAGTCCTGTTTCTCCTAGGAGCTGTAATAAGTGTTTATATACAGAGGGATTTTAACAATGTGTGTTACGCTACACTACACTGATAATTTTTTACCTATTTGTATATTTTAAAATATTGCAATTATGATTCTTTCAGGAAATAACAGAATTCCTGAACTTGGGCACTTTAGTGTTTTCAGTAAGTGTAGGTAATGGTGTTTGTCTGCACCAGAAACTTAGTTAGAGCCTTAAGAAATGCTTATTTCAACATAACGTTTTTAAAATAAAAGATTCAGAATATACAGCATTAGTTAGATGCCATGAAGCCTAAATGCTGCCAATTCAGAAGCAACTGAGATACATCCGGAAGTGCTTTGTGTTGGTACCAGAGCCTTATTTCATTTAGTTTAACTAGTCTTTAATCCTCCTGAGATTTCTAAATGCTCCTGTAATGTGTGTTTGTAGATAGTTACAGATACCATTTCGGCCAAGAAAGAACAGTTTTAAGTACTTAAGCCTATCACCTGATTAATGTTATGTTTGTGCTCATTTTTGCTGCTCTGCTGAGTTTCCCCTTTTCAGACATTCCCCAAACCTTTTTGAAAAGCATTTCGTAAGAAGCATATCTGCTGGGTGGGCTTCAGGTTTATTTTTGCTGGAGGACTTTTTGGACATTTGTCAGGATGCTGTAGGAAGATCCTGGGGCTTGCAAGGCTGGTTTCCTAATAGTTAAAGCACAGCTTTTCCCAAACATGTTGTTGTGGGCAGTCTGGCTTACTATCCTGAACTGAAAAATCTTAACTGTAAATAAGACAACAGCCACATTTTCCCATACTTACTCCAAACGTCGAGCCTCCTGTATGTCTTCTCCCCATCCCAGTTGCCTCCCCAGAACTGAGCATGCCTTGAGTTTGTCTGAGTCCTCCCAGCAAAATGTTGCAATCTTTTTTTTCAGGTAGACATCACTTCTCTTTCTTGTGGCCCTCCCTCTCTTTGTCTCTGCCTCTGCTGTTCCTCCTTGCATCTTCCTTCTGGGTGCCCTTCCCTTGCCTCTCAGCTACTCACTTCCCTGCCCCCCTTTCTGGCGAGGCTTAGCACTTCCGTAAGTGCAAGGAATGGCAGGAATGTGCATTGGAGAGTTTGCAGCAGCAGTGGTCTGAAGGACTGTGGGCGGGTGTCCTGAATTTCATTTCTGAGTGCTGCAGTGTCTTGCCTTTCTGAGCTCTGTGTTGCTGCAGCACTGCAACTTCACTGCGTGGGCTAAGCTAATAAGCCCTGCAGAGCTAATGTGCTGTGCTCATCCTTTTTGATGGCTGCGTGCTTTACTAGTGACTTCTGTTCACTGGATACTTGTGCGGTGGAGTAACCAAGACGATTCCACTCAGAAGAGGAAACAGAGTTTTACAGTAGTCTGAGTAGACTTGATTGATATGATTGAGAAATGACTATTCGCTGTCTCCTCTAATACAGGAATTAAGGAACATGAAGTGAGATGAACAGGTAGCAGCAATCAAAATGTTACAGTTTTTCACAATGTACTTTGACCTGTCTTGAGACCTTTCAACTTTGGTCTAACTCCAGCATAGATGATGCAGATTTTAAAGCTTCAGTTAGCTTTATGCATATAGGTAGGTGCTTAAGAATGTAAATGCAGAAGAATTGCAAGAATGTAAATGATAGATAGACAAAGTAAGTCTCATTTTGACATGTTAGGACAGTGACTCTTAAGATCATCACCAAGACTCTATTTAATAAAACTTATAGAAGTTAGGTAAGATTTCTCCCCTGACAGTGTGGTTCTCTGTGAATGATCTCTGAGCTAGTGTCTAATTTCATCCATTGAGATTTTCCTGCAGTATCCATCAATTAATTCATATTCTGGTATTTGTATTACATGATTCTTTGCAAGGTTATAGTATCATGTAGTTAACATTTTACCATTTTTTCTGATTTCCAGGGATATTAAGGTCTTTCCCAGCTCGTGTCTGAGGATTAACTCAGTATAGTCAAATTGTATAAGTCCTTGCTGGAATGTTGTTGATTATAAAAATTACACTTAGCTTGGGTGTCTGAATATTTTCGCAATAGATTGGTAACTGACCCAGGTATATTAAGTGTTAGAATCCCTAACTTAGGAAGCCCTTGAACCACAAATCACTGGAAGTTCCTACATCTTGTTTTTTTCCTAATGCTCTTTCCTGATCATCTACTGTTGGCCTCTGTTGGTGGCCAATAGTAGATGCTGGGTCAAATTAAACTTTTTGGGATTGTGTTTTTTGCATGTTGCTTCTGAGTTTCACATTTTCTTTGTTCCGAGTTCTTTGGTGATTGCCATTATTCTCTGCAGGTAAAACTGTAGGTGGTAAGAGATCCATTCTCTTACTACTTCAGTCTTTGTTGTCAAGTGATTCTTAATTGAGCCTAATCAAAAAGATGTTTAGTAGGGTTCATTTTCTAAAACACTGTTGCTTCAGTCTTCAGTTGTTAAAACCTTCTATTCATATAATTTAAAATTTATTAGAAACTAGAGATAATAGGGCAAATCAGTACTTTGAACTGTTTCAAAGAAAAGAAAAATGAATTACCTATTTCATTGTTCAGCCTAATGCTGCTAACATGTAGAAATAACTGACAAGATTTGCATAATTAACATGCTTTATTTTAATTTGTTCTACATTTGGGCACTGTTCTTGTATGTACCAAAGCATATACCATGCTCTGCTTATTTTATGGGGAACTGTTTTCCCTCTAAACAGGGTGATGATTGCTTTAGCCAGTATGCAAACAAACATTTGAGTTGATCTCATCAACGAGTTTATTTGGAAATTATCCTTAATTAAATCCCAGATGTCTGTATGGTCTTCGAAGTACTTGGACATCATCTCCTAAAATGGATAATCAAGTCCAATTATCAAGGCCTTCCCATCCGTTGTGTAAAAAGTATAATTCGACAGGTAAGATTTGTTAATGTTTTAACTAGGTTTTTCCACCATTGTTAACAGTTTGAAGGTTAAGATGATGATATTTCAACTGAACTCTTACTAATTAATATGTAGGATGAGATAATTTTACTGGTAATCCCAGGGGAAGGGTTGCAAGAGCATCTTTCTGGATAGCCACCATTTCTGCATGCTGGGTGTTTTTTTTGTTTAGTTGGTTGGTTTTGTTTTGGTGGTGTTTTGTTTTGTTTTTTAAAATCAAGATTTCCCACTGGTCATGGAGGTTTCTAAGCTGCTTTAGAAGATAAAAAGCTGAAGCAATGAGTCTTTTTCATAGATGTAAGGATATTCATATTCAATTGCAGTTTTGGTTGACGTGTCATGCTTCTTAATAAGATCTTCTGGAAAATAAAACATCGGAACAGTAGGAAATAATGTGTTATTATTATAAAACTGAGCAAAAATTGTATGCCTGAAAAATTGGTTCTAAAGGAAACAAATGTTCTTTGGAAATTGTTGTCTGTCTGTATTTAAGTTTTTGTAGAGTTAGAGGGCTAACAAGATGAAACAGTTCATAACATTTCACTGGGACGTGTTCTTTTAAAATATGCTCTTCTGCTATACGCCGAAAATCAAATTGCTGAAAGGTGATTTTAAGGAGAAATAGTCTTTCAGCAAGGAAAAAAAGTCATACATATGTCTGTGATTTTGTATATACTGTTAATCTATGTGCAGTTAATAGAAATGACAAATGAAATATTTTTGGGACTTAAGTAACTTGTATTGCCTTTATCAACATTACCTCTATTTTATTAATAAGTGATCTAGTAAAGTAGTTACTTTCTTTGTAACTAGTATTGTATGTCTACTGGTGAATATCAACCTATCAACTCTTTAATCAGAAATAGTTAAATAACTGATTGATGCAGTCGTTAATATATGGTTGAAATTTTAGGTCCATTAATTTCTATACAACTAGGTTGCTCAGATACTCGAAATAAAGAACTGTAATATTGCAGTGCTCCAGCCGAACTGAGCTGCCTGCTAAGAAATGGGAATGTGTGCATCTGTATTATACGTGTGTACAAATATCCACTGTTTTCAGTAAATGTTATTTTTTGGTTTGGATTGTTTTCGCTTTGGTTGCACCGTTGTCCTGGAGTTTGGCCAGAAACTGAGAAATTGCATTGTAATTTCTTGATACACCGGATTCAATAGCAAAGCCAGGTTTAGGAGCTCCCTGCTGCCATTGACTCTCACCTCAGTTATGCTGCCTGTTCGCAGAAACAGGCTGTGAGCCAGGCCACTGAATGGATCCAAGCTGAAAACAAACCTTTTTGGAAGGAAGGTGAGAACTTCTGAACCCAGCTTCACAGTGTCTTTGCCAACAGGCTCCTGTAACCTAGCAGAGGAGGACTTTCAGGTGGGATCTTCAGGAATGGTGACCACAGCCCAGTGAGAAGTGGGGTCAGCAAGGACAGGGACCTAAAGAGCAGAATTATGGGGGAGGCTCTCAGTGCTTTCTCTGATCGTCATGACTGGGGGACCTAACTCAAATGGCATGTACAAATGCATACAGCATGGGGAACAAAGGACAGGAATTAGAAATCCATATGTGGTTGCAGAGCTGTGACCTCACTGGAAGTGCAAAGGTGTGATGGGAAGGCTCAGATGCCTGGCAAGCAGAAGTAGCCTGATAAAGGCCCTTTAGAAAGGATGGTCAGGGAGGAGGGATTGAGCTTAAATGTTTGAATCTTTGCTGTAGAATGTGTCAGGGTTAGAGGGGAGACCAAAAAGCATGGTATGTGTCTCCTACAGGTTGCCAATGCCAGAAGGAGATAAGAAGGTTCTTATGGGGGACTTTTAACTACCTTCCTATCTGCTCTGGTGGGGCACGTGCAGTCAAGGACATTTCTGGAGTGTATTGAGGAAGGTTTCTCAGCATGGGGTGAGCTGTATCTCAGCAAGGAGACACGCTGGAGTTGCACCTTACTGGACTGGTTATGAGTAAGGAAGAACTAGTTGAAAATGTGAAGATTGATGGCTGCCTTGGCATGAAGGGTCCTGGTAGACAAGCTGAACATGAGTGGTGGGCTCCTCTGATGACAAAAGCTAATCATATAGTAGGCCACATTAGCAAGAGTGTAGGCAGCAGAATGAGGACTCTTTTTTAGCACTTCAGAACTATCTACAGTTTTGGGTTCCAAGTGCAAGACATTGGCTTATTGGAGTGAGTCCAGTGAGGCCACCAAGAGGATGAGGGAGCTGCAGCATATGTTGTGTGAGAGGTCTTGGGAGAACTGGTTTGTTCAGTTCTAAGAAGAAAAGGTTAATAAAGGGGAAAAACTTTTGATATCTTCAGCACAGATAGAGAAAATGGAGCCAGACGATACACAGAGATAGTGCAAGAAGCAATGTACATGAGTTACAAAAAGAGGAATTTTGGTAGTGAGGGTGGTCAGGCTCTGGAGCAGGTTGTCTGCAGTGTTACGCAGTCTGCGTCTTAGGAGATAGTCAGAAATGAACTGGATAAAGGCTCTGAGCAGGTTGGTCTCATTTTGAGGTTAGATACAACATTGAAGCTGGTATGGCTTAAGACAGGGAGGGTTTGAATCACACAATCTTCCAACCTAAATTACTCTTTGAAGGTAAGCAAAGGTAAAAAGTCGAAGTAATTCAAACACTTGATAGCTGAAAAAAGAGGAACAGGTTAGTCCTGAAAGATTAAAAAGGTTTAATTTTTGTGATGTTGGAATGAACCGTTTGGACTAGTGAGAGTGGCATAGACTGGTAAGACTTCCAGATTGTTGATCTCATTAAGGATATACAGATCCTTATTCTTTCTTCTACTCAGACAAAGCTTGTGCCACACGTTCTAAAAACTTATTTATGAAACTTGAATATGAAACAATTCAGTTACTGCACTGATGTTACTGTACAGCGAACAATTTTGTTTCAGAAAGTACTATAATCCCATGCTACAATTGAAAATGAATTTTTTATGCTATGATTTGGAAAATATTTTTTCAATTTGTGAGTACTTCTGAGCATTGGGACAAAACCAGGCTTATTTTAAAATGCAGCTGAGACTTGAGTTTCTTAGTAAGAAATTTCATTTCAGTTTTAAGCAGTTTTTTCCCCCCAGGCTAGAGTTGTATGAACTGTCACGCAAGAGAAGACCCTGCAGAATTTAAAAAAGGCCTAGTTGCTGCAGTTCCTTTTTTTTGCAGTGGAGATGATTGGAAGAGTCTACTTATTTAATTCTGGAATCCTTACTTTGGGTTGTAAAATGTATAGCATCAGTCTGTTTTGAGAGGATCATGTTCTGAAACAGATGCTGAAACAAGCATCGT
>KZ505989.1:69040-82556 GCA_002844005.1 Limosa lapponica baueri
TTCTGCAATGCAGTCCAACAGAAAAAAAAATTAAAAACAAAGCTCTAGAAAGAGTAAAGAATCTTCCCTCCAAGCACGCACCTAAGTATTGAGTGTTTAAATCCATTCACTTCAGAACAGACATCTCAGAAGTACTAGAAGTTAATGACTTCCTTTGAGATATTCTGTTTGCTACCAGTAAAATATCTTCTAAAAGGATATGATGAATGAAGGAAGGAAAGGCAACTTGTATTTCCTTTTTTCCATTTAAATTAACAGCTTTAATTATGTCTTGGTTATGTCTATTATTTCAGCCCATTTAGAAAAGTACTTCCCTTACAAAACATATGTTCCAAAATTGTTCTGAAGATATATTTTTGGAAGTCTCTTAAAATCTAAAATATCTTCTACCATGGATGTTACACACCCTTAATTTCTTACTTTATTACCAGTGAGTAGCTATATAACGGTGACTTTTAAAGAAGTCAACTTTTTTAAAAAAACCCATACTGATGCAGAAGTCTGTAATTCTTTAAAACTCTGTTAAAGTCCACCCTCTTCTCCCCATCCCTTAAGAGACATACCTTCTTTGTTTTGGGATACTTAGTAGGGCATTTATTAAGTGCTGGAGCTTCCGTTTCAGTAACCATTTCTGTAACAACAGTTTCCGTCTCAGGCTCAGCTACCAGTGCAGCATTCTCAGTTTCATTATGTTGTGAAGTTACTTCCACGTCAGGAGAAGACGGCTGGATGTCTGAACACATGCTGACAGTTCTGTGTCGTCTACGCTGCTGTCCAATGTGAGTTCTACTCCGAGAGAAGCTTTTTCTCTGTTTAGCTCTATTAACTTTGGCTGGGGTAGGCTTGGTGGCAGTTTCTTCTTTTGCTGGTTCCTGGTACAAAATAAGAGTCTAGTAAACAGATCCCACACACATGTAAAGCTACGTATCTTTCTTAGAAGAAAGTGTCAGTTCCCCCTTTACAGGTCCAAAAAGCCTCCGTCTCATTTTTGTTGTTAGAACTAAAATACTTCAAAGATAATATTTCTATCCTTCTTCAAGGCAAACTAAAGTACTTCCTGTATTTTTCTCCCAAGTACCTGCTACATCATTAGCAGAGTATTCACACACACCAGTTTCTGGTCAGAGCAACACAGATTTGTGTAAGAATTGCCATAGCACATACATTCATCTATAAGCTAGAAATCAGCTGCTTATATCATAATGTCTTTCAGTCCAATAACCTTTTTGTAATTTATAGTTTACTGAGTGTTCAGCATTGTCACAAAAGGTACTTAACAGCACGCTGACAGAAATTATCCAGGTAAACAACCTGAACTGAGAATGTGTAAGACTATTTGCAAGGTAAAAAGCATCCTAGCATCCAGCAACAATAGAGTAAAAAAAATGTTTATGAAACATTAAGTATTATCTGCAAGAACTCAGAACAAACTACCCCTTAATAATTTCTTTCCTTTAAAAGAAAGGGTTATAATTTGTTCCTGAATAACCTACTGAAGAAGCAAGTTATTCTCTACTGGTTATAGGAAAGGCCTAAGGAAAGCCACCTCCTCTGGCTAAAGTCAGCATCACTGAACACCTCCTGTCCTGAACTCTAAAGGGAGACTGAATTATACAGCTGGTATGTGGGTGTGCACATTCGCATAAATTAATGTAACTGGAATTCCTGATGAATGGATTCTATATATATTTTCTTGAAAAAAAAAAATAATCGGGAGCTAGCACAATATAATGTCAAAGTACTATCTATGTTTTGGTCAAATAATATATGAGTTCAGAGGAAAAACAAAAGTTTCATGTATCTTCAAAGTGCAGCTTGACATACAAACAAATAAAATATCCCACGTTAAAAGCTAGCTTTAAAATAAAGTTCCAGATAACTACCTGAATAAATTCCGCATCGTTGAGAATCTGTGCTTCCTTGCATTCTGATTTAACTTCAGTTTTTGCTGTGCTGATTCTTTCCAAAGCCTGTTCTCTCCTTTTTTCTCTTTTTTCCAGTCTGGCAAAAGCTTGCAGGATAGCTTCCATTTTCCGTTCTTCTCTTGTCTGATGGATTTAACAACAATCATCATCAAGTTTCAGTCAAAAGATGTTGCATATGTAAATATGTACATAAATAATTTTTTTTTATATATATACTTTTAGGTACTTCAGAACACGTTCAGTTAATGTTGACATGCAGACCAATTTCAGCAAAAACTCTGAGCAAAGGGAAATGTTACAATGACTGCAATTATTACAGACTTCTGAAGAAAGGCTTGCATTCATACCAACCCTGACAAACAAGAAGAGAGTCCTGCTTTGGATTTAAGAACTTGATAAAAATAGTGATTTACTAGTAAATTATAGGCCAGTGATTTACTACTAAATGTGATTTACTAATAAATCACTGGCCTATAAGCATAAAAAGGACACATAGCTCTGAGCCACTTACTTACATGTATAGTATTTAAAGACAATGGAACACTAATGACTAGGAAGATACAAAATACTAATACATGTATGAAAGAACAACAGAAGGCTCCGTTACCCTCTGACTCAATTTTCCAAGAGTCACAAAACTACATCTAAACTTAAGAAGCTACAAACTGCAAGCCAACATCAAGAATCGCTATTTTGAAATAAGAAAACATTAGGTCATAAAGAGAAGCTAAATCTTCTATCTGTAGTTCAGGTCCTAGTGTTGTACAGAGGCAGATCTCTTCACCTGCGCAGAGCTCTGCTTAAGACAATACAGACGTGGCAGAACTGGGGGCTTCTATCACAAACTTTATTTCTTTTGTTTCTGTTTTTTTTTAATAAACGTCTAGAGCTCAACAGGGCATTGACAGCAACAATGTGTTTATATCAAAGAGAGAAAAATACCCACAAATATATTGCTCATGAGTGAATGAGGAACCCAATTTTATTTTGCCACTGAACTCGCCTGTGTTTGCTTGGTAAAACGCAGGAATTCAGGCAAACTTATTTGCAATCCTCATAATGGAGCTAGAGTAATAATTACATCTTTAATTACTACAGCAACTCTGCTTAAGTTTCACAGAAAGCATTGCTTTAGTAACTATAGAAATATGGAGTGCCAGAAAAAAAAAAAAGCCAACACATTCTCTGGAGCCAAACCAGTACATCCAACAGAGTTTGATGAGACTCATTCCTCAAAAGCATGACAAGATGCTGTTCTAGGTCAATATTAGAGCTCATAGTGTCTTTCTTCAGTTTTCATATTAAAATATGCATTTTACTTGAGCAGATTTTGCTTTCTATTGTCTAACAAACACAAGTCTCATCAATTTTTCTACTGACAAGAGTTGTAGGAAATGCTGACCAAAGGAATGTACACCCAATCCCCCTTTATTTTTTTAAGGTTTGGGCAGATACCACCTTGAACTCCACTTATCAGAAGTTCTGTGAGCGAAAACAATAAAATTATTGTTGTAATATGATTATACAACTTTTGATTTAACTAGTAATTTCAAGTATCTCACATTTTGAATGCCCAACAAAAAAAGCACATCTTAAAATGAGTTTTCATAATACTGTTCTACCAACCTCTGAAAATTAGGATTTCTGAGGTTTTGTAAGTTGGGAACTCAAAAAAATATGCAGTCAGGTAAAAATCTGGACTCCCAATACTATCTATAAAGTGTCATCACAAATAACATGCAATAATAAAAAGTGAAGAAAGCAAAATCTACATGATTTCTACAACATCTTTTTTAAAGGCAACAGAAAATTATATACAGCTGACGCAGGTTTGTGTCAGGAAGCAATGATCAAGCCCATTGAAATGCCTTCAAATAGCAAGCCTTGCATTTTAAGTTGAAGTTCATGTAAGGATCTGGCTTCATATATACTCAGATTCTACAAGCCTACAAAAAGGCAGCAATTAGCACAGGAAGAGCAGATGTCACTAAGCCTTAGTGACAACTTTCAGCAGCTACTTGCTTCCCAACTTACCATCTTCCTTTTCCTTTCTGCAATCTGCTCCTCTGATTCCATTTCTACTTCATTGCTAATGGGAGTTTTTTCTTCTATATCATCAATAAAATCTGGCTCCTGAAAGACAGAAATGACTGCTTTACAGAAGCTCCACTATGGCAAACTAGGGAAAAGTAAAAGCTACACAGAACTAAGAATCCTCAGAACACTATAGTAAGGGTAACCAAGTCAATAAATCAATACAGAAATGTGAAAAAAAACCCAATAATCCACTTCATATAAACCTATAAATAAAATTATTCTGAGTTTAGATACATATCTTTAGCATGCTGACCTTATTAAAACGTTGGGGTTCCATCTCCAGTGACCCACCCCACCAACCAAAACCAAAGAATATTAAAAAAATCAGAATTAAACCTCCAAGTCAACGGAAACTTTTGGGCACTAACAGTGGTCACTGATCTAGCCACTTCATAATCCGTTGAAGAATTAGGAATTTTACATTACACCCACATTAAAAAAAACAACCAACAAAACAGAATGAATGTCAAAGGAGATGTCAACAGACAATTACGTAGAACTTCTCAGCTCAAGAATGTATTCTATTGACATCACACTTTCCATTTAAACTCTCACTATAGAATCTAATGATAGTGCCCATACCATAAGGAAACACAAGGGTTAGCCAACTAATAATGGTTTTCCATTTTGGAAAAAAAAAAAAATTAAAAAAATTAAATAGATTAAACAGTAGCTTTGAAAAGATGTGTGTTCACTAGTCCTATATACGATTTCACTTTTGTATAGATGACATGGTGTTTTTAACACGTGTCTTAAAACTGTATTTACATTTTTCCACACGCTTTCTTTACCTTAGCATTATATATTTCACCCCAAAAAAAAAAAAAAAAAAATCTATTAATTGACAGGCTTCTATGTTTAGACACATGTTTTAACAGCTTTACTCTTCTCACAATTCTTACTGATTTAAGTTCTGTTTTGAAAAACAATACTAGTTCTCCTGTGACTGTTCTAGAAAAGCTCAGGAGAAGGTTCCAAATACCAGTTATGGCTTGTTAAACCCAAAAAATCATTTAGGATGAGAAAGTTTAAACGTTGCCTCTGGAGATCTTAAGTCAGCCACATGCCATGGCTTCTAGACTTCCAAGCATTTTTAACCTATTTAGCTACTAAAACCCCAGAACAATTTGATCATCTTAAGAAAACTAGCTGTCAATATGCTCATTTTCACCTTACTACCTTTACTCCTAAGTGATGTTAAAAGATTAAGAACTTGGAAATGGCTCTCTCCCAGAATAACTCCTTTCTCTCTGCTCCTAAATTATCATCAAAACCCATCACATAAGGAAAATAAATAAATAAATAAAAAGTAAAAATCATCACCACCACCACCCACCCCCAAAAAGAAAGAAAAGAAAGATAGTTACTAAGGTAACCATCTTCTCCTGTTAAATATTTATCTTTAATAGCTGTCCTGCAAGATTAAGTTAATAATTCATCTTATGTATCTCTCCCACTAGTTCTTTCAAGCTAACACATTAAAAGAAACACTAATTTGAAACCAACTACATGGTATATTACCAGGTAGCTGGTACTACCCACCTATTATCCAGTATTCAACTTCAAAACACACCTTCCTCCTCCCTAAATTACAGGCTCCCTAAACTGTATTTAATCTTGTACACAGGGCTGCAGCCAACACTTAATAGTTGAAGTTTTATTTGTTACAGCAGCAGGGCATTAAGCATATTGCTATGTTTAAAATACTATGCTCCTGAGTAACGCATGCAACTAACCAAAATACACTTGAGGGTGGACTGGGAGCTCCCGAAAGCGTGACATGAAGCTTTCACATCAGAGATCCACAGAGAAATTCAGAGGAAAAAGGTATAGTTAAATCCGGTATGGGAACCAACGTATCTTTAAATACAATGAAATATTAAGGAAAACAGAGAACAGTATAAAAAATTCTAAACAGCTTATCCATCGTTATCCCTTTTCAATGACTTGTTAAAATTCCTTTAGTAACTACAGAAGGAGAGTATTTGTGTTTAAAAGCTTTTCTTTCCATCACCTTTCTGTCAATACCTGATTATTAGAAATGGACAGCCTGAGGGGAGAGAGCTTTCTCTGTTTATTATCTGCAATCTTCATTTTGGTGGCTGCTCCTTCACAGTCCAATGTGATGTTCTGATTTTGAGTCTCCTTTTCTCTTGAGACATCTTTCTCTTTCTTTCCCTTTTTCCTTCTGGTTTCATACCCAGTATTGATGTTTTCTGTAGGTTCAGAACGTCTGAGAACTGGACATTCAGGATTTTCTTTGAGGCAAGCACAATCCACTTTGTATTTACTAGAAGTAATTAAATACAAGTATTTTGGTTAGGCTGTACAGCAACAAGACTTTTCAACACTAAATCACACTAGCTGATACATTTCATATTAAACACTTGCTATGATGCAAACCAACCATATTAAAAGCAGCTGGCTCAAGTTTTCACCAAGACATACAATATTGCTGTAGTTCAGAAATCTTATCTACTGGTTAATAGAATTGGTGGCTGTTTGCCACATGGAATTCTTTTAAATTCAAGGTTAGTATTTGCTAACAAGACAGATGTCTAAAACCTGAGTATAGCCTGGGTGGAAATATAACCATCACACTAAAGAACTTAACAGATGCACAGAAGGCAGAGTTCTTGCTTTATGCAAACACAGGAGACACAACTTACAAAATGACCACACTGGAAAGAACTCAAGAGTCACCTTGTACAATTTGTAAAGTTCCACTTAGATACATAGGAACTGTTATTCAAACACCTTCAACTTATACAGGCTGTTAGCTGCAGGTAGTAAATACAACTACTACATACTTTTAAAAGGATAAATAACAAAACTCCCAAAAAGCTATCAACCAGACAACCTCTCTGGATGTCTTCATGTGAGGGATGTGGGAGTACATCCATGACACTTAACAGTGCAAGGTATCTTGAGTTAGTCTGAACCCAAGTTGATTAATACAGGTAGTAACGCTATGCACATAACTAGATCAGGTCCAGAAGTATGAAGTCACATCTGCACAGCACTGCACCCAGGCTGACTTACAAGCAGATCACAGGGAAGTGTAGCACCTCGGTGTAGCAGAAGGTGAAACAGTTGAGGACTGGTTCTGAACCCAACCACGTGTACATACAGAAAAAGGCTTTTCAATGCTTGTTTCCAAGGTTAGTATTAGCCTAGGTGTGTCTGCACAAGGTACCTATACCCTAGAACACTTCCTACTAGCTCAGAGAAATCATTACTAGATTATAGCACTCAAAGGCCTTATTTTGCCATCAGATTTCAAAGAGGTGTTTGAATAGCAACTCCTACATATGTGAGTGGAACTGTAACAATTATTTCCTTAACCATTTCAAAACGGTGCTTACAAACAGTAGTAACAGTTTATGAGAGTTTTCCCCAATTCATCAATGGAGCAGCAGTTACATTCAGGAAAATGTGTAACGGACTATGGAATCTAAGGCACTACTCATTCAATGTATTTGAACGTTCTTAATCCCACATTAAGCAAACATGATTTATAACTAAATTCCACCAACACTGTCTTCCTGAACTTATACTTCAGAGACACTCTGAAATAAACAGGGCATTATCGAATAGTTCTAGATTTTCTTCCCTCTACTCTCCCCACCCTACAGGACATGTACATACAATAAATTTTCATAGTATATCTTTATTCATATTTCTCTAAGTTTGTATCTTTTCCACATCACTTGGAAGTAACTACAACATTGCTGAAATTAGCAACAGATAGGTAGTAATAAAAATAGAAAAAAAATCTTGCCCCCCCCCACTGTTCATTGTAAATACAGAGCTTGAGGAGCCGTTACTAAAGCATGCAAGAAAGTAAATGATACAGAAACAAAGGCACTCTGAATTGCAACATAACTTAATAAGCATTACATGTATTTTACAACAGCATGCTCAAGTACTCACCAATTTCCATAATCAAAATCAAATGCTATAGTAATCTCTGCTCCCTTTGGAATGTTATGGATGGAGTAAATGTAAAGATGAATTGTTCCATCTTCAATTACATGCCTCACCTATATTCAAGAGAACATTATCATGAATTAAGTTGGGCTTTTTTGTTTGTCAGTTTTTTTGTTTTGGGTTGGTTTTGTTTTTTTTTTTGTTTTGTGGGGTTTTCTGTTGGGTTTGTTTTTTGGTTGTTTTGTTTTTGGTTTTTTTTTTCCCAGAAAGTACCTGTGTAGTAATTGTAGGGGTTACGCAAATCATAAACCAGGAAACTCAAGGAGAAGCAGACTTTTAAGTAAATAAAACCTAATTTATGTATATGCTCACCTCCGCGTTTGGCGTACATGAACGCCTGATGAATCGTGCTTCATTTCCAAAAGTCCTTGCATCAACACACATTTCTAGTCCATGGAATTTGGAATAAAACAAGACAAATGGGTATGGCCTGAAAAAGATACAAGAAAAACAGAGTTTTATCACGTATAAAGATGCCAAATATCACTTATTTCTCACATTAGTTAGCGGTATGATACTATGTTTGGCATGATACACCAAATCTGTGGGTTAATCTGAGAATGACACATCTGTATTTAAGCTTTGTGATTCCAACTGGTACATTCTCCAAATGTATTCTCAGAATATCAAAAGTTTGAATTACAGCCCAGAATGTAATTCTTCTGCATAGACTCTAAACGGAGGAACAGTAACAGGGCAAGCACTAGACACAGAAGACATAGGGTTAAGATTCTTCATCTTTCTTAAACTTTTCTTATGGCAGGTCCTAAAACAAAACTCAGGTAGAAATTTGGTGCCTCATTGAATCATCTAAAAAACCAGAATAAAAACAACACCTCCACATCTCTGCTAACACCTGCAGTTATCACTAGCACCCAGCCCTCCCAAAGAAAGGGGGCATCTACTTAGCCAAGACATGCTCTAAGTTGTGCTATTACAAGTGCCAGGGAACCCTTCCATCTTTACTGAGCAAAAGCTCTGTGTTCTCTCCTCTAACAGGCCTCCTGTAATTTCTCAAGCAGATGTGCCTGTGCAGGGAATGGTAGAACTGAAAATGGTCCACAGGAAGGAGGTCGCAGTCACACATCACTCAGTAACTTAACCAACTAGAAAACTTTGGCAGTAAAACAGCCCAAAGTTGATCCGATTCCATTCTTGGCCTGACAGACTTAAAATCTATTTCTCTCACAAAAGAGAGAAATAGATTTGCTGTTACTTTCTGAACTATTTTAGGATGGCAGAATCTGCTAATGTCTGGTTTAAGGTGCACAAACTACCCAACTGAGAATGCAGAATCCTATAACCAGGGAAGAACAAAGAAAGAGGAAACTACCTCCTGAACAGATCTGTAAGGACATCCAGAAGAGAAGGGGGAGATCAGATTCCAATTGCAATTATTTTCAATCAGACAACAGTAAAATGCAAGGCATTGCTGGTAACTAAGAGCCACCTGTACTTGAGGCAAGAGTTCAGCAAAACAGCATTTTAACAGTCACCTTATTAAAACATTTGGAATAAACAAACCTTTTAAAGAAATATCCATTAGCTTCAAATTGTTCTCTCAGCATGAACTTTCCTCTGTATTCAATAATAAGTGCATCAGGAGGCAAGTCTTTGGCAGCTTTTAAAATTTTCTTGTTTTTTTGCACGTAACTCTATAAAGACATAAGTTAAATTATGAAGTATCATTTTCTAACATTCTTCTATTAATTTTAACAGCAGATTATACTTTCACAGCCACTAAACAATTCTCTATGAACTAAAACACCCTCCTTTTTGTAATGAAACCTCCTGCCTGTCTTGATCAAACTGTCCTGTTCCCCTACCAATGTAACTAGTTATGAATTTAGATTCAATGAATACTTAAGCCCTAGTTCTCCAGCACATGGCTGAAAACCAACAAATTCATGTTCTCACAATTCAAGTACTATATATTCCTCAATGCACTTAACTCTCAACACTACTAGCACAAATTGCTGCAACGTTTTGCATAGCACTTTCAAAATGCTTCAATTCCTTTGAACAAAACAAAACATGCAAACATAAAAGGACATTCATGATCCATTCAAGGTAACAGAACAGGAAAATAACAAAATAGGAATAAAAAAAGAATCCCGAGAGAGTTTCCACATTTCTTATTTCCATATCTTTAGATGGAAGGATGGCTTTTAATTAAAAACCAATACATACCCTGACAATTAGTGAACTCACACCTCTCATAACTGTCATCTCGAATCAAAAAGGAAGTAGCCTCTACGTAGGTAAAAGGCTTTGTAAGCAGGGATATTCCTCTAAGGAGGGTGTCCCATATGCCATGATGGTCTTTGAGGAAAAGAAGCAAAGATGCTTCCATTAATCTGCTACGATGACTACTTCTCCCCAAGACTTCTGCTGTGAAATTCTAAGGTCTGTTATATGGATCTGATTTTAAGCTGGGAATTAACTGATATTAAGGATAGAAAAAGACATTGCATAATTTCTTTATAAACTAGAAATTGACAAAGCTTGTTACCTCTACTGGCGGTTTGAAAATCAGATTGCTGGTGTTGACTTCTTTTTTGTCATTTCCATTGCCTAATCTCAGAGCTATTTTTTGCGCCTCTCTCTGGACACCCTCACTGTATTGGTTATTATTTGCTTCTTCATAACGATCCATCCATGCCTTGATTTTAGTTTCCCATCCAAAGTTTGAACTGTCAGTAGGATCAATCTCTGGAGCTGAGCCCTAAAAATTAAAGTAAGTGACCAGATGTTACAAGGTAAAAAGAAGATATTAAAATAAAAAAGTAAGTCTACAAAACACAAAATGAAGAGCAAAGGTATGCCACTGATTTAAGGGCTGGGGTAGTTTTTGGTTTTTTTGGGTTTTTAAGGAAGTTGGTATAAAATTATGCGTTATTTAAAAGCACTGTGTTTGATACAGTAGCATTACATTTGTCCTTGTATGAAATTTTACTTCATAAATATTGCCCAAGTTCAGGAATACACTCCCCCTTCAGTAGGGATTCTGGCTTTTAGTGGGATGAGAATGGAGACTGACATTACTTCCTCCTACAACTGCACTGCGCCATGAATCTATGAGTGCAGGAGCTGGAGGGTCAGATCTCCCTTCCTACTAAACTTTTGTGGACATATGCAAATACAAAGAACTCCAGCTTCCATCCTGTAATACACAGATTTCATTTTCCCCTTTCAAGGGTCATGCTGTATCTTTTTTCCGCCTCACATATCACTAAACTTTACTCATCCTACACCTACTACATTAAGGTTGTGACTCTACTGTTACAGGCTTTGCACAGATCGTTTCTCTCCCCTTATCTGTTCCTCACTAAACAATTTTCTTCTGCAATGCTTCAGATCCTTTCACTTTTAAAGAAAGTGCCATTGTACCTCCAGACCTCACAAGCAGCAGCCAGGCTGCAGCCAACCAATGCTCCTTATGGACAGCAGCAGCCAACCAACGCTCCCTTTTCTATCCACCTGAGCAGAGACACTATTAAACATTAATAAAACAGCAAGCAGTTCAGCAAATCAATTTACCTCTTACCGATTACATTTCTTTTGTGCATCAAGAGAACCATATACACAAACAGTACTAAAAAAGGTGTGATGCTAAGAAAACCATGAAAACACACAATGAAACCTTACAAACACCATACTCAAAGGGCACAAAATAGAGATTTTCTTCCCCAAGTCTGTCTTCGCTATTGGCAAGTCACATCTTATACATTTGAAGCATAAATTGTTCCCCACTTGTTTTTATATATTCCAAGGATGAAAAAAAACTATTGGAAATACCTAGTTTTCACACCATGCATATTTTTATCTCACAGAAAATTTGAAGAGTGCTGTAACACTTAGATCTTACAAAGCGGACATCTCAACACCATTCCTTAAGCTACGCTAGCACGAGTGAGTAGAGTCCCACCAGATGAATACATGGGGGTACAACAGAGCTTAAACACATTTAAAAGCTTTAAAAGTTAACTTTCAAATGCAATATAGTCATTTCTTTCTTTTGCTGCTTAGATCTATGAAAAGCTGGAGCTACTAAGTTAAAATGAGGTCTGCACTAAGTTTTACTCCTTTGCATAGCACAAATGAGCCCCAATTCCTCCACCAGCTCTTGAAAACCAAGTATTCTCAGAATAAAAATTTACACTACGTTATCTCAGTTAAATTTACAGGACAAAAATCTAGTGCTTATACCTTAATTTAAAATTACTACCACGCATATGTAGTACATTAGATATCAAGAGTATTTTAGTGCTTAACATACAGCCCCAACTGCACTCTTGATACTTCATGTTGTATTAAGTAATGTACAATTAAGGTTTAAAACAAAAAACCAAACAAAATCTCATTACCTTTACTCGTGAAGATTTCCTGGATCCTTCTCGAAATGCCTGAAACAATATTACATATAATATTACATTAAGAATACAAAATTCTTTGGAGGAAAAACAAGATCGCTTAAGGAATTAAAAATTTATCAACAAACTAACAGCTTTTCAATGTGGACCAGTATCAGTAAGACATGCAAGATGATGACAACAGAACAAATTACACTGAAGTCTCAAGACAGCAGTATGTTACATCTTACAAAATAGAATTTAAAAACCAATTCAGAATTCCAAACTAAGTGCATACTATATGTCAGAGCAAGCAGTCTGAATACCCTTACCTTTCTCTCATATGACAACATGACTCTCTAGAACTTCAGAATTTAAGACAAAGTAACTGAAAACTTACCTACAGAATACCCCATGCTTATCAAGCAAATCTGTAAATTGCACACATCCTTCACTACACTATTTGTGGAAAGAGGGGAGGGGGAAGCAGGTGTCACAGCTGTCCTATAATGTTAACTTTTGAAAGTAGTTTGTCATTCTGCAACAATATCTCCTCCTTTGCATCACCTCGCACAATGTTGGGAGGTAAGAGAAGAAATATGTGGTACCAAGTTTATATTCAGAACCATTTATTGAAAAGGAAATATTTTAATCAAGATTTCCAAAAAGATACTGGTGACTAATTCTGACGTCTAGTTTTAAAGGACAAAATTCTCATCCAAACCAGTAAAACTGAACTGCAGAAAGGAACTTCTTAGCTTAGGAAATTCCATTTACTTTACTTCTTCACACATATTATATTTGTCTTCACATATATTGTATTGTTCACACCTGTAGCTAAATAACATAATGTCAGTACCCTGTTTACCGAAGTAGTTTAGTAGCTAACTTTGACAGCACACTTCCACACAATTTCAATTAAAATAAATGCACACAAAGTTACATCAGGACAGCTTACAGCAAACACTTCTGACCTTAAAACAATCCAAAACCAAAGACTTTCAGACACATTATTATTTTGTTATCTGAAGTCTGTTCTGCCCCACCTCTGACTACATCAGGTGGTCCAGTAAATGCAATTCCTCCTTACAAATTCTGTTTCAACTATAAAATTGAACTTTCATGACTAGTACATATTAACTTGAATTGGGA
>KZ505989.1:82704-132921 GCA_002844005.1 Limosa lapponica baueri
TAAGTGACACAGCTATAATTTATAACATAGAAATATAAAAAGAGAAATTACATTTACTTACTTTTTTACATTTTGCTATGTTCTGTTCTTTTTCTCCACTTTTTTTCCTTTTCTTATCATTGACTTTTGTAACTCTTGTAGCAGTTAAAGTAATTGTAGTTGGTGTGTGTTGAAAAGCAGTATACAGTTCCACAGGAACCTCATCACCACTCTCTGTTGCGCTGGTATCCCCATCTTTAAAACAAAGAATATTCTTTGGTCAAATACTGTAGAAAGAACATTCACTAGTTACTCTACACCTGCTTTCAAAAAACAAAAATGGGTACTGACAAATGCTTCAAGCATTCAAATGCCAAATTCACCAGCAGTTGCAACAGCCCAAAAATGAATGACCAATGAGAAGCTGGTAATTAACAGATGTTTGTAATGCCAGTAAGAGAAAGATACCAGATTATTTCTGTTTTCTGAATGAAATTGTATCATCATATTCAATTATCAGCAAAATTAGAATCAGAACAAAAATGGTAAAAAAATTATTTGTTAACTTGTTCACTTATATATAGCTTTTACTTGTAATACGGCTTTAGGATTCTCTCAGATGACTGTATTCTAGAGGGGATTAAAATTAATGAGTGCCCAGCATTTCTTGTGAAGCCCTATTAATCAGTCATGTGTAAGTTGTAATTAACTATTTCAACTGCGATTTGCAGTGTCAAGTACCTTTTTCAGGGTAAATATGTCAATTTAGCCAAAAGCCTTCTGCCCTCAAAACCCCTTAACAGTACCATTCTGCTACTCAGGGAAGAGAAAAAGAAGAGAAGGAGAGAAAAGAGAGAAAAGTCTATTTTACTTGTTAAAACAAGATCATATACAAACTGACAGAATTTTTTTCTTTGTGCTGTGCACCCGCAGATCTAAAAGCCAAGCCTGAAATTTAGCATTCATCAGCATTTATGTCAGACAAATACATTTCCTGACCTGAAACAGGATTACCCTAGTTCTGTCAAGATGAAAGGCTGTGAAGTATGGGAAGGATTGGAAGAGAGATGGTGCACAGAGATAGGAGACTGCTGTTCACATGTGCTCGGTACAGACTTCTTGGATTTTAGCAGCTTTTACATATATTCTTCCTTCAGTAAATCTACTTCACACTAAGCAAGACTTTTTCTGAAACTGCACAGAAGCAGGCTTTACAAATACTTAATAGGAGAGCAAAGAAAACATTTGTTCTGAGCTCAGAAGGATGTTGCCTTAATCAGCGCACTCAACAGTCCTAATTCTTGAAACCTTCTTTACTAAATAAAGAACTCCAGCTACTGGTTACTCTGATTTTTCTTGCTTAACAAGATTCTTCCGTGCATAGTAAGCAATCCAATTTTACCATCTTGGTTGTTCTTTTGAACAATTTATTAAGCACATAATTACACTTTATATATTAAGAGCTGATGAAGTTCTATGAATTTGTTTACATTTATGCTGGGACTATTTTCTGAACTAGCATAAATAAAACACATAGAAGAAATGTCTAATCAAAGAAGAATGAATACCAGAATAACAAATGATTGAGAAACAAAAACCCAAGGGCCTCTTGAAATTGTTAACGTTTGTCATCCATACACTAGTGCCTACAGAATTGTTATGTCAAAGGCAAACCCCTCCACCCGACCCCGGCCTCAACCCCCCCAAAGAACCCCATAAAATACTGTCTTCCTTAGGGAAGCAACATTTCAATAGTGTTGCCTACACTGTGCCCCAACTTACTGTAAAGAATAATTACCTCAACCTAACATATAATTACACAGAGTTGTTTTGAGACACTCCTTCCTAACCTACATAACCTGCTTTCACTTTGAAGAGCCTTAGTAAAGCACACTAAGGGAAGATTTTGCATCTTGGAAGGCAAGATACAAACTCTTCAAATTTCACAAGAAGTTATGGGCCCAGAGTCATTTCCCCATAAGCAGCAAGTGATTTCATCAGCACTAGTTTCAAGACCGGACAGCTTGAAGCAACATCCTTGAACAAGTTACACATCTAGATACTACATCCTAAAAAATAAACGTAAAGAACTTACATAACACTAAATTCAAAGGTAAAATCTCTTCAGCTCCTGCTAAGATTTTGATTCCCTCTCCTCCCTGAAGTTTATAGTAAACGATCAGACAATGTGGCTACAAATCTTAAAGAGATGACTTAACTGACCATCAACTTCCCCTGTCCTGTATGTAAATTCATCTTTACAATATCATCATACCACTTAATAAGCTCATTAAATCAAATTATAAATGTACCTTTTCTATTATTTTAATAGATTGAGAAAAATTTAATTTTAAACTCTAAAAAAAAAATATAAATTTGTACTATCTAGCAGGTCAACCAAAACTTTACAAAGTCTGGTTTTGTTCAAATGAAAACAGACAAAACAAAAGAATGATTGTAGTGTTCTAAGTAAGTCATTAATGACTTAAGACAGCTTAGCACTGGACAGCAGAAAGTGCAACTGCACCAAGAAGCACTATTAAACCACACACACACTTCAGAATTTTCTGAAGGCGTATGAAATAGGCAGAAGGACCTTATCTACATGGTGTTTTTTAAAGAAATCCTAACACACACACACTTGCACACACCCCAGTACTTCAGAGACATGATTTGAAAAGTAAAGCATGTTAAGTTTAGGAGGGTGACTTCTGTGATACTCTGAAGTATCACTTGCCAATCAAGAAACTCATGACACATTTTGGTAATGGCTGGATAGAACTCCTGACAAGTTAGGTTGGCTGAGTTGTGAAATCCTATAAACAGTGGGAGAGCTAATTTCATAAAATATAGAGACTGAAATAGGCACTTACACTACAAGCCTTATGTACTTACCAAAGACCAAAAAAATGCCAAAACACAATATAATTGTATTACCTAAGCTTAGTAACTTTTCTTGTTGTCAAACCAAGCCCAAAAACATAAAACATACCAACACACCCCCCCAAATCTATAGCCAACAAATCAGAACTAGGATTCCCTCTCAAAACTATGCTACAATATTTTAAATCCCCATTATGTAATTCTTAGAGACAGGAATATCACCTGCAAGGGAACAGTTTTAAAAGATTAGTATAAGGATATGAATTGCCTATACTACAAAGGAAAAATGACAGAGCTGTGAAATAATTTTTTCCAAAAAGTGACTTAGTAACCCTCTCGTCGCAGAAGGTGAAACCTGAACCTTTTCCATCTTGTCCTCAGTAACTTACTCAAAGTAGTCGTTATTATAAAACCTACATTCATTATTATGGAACTTTAACAATATTCAAGCAGATTGAATTGTTCCACAATGGTAAGAAAAGAAACAGTGGTGACATCCTTTAATAAACATATGGAACTGCAACAATTCTGATATAATGTTATCTTACTAACGATAAAGTCAAGTAAAAGGCACTGATTTACTGAACCTTATATGCAGAGGGCTATCAAAATTGCAGGAACTGTTTATACACTCTTAAGTCTATACAGTTGATACATACTTATTTTATAACCTTTACCCAGGAAAGATCTTTAAACTTTACTCACCTGACATATTTTCCCTTTTCCTTCGTTGCAACAGCACTGCCCTTTCTTTATCTAAATTCCTGAAATTAAAAAATAAGTTTTACTCCATTCTTCACACTAATGCATTAAGACATTCAAGTACTGAAACAGACCTTTTCATAGTTACCATTTTACATTGGCTATTAAAGAATCAACAGACTTGCTGAATGATCAGATACTTAGGAAAACATCAGTTGTGCACCGTCCGATTCCATTTTAATGCAAAGCACATACAAGTATCAAAATCACTTGAAAACATAATGAAACTTGATAGGTCAGAAGACGGACTGACAGTTGGTCCATGGATTACAGATAAGCAGGCACTAAACCATTTTCCCCACAGATTCTTCAAAGCAATTGTCACAATACAAAAAAAATATTCTATGACAACAAGGTCCAAACTATTTTTCAGAAATAAAAGAATCTTTTATCGGTAATTAAAGTGTTCTGAACACACGTGTCTTTTATTCACTGTTTAATTAACCATCTGCAACATAAGTAACGGGTAGCACTTTATAGTCTACATCACAGGACAACTGTGATAACAGTCAGATATAATCTCCCTACCACGGAGTCAAAACAAAATGCCCTCCTTGTCATGTCATATGACTTCAAGGAGTCGGGGGGGCACATGAATACTCATTCCAGAGCAAGAAATCCTGAGTGAGCGCTGCAGCATATTGGAATGGGGTCATAAAACCAAAAGACACTGAGAAATACTGGTGGGGCAGCTGACCTGAAAACACTGCTGCTAAGGGTTCTCAATATATAACCATCATCAAATGAAATATGCAATGGATTGTCTATGTACCGGTCAGCCTGAGAAAAGATCCAGGAATCACTGCGATTCCAATAAGCATTTCAAGGCTTTATCCTTGCCGCCTAGTGAGGTAAAACAACTACTGTGAGCAAGGGAACACAGACTAATAAGATCATCTGCATCAGAAATGTAGCTCCTTTAACTAAAATTGTCAGGATTATGCTACATGGTCTGTGCTTCATCTGTTGGCTGTTCCAGTACCCTCTCTTTTTTATTCTCTACTTATTCTAGTTATTTAGAGTTGAAAATCAAATTAACTACTCACCTTGGTTGACAACGTTCACACAGATATATGTCAGGAATATGCTGCCTGTCAATCCCCATGCAGTCAATGTGCTGCCAGACACTTAAAGAACAAAACAAAAAAACAAAGAAAAAACCACATTTTTATTTTAAGTACCATTTTTTAAATTGTGTGCATAATATACACACACACACACACAGACAGAGAGCGAGCCATTCTTTTTTTCATCATGATCTTTACTCAGATTTAATACTGCCTAAAACTACATCTCAATCACTGTCTTCGCCACCACTCTGCTAGCTGATTTTCTATTCCACTGATCACTGTAATTCCAATCTTGTGGCTGTCTCCTGGTGTCTCTCTGCTTCTTTAGACTCATTTTCCCTCTTGGAAATTTTCCTCTAACACTGGAAATAAAAAATGGTAAATTATCACAATAGAGAACAAGATAGAGACAATTACCCTCAGCAACAAGATTTATGCTTTATGTAGTAACAGGAGTTTTGTTTTTAAACAAAAGGATTCCACTTGCTTTTAGAAATATATATATTATTTTTATTTTTATATAAAAATCTATATATACACAAATATATGGTTTTATTTACATATATTTTAATAGAACATGTTTTTATACACACAACATGACTGGTAGCACTGTTGTGCAGCACAGCAAGAGCTTCAACTGCTTCACACAGTCAAGGACGAGCGGCTGCTTGCTAGACTGAAGGCTAACCTAGGACAGTAGTTTATGCTCATGCCCACATTGCTAGAAGGAACTGGGACACAGAAATCATTGTTGTCTTGTGAATTTATCATCACAACTCTCTCCAACTCTTCACAGAGAATCTCTTCTTCAAAAGAAGCAGACTCTACCTAACTGGAGGCTGCCTACAGCTCCACTGCTGAAAGAATATCTAAATAAATTTCAAAATAAGGGAAAAGGTTATCAGAATCAAGGACCATCAAAAATTAATAATAAGCTTGTTACATAAGCAGACAGAAGAATGCAGCTCAAATTAAGGTTTTAATTAGCTGTAACAATAATTTTAGAAATACACAACAATTTAATAAATTCAGAGCGTTCATTAAGTGTACTGAATGCAAAAATACAGGCTAATACTGATTAAGTCCAGAAACATGAGATTTGTTTTCTTCTGCTAAATGTATCAGCTCTAAAAATTTTTAAGATCATTTTTTCAAGTTCAAGTATTTAATAGCACCTACTTATTTTACTATGATCAAGTAGGAGCTTAAGCATGAACACAGGAGTTCAAACACTTAACTTCAGCTTCTCCAGCAAAAATCTAGGTTAGTCTTTTCATAGTTATTAAAATTCTTAAAACTGTCCTTTGAAAATGAAGAGTTCTTATCAGAAAGATCATGCACAGAGAAACTAATATTTGAGAATTTTCTTTCAGATTATTTTGCAACCTGCAAGTTACTGGATTTACATATACGTAATTTACTGAGATGCTTTATTACTCAGTACATGCAGATTAAGAACCAAACCCTAGGGCTTTATTCCACCATACTAACAAGTTACTTGGACAAAATAGCAAAGAGATATCCTTTTTAGAGGGGAAAAACATATACCCTTATTAAGCAACAGTGCACAAGTAACTGCATGAACAAATTAATGGAGTAGTCAAGACAGACTGGAATAAGGCATAAAATACTCACTGGTCTTAACAAACTACCTTGCCTGTTAGAAAGTCATACAACCTTCAAACACTGTTTTGATGGAAGGAAATTTCCTATGACTCAACACAATTAAAACACCATTTAGTTACAATTATTTTCAGTGCAGCTTTAAGTTTTAAGTCATTTTTACCTTTCAAATTAATTTAATATTTGTTACCTGCACTTGTCACAACAGATCATATATCCATCATCATGTGTAAAGCCACAAATGCATCTGGTAATATCAGTTCCATAGCTTCCATCCTCTGACGTACTGATGGTAGTAGCACTGGAGGTTTCATCAAAGTTGGGAGTGGTAAATATGCCTACTTCATTCTTGCTTATAAGCACTGATGGAGGAGGAGAAGCTGGAGGCGTTGGAGGAGGCCGAGCACCATAGTTATGGTCCTAGATTTTTGTGGAAAGAGAAGTTATAGCTCTTAAATGTTCATATGCTGATGGTTATTTAAGCCAAAGTATAAGAATTCACTTTGTAAAGAACTTCAGAGATTTATTTTTTAGTAATAGTTTAAAATTTTGTCATTGCTCAGTCTTGGCTTTTATCTTCTCAATTATGTTTTACATTGAAGTGCACTATGTTCTGTACTCTGCTTCTAATCAACCATCTTCAGTCAAGTTACCCAACTCCCAATAACACATAAAAATAAGCATGAATCAGAGTTTTTCCAGTCAAGAACATCAGATTTTACATAATCTATTTTATACAGAATACTTAGCGTGAAACTTACTGCATAGGGCAAACCAATGTAACTGTGTGAATGCGAGCTGCTGGTATACAACTGGTGCGGATAACTGTTCGATTTTTCAACTACCACAGGGCTAGCTTCTACAGATTCTGGTCTGCAAGGCAAAAGACAGAATAATAATAAATACAATTAATATGTAATTTATGTTATTACAGGTACTTGTTGCACAACTTCTAATTAATTGCCTGCTGATCTTGTTTAAAGGAGCATACAAAAGGGGGCGGGGGGGGGAGGGGGGAGAACACCAGACTCACACACCCCTCAATCACCCACTCATCCGGGAAAAAAAAAAAAGAGAAAACCCAACCCTCTTCTCTCATTTAAAATGAAGCTTCCAGAGCAGCAGAAAACTTATGCCTCTGTAGTTACAAAATTTTTCTCAAAAAAAGTGCACATTGAATCACGTGATATAACCTGCAAAATGGGGACAGAAAAGCGTGTCACACACTTTGTCAGGGAGTCAGTCTGTACACCCAAGTCTATAGAGTTGTAACAGAAGGTGCAGAAAAGACTCCAGCTGAATTATGGCAGAATTATTAGAAGCAGTAATTCAGAGAGCTGCAAACCGACAGAGCCCTGCACGACCACCAACGCCATTCAATTCTGCAATGACATCTAGTGGCAGTGTTCGTGCACCACCTGCAACCGCCCAGGCCAACCCGTACTCAAGGCAGCAGAGTACTGTTTCTACAAACAGAAATCATACGTAGGGGAAATCTATCTTAAAAAAAAAGCAGTTTATCGATTTATCTTTAAATAGAAAGAAAAAAAGATAAAAATTTGCGAGAGGTTTTGTAGTGAAAGGCAGTCCCTTCTTCAGTATACAAACTAAGGTTTATATGCACTGAACCGCAACATGAAAGACAGGAAAGATAACAGAATACTGAAGTAGGAAGATCTTTTTGAGCGCAAGAAATTATACCTTCATTATCTTTCCTGAGCAGTTACATTAATGCATGCATGCAAGCATATATATACTCTCATGACCGAGACACTTTTATTCAGTAACCTGTAGTTTTTTCATTGCGCTATGATTCAATCACACTAGGACAAGCTTCAGATGAACCCAGTTACCTAGTTGGCTTCTGGGTTTTTCTCTTTGGTTGGTTGGCTTTTTTTATATTGAAAGGCACAGCAAAACATCAGTATCTAAAACTGAAGTGACTTTTGACTTGCATGACAAATCTAGCCTGGTTCACTCGTCTAATCTGAGTTGTACTGTACTTGAAGTCTATTACCCATCACAAATATCTTAATTCCTTGAACTGACTTTTTAAATAAAGTTCGTTTTACTAAACCTTTAAGCTAAAATAGCTATCACTGTTTTTTCTTAGACATTAAGATATTAAACAGAGGCTTTTCCGTTATGCCATGAAGTGATACTAGTTTGATCTAAAAGGATACCAGCAACTTCTGGGTTTGGTAACATTTTTTCTAAGAATATAATTAATCATTAGCTTTCTGAAAACAACACACAGTATTTTCGTGTCTACTCGAAAGTGTCCTACTAACATTTTTGGTGGCCCATTTTTCCCTTAGGTTTTCCCCATGTGAGGTTATCACATGATAAAACTGTTTAAAAACTAGTGGGTGAAGACTTTAGTTTCTAGAGCCCAAAGAAAAAAATGTCTTTTTAAAAACATTAATGTCTCTAACAGTCACCAGTTGCATTTTTTTAGGTAGCACGTGAACACATGAGTGCACAAATCATGTGACAGGCTAACATTAGAAATACAAGTTCAGACTAGCATGAGACAAAAATCAACTCTGACAACACCTGTCCTTCATTACCTCATAAACCCAGAAAAGTCCTCATTTACTCTTACACCACTTCTCAACTTGAAAATAATTTCGTTCAGTTTACTAGAAATTATCTTCTAGAGGCAGCTAAAAATTTGGCAGGTTAAAACCCATGATGAAAAAACCACACCAAAGTTGCAAAAGCTGTGCCTTTCCAACACATTTGCCTTTACCTCTTTACCGACATAACGCATTTGTGCAGTAATCATTCACCACTAGTGTCATCCAGTTAATCCTTCTGACAATACAGCCAATCAAAATGGCAATAAATGGGGCATTGATTATCCATCCATCATGGCTAGGACAAAAATTAACTTATCTTTCTCCAGTTCAAGAGGGTTCTCATCACTGTATTGCTTCTACTGCTATTAATTGAATGGGCAAAGCTGTAGCACCATTATTCGTACCCACTATTTGCGCAATGTTCAACCTAAGTCTCATTTGCTTAGGTTGGAAAATACTCAGTTTTCATAGCAGGAAAGCTTACTGATACAGGACAGGGAGGGGAATTCAGGTACAATCCATCCATCAGCAATGCCACAATTAATTTAGGAGAGTTTCCTTCATTACATAATAAATATTACCATGACGTAAATACCAGCTACTTCAACATGGAAATATTCAATGAAAGATAACAGAATGGAAATGTCCTAAAAAGAGAAGTAATGCCTATTTCATCGACTACAAAAATTAAAAAGGTATTCTAAATCTCCTGCGAAGTATAAGGCAAGACAATACACCCTACTGCCTAAATCCATTTCTATCTGCTCTAGCAGTTAATAAAGAGAACGAAATTTAATATTTAGAGGCGTAACAGCTGTGGGAAGCAGTAGCATTAAGCTTCCAAAAGCAAGATACAACACATTTATCCATGTCTATTTTAATACTCATGAAACAGATTCAGAGTACATAGTTAAGAAGGAAAAAGCTCAATTTTACTTGAGCAAGGACAGCCAGGAAAGAGGTGGGAGAAAATCAGGTGAAACACAAAGGCAATTAAATCTTTGTATTACTTTTTTTTGATGTAATGACAAAATTAGAGCAGAATCTGCTTTCAGCAAAGCTTTTTTCAAATGCTTATCAACAGGAGCCGCAGATACTCCTTTACATTTTAACAGATTCTCACCAGAGCTTTGAATGTAACTGTTACTGTGCTATTTATCCACTCAAATGCTACATCAAGGTGGCGAACAGTGTGGAGAAGACTGAGAAATACGGGGAGGAGGTGGTGGAATGTTCACTGAAGCTAGAAGTTAATCATCTTAGGTTTGCTTTACAGTCAACAAGAAAGTGATATTCATCCCATAAGTAGTACAAAATGAGTATCATTTCTCCACAGAACTACAGACAACCTTCTAACTTTGGCAGACAGGTCTGCCAACACTTTAATATGCCCCTCACCAAACTCCTTGTTACCCCTCCTCTGCCCACTGTGTGCATAACCCTGACCTTAAACAGAAAGCACACCCTCTATACTATTATTTGTCAAAAGGTCAAGACCACCTTCTCAAATGGGCATCTCAGAATTAGAGAGTTTTGTGAAGAAATACCTCTTCATAAAACATTTAATTGTACAGTAAATTAAACATGAGATGCCACTTCATTTAAAAATAAATTTTAAAAAAATTTTTTTACTCAAGTAGCAGGGCTCAAGTAGCGAGGCACTAACTGTTGTATTATAGACACACACACCCCAACTCGCACCATTGGCACTATTACAGGAATCCCAAAAAGCCAGTTTTCAGGAAGAAAAAGTGTAAGCATTCAGATCAGAAAGAATGCTATGAGGTTTTCCTTGCTTGTATTTTTGAACGTAAGCCAGTTCTAAGCTTGTCAGTTTTCTGAGCATATCACATTTTTAGCTTCACCTCAAACAACTGCACCCTTAGTGTCGAAGGGACATATTTATCCTATTTATAGTTTTCATCAAAACTGAAATGTCTGTATTACAATATAGTATATTTGAAGTTAGACCAAAATCCTAATATTATGCCCTAAAATAGACATGTATTACCATGATAAACTGATCATGACATTTTGCTAAAATGTCGTATGTATTTGTTAAGTGTTGTGGTTACCAATTCAAAACTGTGCAAAATGTTCGTAAGGAGCAAAATAAAAAGCACCACAAAAAGAGCTTCCCCCATGCTCTTAGGCTGCAATGATTTCAGACATTCCTGTAACTTGAAAACAGGAACATACTATCTTCTCAAACAAGTAAGAAAAGCAAAGATAGGCATATTTTTTAAAAATCTTCAAATTTTCATTCTGCAAATGAAACAACTCGTATTGTAGGTCATTTCTGACTGTTCATATTTAAAAGTACAATGCAAACTGAGAATATTCCACATGTTGCCAGCAGATGGCATTGGTGATAAATTAAATAAGCAACACATGAGAACAGATAGTTTACAAAAACTCAGTCCCTACAAGCTTACAGTTAACCTCTATCAAGGAAATCAACTATCAACCATTCTAAGCTGTAGGCAGTTCTTCTTTAAAAAGTCTCATCTCCGCCAACCCACTTCTTTCAAATGCTGTTTTGTTCCTGACCGTGTAATAATGGAGGGGGAAAAAAAATGGTGGGGGGGAGTGAGTAGCTTTTGACTAACACCTGAAATACAGTCAGTCCTTAGAATCTGGGGCCATTTACCACTTCTGTTAAGATGTAGAAAAATCTCACTTAAAGAAAAATTTCCAGAGGCAGGTGGGTATCCGAGCTTTAGGCTATGAAAACTTAACTAACAGTACTTCCTGAAAACATTTGTCAAAACTCCAAATGAAACCTCTTGCTCCCAAGCACACTTCAGCAGCATCAATCTGCCGTACACCAGTTTGACAGGTCTAATTTTCAAGTTCAGGTTTGTTTTCCCTTTGCACCAACAAACCTAAGCAGTATTGGCTGACAGCCAGCTCAGATACTGTATTTTGTATGAAAACCAGTATTTTTTATTTCAAGACAATTTATCTAACCATACATATCTGATGGGCTTCACTACCTAGACAACAAAGAACTGAGCGCTGCTGCTCTGCCACAGAGTGAGTTCTGCTACTTAAGCATCTTGTAGCACCACCCTACATGTATAGGCTGGCCCGATGCTGTCTGTAGGAACTGGCAAGCTTCCCATCGCCCTAAAATACTTTAAAAAAAAAAAATTTAAAAAAAACCCACCCTATTTCAACAACAGTAATGGGAGGGTAGGTTTTTATTTTCTAAGACTACAAGCATTCATGATATTTTCTCCTGGATATTGAGCTCAATAAAATGATCTATATGGTGGTTGACAGGTTCATTATACAGGCATTGTCTCTACATAACATACACAGATATTAAAACCAGTGGAGCAGTACCATCAATGTATTTCCCAATGTGTAGCTTATACTCATGTTCTAAGCTAGACTAACACTCTCTAAAGTCAGGAAGCTCATTTTCAACTTTCCAAAATGACTGGCTCTGCTTACTATTTTGAGGTCTTTAACAGTAAGTAGTCATGCATATTCATTTTCAGTAACCCATTTACAAATAAAGGCAAAATATTTATGCGTTCTGACTACTATGGCACTACGAAGATCACCACTGGAGAGCCCACTGAGGTGCAAGTAACAGAAGAGACAGACTATTTCACCAATTTTTTCACTTTTAAGTTATTCTCCACATAAGTATTTGCTACTGTTATTAAAATAATAATACGATGTGCAATCACATAAACTATCCACCTTTTTCATAGGCTTAACCCTTAGTTTGAAGCACAAGGAAAAATCTCTGAGCGCTAAGAAATGGCACTAAGCTAAGAGTGTTTTCCTGGGCTCCTTCTCCTGCATAATCAGGTTGGCCATTCCCCCATTCTTGTGTTTGTTCATGCTTCAGCAACTGATGAAGCAATATCAGACCTGTCAGTAACAGTGAAGAATTTCTAACTCCTCCCTCTTGGGAAAGTCCCAGAACTTGCTCAAAGACAATCTACGACTGCTGTCAATACAATCATATCCAACATGCTACTCTCTGGAAGAAAACATACAAAACCTAGGTAAATCGCACAGATGGTGACAGAAAAGGTTTACAACTGTATCTGCTGTTAGGCTAGGGACACACCTTCATGTCGCACTTCTTTAGACAGTGACATGGCTTTTAAATCAGCATTAGCAAAATCATGCAACTACACATCTTTCAGGCTAAGAACGGCAGAGATAACATGAGTCAATCTAACTGGTAACAGTCACTGAACATCTGAGGAAAAGCAGTTTCTAACTGGGTCGCCATGCCACAGTTATCAAGCAAATAACACACTGTGAACTCTATCTTGTTTATATTAACAACTATATTTATTTATTTTAATATCAGCATGGCATGCTGTGTCTGTAAGGAACGTCAGCAACCTCAGGAATCATGACCTTCTCCAAACATAAAAGAAATCCACAGGAAAAGATAATGAAGACAGCTGTGAACGGGTCACTCAAGTTAAAAAATTTTCTGCACAAAGGAAACTAGTACTCATGATGAGAGATCAACAAAACAACTTTAAAAAAAAAGCTTCAAATTGCAAATTTAGTTTTCTTCAGATAAATGGTGCAAAGTTAGAATAGCCTCATACGTAATCGAAGGCAGAGGAGAGAAACATCCCCTTGAACAGCTGTTCAAGAGTTGTGCTCACAGTCTGTAACATTTCTTTCAAAGTTTAGAAGAAAAGCCTTTTGCTTCTTAAAGGGAGTGGTATTACTTCACACACTCTCAAGCAAAGGCTGTGTGTAAACTAAATTCATCTTAAGTTGTTTAATGCACCTGTTAAATGAAGGACCACTTTATGAAGTTTATTTTTGACTTATGAAAGATTTCAAGCATGTATGTAAAGTAAGTCTAGTCTATTGTTTCAGTATCTAAAATAAACAAATGTATTTTTGTGGTAACCAAAGACAGGGGAAGTCTTCAACGTTACTACAGAAATGCTAAGAGGAAGGCAAAGAGGAACAGCATCTCAAGTGGTTAAAAATAAATAAATCAAGAACCAATTTAATATAAATGATTAATTTAACATTTTTTGTTAGATCAAAGAAATGAACTGGATTTTTTTCCCCCCCTCTGTATACACAAAGAAGTATACAAAATTCACTGTGGCTTACACAAACTCTCTTGACCTTTAACATCCCCTTTAGTATCTTTTGACACCCATCTCTTCCCAAAAAACTCACCTGCCATGCATTCTACTAATGTAAAAGCAACCCAGAAAACGGGGAAAAAACAATCCAGATACTATTCTGAAATACACAGAGCTCAGTGCACCCATGGTGCACTGTTAACAGTTGTAACACCACTTTGGTCATTTAACTCTCAAAGAACAAAGTTGTCCAAAATACTATTTGTCTTCTCATAGCCAGGTCAATAACACACACAGAAAGACATTGTTTGACAGGAAAAATCTCCAGTCAGAGATTAACTATACCTAAACTCTAGTCTATTGATACTCTACAGATTTAGATGCCACTAAAGGGAAAAAAAAAAAAAAACACACACAAAAAACCACCAACCCCCAAAACCCACCAAAAAACCCCAAACCAATTCCCTTCCCCAAAACAAACAAAAAAAAAACCCAAAACACCCCACCTCCTCCCCAGAAAAAAACCTAAACCACACAAACCCCAGGAATTAACTATGCTTCTTTCATGCAAAGGAAGAGTTTCTTGAATTCAGAATTTCATGGGCTCTTTGTAATACTTTACACATGGTTATCCACAGCTACTAACTGAAATGAATGATTAACAGGTCAATTTCTACTAGCTTTTCAATATAAAGTACCTTTGTGAAGACACGGTATTACACAATTAAGCTAGGCCTTCAGCTTTCAAAAATAAAGGCACCCGTGTTTAATTACTACCACTTTCTTTTTCCATTTACCATGCCAAATGAATCTACCTTTCTAACATGGGAAATCAAAAATATTTTTTTTACATATAGTTAAAAGGAAACTGAGATGGTAAAATATTTTAAGTATGAAAAGCAAACCACACAACATCTGTATTTCTCAGTCTGATAAGCAAAAAAACCACGCATCTGTAGAACAGTTTAGCATCTCTCCTTTGCCCTCCCTGAAGCGGAAGAAACTGACTTAAGAATAAAGTGGCAGTTACTAATTTAAGTAATTAAAGATTCAATAAAACTAAAGAGACTCCCAAGTTCTCTCCAACTGTATTCAAAAATACTAGGCAAAAAAATAAAAATAACAAAAAGATTAAAAACTTACAAATTACGTTCACATACTTACTCTGAGCCTGCAGCCATTTCCAAATAAGAAGTATCTGCTGTGTCAACCCCCAATGGGATCACTATGCTCATGACGTTCGTTTCTGATAAATTCGATTACTACGGAGTCCTATGCATTGGTATCCAAAACACTGGGGCATGCCAGCCACAGTGCTCATTGCAAACATCTAAGTGCATCCACAAACCCTGTTAAAAAAAAAAAAACAAACAAAAAAAAAGCAGAAGAATGAGTCAGTTCATTTTAAAGCCAGGCAATTTTACATCATGTATTAAGAAAGAAAAACACAAAAATCCAATACACTTTTATCTGTCACAATGACTTCCTTAGTTTTATTTTACACAAGCAAAAGGAAAACATTGAATCTTCTTTAAAAGTTCCTAACTTCAAATATACTTATTTTAAGAGAGTGATCTTATGTCCTGAACTTAAGAATATTACAAACTGACAAAAATATTATTTCAATTGGTGATTAAAAAAAAAATAATCATTCATCATGTTCAGTGAGGTGACAAAGATTTATCAAGTACATTTGCTTACTGCTCTATATTGTTGCCCAGTTGGTGCAATTTTCAATAGAAACCTGATTATAGAATTTTTCAAGTATTTCTTAAAGACCATTGTTCACTTTTATTTTACACTTTAAATAAAAACAAATTTCCATGTCCATGATACAAACTAAGGCTGTCAAAGGAAACAATACCATAACTTCCATTCTGTATTTTTTAAACCAAAATCATTCTAATGATTTACAATAATGATATGAAACAATTTCAATTTCATTTTAATAGATCACCATCAGAAGACATTATACCCATTGGATGCCACTAAAAAAAACACACCACAAAATCTTCTAAGTAAGAAACTAAAAAGAATCAGTAATCATTTTTAGTTGTAGAGCGAAGCTACAATCTGCTTGACTCGCACAAGTCAATACAACAGTCCCACCTGTGCGCCAGTTATCACTAGTCTCCCAGTCCTCTTTCCAAGTAGAGAAGAACACCCAACCAAGTACAGGAAAGGAAATGCAGGTAGCACCTCAGCTGTCTCCATTCACAGATAAGTAAATTAATGCATTGTTATACCCTAATATAGGCAAGGTTTTCCACAAGTGAATTGAAGCAAACTAACTGAAGCAAAATACCTCCATCTGCAATACCTGCGTAACGAATAACTGCAAACTCCTTCCAAATTGTCAAAACTGCAAGAACACAGACCACTTTGCAACAAAGCACATAGAGTGCCTAATACATACCTCCCTGCCATCTGACACAGTGTAGTATCTTAGTTGAAGTCCGCAAAAGCCCAACAGTTTTCAGATCAACAAATTTCAACACACTCATTCTTGCCAAGAAAAAAACTAACAAGCCTACAGTGAAAAATGGAGTACTTATTAAAAAGACTTCAGAAAAGCACTGTGGACTTAAATCTGTATTTTCTCCTTCTATTTATAAAGTCAGTATCTTCAGGGTAAGTCACACTTACAGGACACCTCTAAGGTACGCACTGGCACCGAGTCTTCCTCTAACTTAAATTTTATCTTACCGCTGAAGTTTGGCAATTAACATCAAACTTCTCAGCACACTCTTAAGTGCCTAAACCTTCTACAGTTCATTCCCCCTCTAGACAGCAAAGTCATGTTTTGGTCCCACTGCATAGGTCACCAAATACAGTGAAGTAGAAAGCAACTGGGCCAACAAGCCGTTGGGATATCTCGCTTTCCTCATTTAAACACTGATCATTTTCTTATCAAATACTACAAATGTCAAAGTATATCAGTAGCTATGCATAAAATTAAGGAAACAACATACTATTTTCAAGAATAAGCAGCAAGAAAAACCTGTTAAACCAAACGCAGGTATAGAACATTTTTAGGAGCAGATGTAAGAGAAACCCCAAGCCCATCTTAAGAGTTTAAGTGAACACTCATTCTGCCACCATATAGTTTACTCCATTCATAGGGTAGAGCCTTGAATGGCCTCATCTACAACTTACAGAACTTCAGCTTACCATTTAGTTCTCTTCTGAAAAAGTAAAAAAATTTGTGTTAGTTCCTACCCAATAATTGGAAAGAAACCATCAACATTTTTAGTCCAGGTAAACTGGCTATCACAGGTTAAGGGCTGTTGCACTACCAACTATGCTAACAAATCATTAGCATGGTAGAGATTTAATTCTTGTAATTACAGAATTCTAAAAAAAAAAAAAGTTTTAGTTTGTTTCAAAGTATGTCTAAAAGACATACTGGACACCACTGCCTGGATCAAGATCCTCACTTAGACACATTTCTTGCACTTAAAATTACTTTGGTTGGTGCTGTGGTTTTTCCTAATTGAATTTTCTTTAAACACTTCTGACCAGGTAGAGTAACAACTGGAAATTAACGTAGGCAAAAACGCCTGGGAGACTGATGGAAGCGAAGAACCTCCCTTAGACAGCTGCCTCATGGGTGCACAAAACAACTGCGGTTGCCCAAGCATCATATATTCAAGTGGCCTTTACTGTCAAACACAGAAAGAAGAGATACAGTTACCAAATCTTAGAATCAAGTGAAATTTGGGGCTTTTATTGTTTTTAAAGTAACACAGAAGGAGAGGAGAGAGCTATGTGTATGTTTTTAGAGCTATGTATAGATAGAAAATCAATCGCTAATGCATGGCCCAATTAATGCCATCATCTATGACCAAGCAAATACATCACCACCCTTGTAAGGAAAAAAAAAAAAGGGGGGGGGGGGGGGAGGAATGGGGGAGATGGGAACAGAGCCAAGATAAATTTCTTACCCTACTGCAAGGATTGAAATACATCTTTAAGCCTTAGTCAGAATACACTCAAAAATTCCAAGAGACTAATCTACACTGAATAAAATCAGAGACTTTAGGAACTTAAATTTATTTTGCCAAACAGCACGAAACAGAAGTTGTTTTGTCTAAAGGCAAGTAGAATATGATTGTAACACTACCTCATTATTTTTTACCACCTTAAGATTTCATGTCTTCACCACACACAAACAAAGCGCTCCAATGCTTTTCCTCTGCCTATAGTTAAGCATGGAAAAATGGAGGTAGTCACTGGCTTGCAATACCTACGCAGACAAGTTAATTCGAACATAGCTCATTACTTATAAGCAGCCATCCTCAACAAACTCCTGTAATGGAGGGGAGGGAGAGGGGAAGGGCGATGACAGGAATGACCCAGGATAAATTTATTACATGATGCCCACTTATTAACAGAATTGTGACCTTACAGGCCATCCAATGGTGAACACTACACTGATATCGGATTTGAGATGAAGGAAAATTATTTTCTGTCATGTCCAAACCAAAAAGTACTGTCATGACACACTAAAATATTCCCAGTATTCCTACTGGATTATACTACAAAAATTGGAAAGTTCAGAACAGAAAATAATATAACCACTGGGAAACTTTCTTCCTTACTCATCTTAAAAGTGATTGCTTATCCTTTGAAGCTAGGTATTTTAGATGAGTCATAAATTACTGTCTGCCATCATAATATGGTACTTTCCAATTTCTGCAGGCACCCATCTATTTCAAGTCATTCTTTCAGAACTCTGACAATGTGTCACTCACGACCTTCTAAGAAACTGTTTTCTTAGGTGCATTTCATTTAAATAATCGGCCAGGAGTAGAAAGAAGGATGCTAGAGAAGAAGTCTTCCTACAATCCAAGCAGATTATACACAATTTACTGTTTTAAGAAAATCTTCCTTCAAGCAGTACATGAACCTGAAAATTAGAAAGACCACGCTGGTTTGTCCACTTGATTTCAGTCTCGTATAGTTAAAAGGCACTATGTAAAAACTGCTGGTCCAAAGTTCAACGATCAGCTCTTCATTTGGCAAAGTAGCTCATCTACCATACCTTAATCTCAACAGCAAAGGACCTCCAATTTTGCTAGGGCCCACTCTCATTCTTTTAGTGATAACACACTGTGAGCTTTGAAAGAATTTTGGCAATTTCTTAGACTCATCAGATTTTCTTCATTACCACTCCAACAGCACAGCTTTATTATGTGAAAATATATTCCCTATTTGAAAAAATTTTGCTTTTATTTACTTGCAGTTAAAAAGTTTATCTGGCCCTAATGGTACAATTTTCATCTTAAAAAACAAAAAACTTTTTGTTCAATCTGGTTAAAGCCTTTATCTTGCACAAGATCAACTTGTTCCAACTTATCACACTTTACCATTCAATCACATTGGTTTACATTTTCTACAGCAGCTCTTTTTCTGCCTTGAGAATACACAGGCGCTTTTTGACTTAATAGATATAACAAGTATAAAATATTTGAAGCCTCACCATACTTCTCATGATCCACTTTGTCTATGATACCAGAATCATTTTTTTTAAAATAACTGTGCTCTAACAACAGAATTACAAGAGTACAGTACATTCAAATTATTCATCTGTGTGGCTTTATACAAAGAACATCATTTATGCATTAAACAACAGAAAATAAGTTACACATTATCCCTGAGGTATTCCACTTACACAACATTATTCTGTGGTCTAACAAAGACCACATGTTTCCTTTCTGCCATGTCCTTTTAAGATCAATTGTGTGGCAGCAGAAGAAAAAAAAAAAACCAAAAAAAACCCAAACCTTTTTCACTGGTATATGGAAGAGGCAAAAAAAACCTAACCACAAACATAGCAGGCTCAACTCTTGAATCAGAAGGTAAATGGATAATCTCCTGAAATTACATCAGTATTTTTGAACCTAATCCTACAGGGTCCAAACATTCAAAACCAAGTCCATGATCAGATGTTGGCAGAACAGAGCTCCAGGCCTACTCTATCAGCATCTCTTTTTTCCCCTCCTTCCACTTGCTTCTTGTAGGACCATCAAAAGCTATATAGAACAGTTTCAGGAAACAAGCACATGACAGATCACCTAGACAGAAAGCACACATGAAAAATAAGAACTTGAAGCCTAGCCAAACTGTCCAGATGACACTAACAAGGTTTCATAATCCTAGCTATCAATCATCCCCTCTAAGTGTCAAGAGCTCAGGAATTCTTCCACAACCATTCTCCATGTAACTTTTTTGGGTTTGTTTTGTTTTTGTTTTTTCTTTTTTTTTCCTAAGGAAACTTATTTTTTAAAAAACATTTAAATACTTTTACTTGCACTTAGTGTATAGACTCAGAAACTGAGTTCCCAGTACTTACATTCAAAACAGAAGGTAACAATATAAACCTGATCAGAGAACTCTGACTTACCTTTATTTTTATTAATAATGAAGCATATTTTTCAAGCTAGAAGAAACCAAATAGTACTTGCTGTATTGGGAAATGTACAATTCATATGGTTCCATGCTACATTGGTAGCTCACCTCTGCAAGACATTTAACCTTTTTTAAGAAGGGAGAGGGAAGCAGAAATATGACCAAGAAGCCTGCTGGAACCTACATTATACGTGTAAGAATACTCTCATCTGGGTGCACAGAGGCAAAACTTTCCATAAAAATCAAAGATAAGAGCTGGTGGCAGCACCAGTAACAACTTTTTGCCTTAATGATAAAAAAACCTAAAGAAAAAATAATATTAATATATATTAAAATCCTAAAGAAAAATTAATGTATCAGTAACAAATTTTTGCCTTAACGATAAAAAAATTCCTAAACAAAAATCTGTCAAGATAATATAATATGCTTATACTTAATATCAAATACTTATTACAACAAGGGTTTTGTTTGGTTTGGCTTTTTTTTTTTAACATTTACCTCTAACACTACAAAAACTGAGTGGAAAAAAATAGTGAAATCTGTTTTTACTAGTCTTCTTAGTACATATGACAGCTTTTTTACACAGAAATGTAATTTTTCCTCGCCTTTCCTTCCCCATAAATTAATCTCCAGATTCTGTTGTCATACCATAGACACTAAAGACAAAAAGCATTAAAAAGTTAAGGAAAAAATCCACTATAAAAGTGAGGAATAGAATACAAAGCAAGGTGCAATACTTTTTTTTTCTAATTTATAAAGGGGCATCAGGGAAATAATGAATTAAGCTTATGACTAAATTATTTCTTAGCCCAAATCTAAGAATTTTCCACACATAAAATTAGTTTAGTGTTTTGTGTAAGTCGATTGCTAAATTAGTTCAATTTTCTCACATCACTAAGCACTACAAAAATATCAAGTCTTTTTGTTCCTGTTTTTATGACTTCAATATACACCTGAAGTTCTTCAATAATATCTTCTAGCAATTGCCTCTATCAGTCACCACCTATTGACGATTACAAAATGGGAAAAAAAAAAGTTACATAGTTTAGATGTTTCAAGACTTGGAGATTTCAACACAGAATGCTTCTTCAGGGAGAATTACCAGGGCCTCCGTAAACGCAGAGCAAAAGTTTAAGGGAGAAAAAAATATAATCATAATTAATTAGCCGATAAATAGTCTGAGTATTTCATGAGAGGAAACACGGCTGGTTTAAGGTAAATCACTATTTAGATTTTATAGTGATACATGCAACTTTACCTCAAAGTCCTTAACTAGTGTCACTGCAGAAAGACTAATATACTAACCAAATTACCACCTCTATGCTCTGTCTGCTCTGCATCTTCACAAGGTCTATATACAAAATCTACATAAGTAGAGGGAAAAAATTAATCAAAACCTTCTAACCTACCTACATATGCCAACCGTCTTTCCTTAAAAGCAAATTGATATAACTTTAAATACATATTACAAAATATCTGAAAGTTATAATTTATCCATATTTAGTAAATTGATTAACTGAAACATCTGAGAACAATTATCACTCCTGAAAAGTTATCATGAATTACCACATCTCCTGAAAAGTTACAGCCTGTGTTTCCCAACTTCTGGAGAAACGGGCAGTTCACCCCATGTTTAAGTAGAGCTTATTTCATAGAATTGCCTAGGTTGGGAGGAACCTTTCAGATCATCTAGTCCAACCATCAACCTAACACTGACAAAAACAATCACTAAATCATATTGCTAAGCACTACATCTACCCGTCTTTTAAATACCTCCGGGGATGATGACTCAACTACTTCCCTGGGCATCATTTTCCCTAAGTACAAGTATGGAAGCGTCTCTCTTTTGCTAAACTAAGAGTACTAGTAAACCCATTGCCTCACACCCTTTAACTATAGACAAAAAATTAGTAACAATTTCCTGGAGTAGTATTTAAGTATCGGAATATACACAGTATACATATAGATTGATTTTTAAGGGATGTGCACAAATCTAAGGGAATTAACTTGAAGCTTACTGGAACAAGCAGATGAAATTCCTGAAACAAACTCATCTCTACAGCCAATTTTCCACTCATATATGGACCAAGGAAGAAGACAAAGGGTAGATTTATCAGATTTACAGATAAAAACAATTCAGACATAAAATGCACAAACTAGTGGCATAACAGTCTTGAGTCAAGCAAGACCTTTCAGTTCAACCAGCACAAGATGCTAATCTGCTTGTAATTTCAAGTCCATTTGAATGTAAAAGCAATCTACCTGTACTCAGACAGTACTAAACCCAACCCAAAACTCCAATTTCCATTTGCTTCCAGTAGAAAATTCATGCCACTGTGGGTCCAGGCTAGCTCCAGACAGTCACACAGGATCACTCTGAAACTACAGTTTCCTACCCCAATGGGGTCTTTCCGGCCAAGATTTCCAAGATTGTACTACTGCTTTCAGACCTCTGCTGACTCCTGCTGATCTTGGTGTTAGTTGTTTATACAAGTCATCTCAGGTAATAGAGACAGATGACCAAAAGGTAGTACTCTGATTTTCTTACCACACCAGGAGAAATAGTCTATGAGGTGTGCTGGGGCCTTCCTCCCTCTTAAAAATGCTTTCTTTATAAGGGAGGTGGATAAAAACATATTTGAAGTGCTGGTACCCAATACAGCACACAGAAACATAGTTAAGTACCTTGCAATTGGGAGACATCAAATCAAGCCTACTACATACACCACAAAAAAAGGAAAAACAGAATTTAGAGGACAAACACTTAAAAAGACATTCTATGCGTAACCTGCCTTTTATTGAGCATACAATCTACATATTTTCCTCTTCCCTCCCCCCTGATTACATCATATGTGTATACACGTTTTGCAATCACTAGCAAAAGCAATTCTTGTCATGCTTTCCTTCAGATTTACAGGCCAACAATTTTAACCTGTGCTCACAGGAACCACCCTTCCCACAGAGAAATAAATCCACAAGAACAGACCTAAAAAAGCTTGATACACCTACGTCCTAGCACAATGTATACAGGAGAAATTTCTAAGTAAAAATGCTCCTATCAATACAGTGTCGTAGTCCACAAATCCAGTGCAAAAACTACCATTCTGAACTGTCAGAGCCAATAAACTGAGCTTTCCTACTTGGCTTCCCTGCCTACAAGGGGTTTAGATGAGAAGAGAGAACATTTAAGAAGATTTCACTAAAAAAAAAATAAATTACATGGTTTCCTAAACTTCTGCTTTCTACTACTGCTCTGAGCACTCGTGTCTTCACTATACAAGTTATTTGGAAAAGTACCAATAGAATCGACATTTTAATGGTATACTCCAGATATCCTTCAAATAGTGAACTGCATGTGCACGTATGTATACATATAGATGTATGTATCTATACGCAAAGCAATCCAGAAAAAATATATACAGCATATATATACACAGCATAAATACATATATCAAAGTAATCTGAATATTTATTTATTGCTGTTTCTAAGGAGATAACACATCTTTAATCAGACCCAGAAGCAGAATACATGAATAAATGACTAATCTCACCCACAAAGAAGTTCTTTCTCCATTTCCCCCGACATGCTCCACCACAGTAAAGATTTTGCTAAGAGATTAGGAGGGACACCCAACTTCCAAATGTTATACCACTGCAGTTGCAGTATGATGTATTCAGGCCTAGAAACAACTCTAAGTCCAAATTCAGACCTTTGCTGCTGTTTGCTGCTCTCTAAGGCAACCTAACAGGTAAGTCAGAAATCTACTTCAAGTTTGTGCTGAGACAAAAAAGGGTAGTAGGTAAAAATAAGACACCATAGGCACACTCAAATACAATATACAAATTAGGACCCATTAAGACCAACTCCTGCAAATCACATAGAAGAAACAATTTGTTCTAAAATAAATCTGGTTTCCTATGTATTTGTAGTTTGTGCCCAAACATTCCCACTGACCTAATACTCTCTATATCCCTCTCATAGCAGTACCTTCCTCCCGTTCTTCCTCATCACAATATTAACTGGTCCTGGCCTCACCCAAAGGCCCCTCAATAACCTCCTATACCATCCACAACGACCTACACATTGCCAGTAGTCAGATCCACCTCACCTCCTCCTCACATGTCCTGTCAGTCAGCAAAAAAAAAAAAAAAAAGCCCTGCTATGGCTGGTTTGGAGTTACACATGACAGATAATGGCTACAATCATTATGCTGCCTCTTGCTGTTTCTTCCAGGACACTGCTCATAGCTGCCCCTTTCCATTCCTTTTTGGATTTTCATTATGCTTCAGAGACCTCAAGGGTACTAAGTTCCTAACTATCACATCTCGTTTTAAGTTATTAGTTGTAGTGACAGAGATCTAGTGATCATTAGACAAACTTATTTAAGAAACATGGCTATTACAGCCAAACTACCAAAAAGTAAGGCTCCTCCTACTATTTTGCATTTAATTCAGAGCCAACAAAGAGTACAAACAAGCAAAGCGTTCATTAGCATACTTATTAACATCCTGATACAATAAATGCAGGATTTTACATTCAAAAAAAACCTCAGTCATGTTTGGAATCACAGCCAAACATCATGAATTAAGTGTTCAGTTTGGGATCCAGAACAAAGAATAAAAAAAAAAAATCTGCCTCCTCCATAGTATTCAAGATTCATGCATAAAAAAAACTTGGGTTTCCATTGTGTAAGTACCAATTCTTCAGTATACAGGTCATTACAAGCATTACACCAACTCTAGTCAGTGGAAAGAAAGCTGTTCTTTTAAGTATACAATGTAGAATCAGTGTGTCAGCAAAATTTCTGCCATACAGAAGAGCTAGTTTCCACTGGCCGTAGGCTATCTTCCCTTTACTATCTGGTCCAAGAGCACTCTTCCTGAGTATTCCTAAGAAGTAATGGAAATCGGGTCTCTCTTCCTCAGATATTTATGCCAGTCCATTAAAACATGGAAGACTTTCCCTTACCTCTTCTCTCTTTTCACTCCTCCTTTTCTTCTCTCAGTGGAAGTTAGACAAAATATGGGACTAGGGAGAGAAAAAGAATGAGTGGTAGAAGGGAAATAAAGGTAAATGCAGTTGCAGAAAGAGTAAGAATTAGTTAATCGAACAGAAATCTATCAAAGAAGTAGTAAGCAGAGGTATACAGAAAAATACCATGCTTACAGATTTTATTTCTGTATTTACAGAAAACAACCCCCAAAGTTGAAAATTAACAGCCAATCACTTGATACCTCTAAGTTTAATAAACACCAGCCATACTTCTTAAAATAAGCCACACACAAAACGGCCTATCCATTCAAAAATTAGCAATTATTTGAGCTGCAGAATCAAGGAATTGTAAAATACAAGATAAGTACAGCATATGAAGAAAGGTAAGAGAAAAAATTGCTTTTTGATAGCAATATTGCTGATTGCTTGGAGAACTATACACTAGCTCCCTAACACTAGTGTCTTATACTCTATCACTGTGAAATGTAAAATTCCTTTAAATAGAACATTCAAAGGTTAAGAATACAAATAAAGTAGTTTCCCATTGAAGAGATCTTGGCTTTAAGTCATTCTTTGTATCAGCTGTTTACTGCAAACATTTTTCTTCATCTACCATGAAGTGGTAAATAACCATTGATTAAACTTAGACAAAATGCCTGTATGTGACTTACCAGTTAGTCTCCAGGAAAACATAATTTACACCTGGTACCTTATTATTCTTCACAAACATTTCAAAATATGAAGTGTTTTTGCAAGTACATACATTCCACATTCTGTAAGAATACTCTGCAAGTCATGTGTGCAACTGTAAGGTCTAAGTATATTCTTTTTTCATTAAATGTAACAGTATATTTCATGGTGATGCAGACACTGGAAGATCCAAATTCTAAGGCCCAATATTCCTCCCAAGAAGTAGTAAGGCTTTTTTTTTTTTTTTTTTTTTCTTTTGGGGAGGGAAGGGGGGTTGGTGGTGGAAAACATGTGGCTACAAATACATATTGGTATTGCTTTCAACAACCTAAATATTTTGCTACCTTCATGACATCATGTAATTTTTTTTTCTGTGCTGCTTAAATAAGACTTGGGAGCCTACTGTAATTATTAGATACCTGCTACAAAAGCAGTAAATTCTTTTGACTTAGTTGAAGTCTGAAATTTCAGCTAAGCAAAGTTTTATGTTGATATGTCTTCGCTTAGGTAGATTCCAAAAACTAGGTCCCCTGTCTTATCAGTGGCATTTCACTTATATGAATAGCACAACAGAGCTTCTACTTATACTCGTGGAAGCAGTTTGTAGACATTGACCTAGTTGTTACACTTATGCCTAGGAATCTAAACACAAGCAAGTCAGAAAGTTGTGCTCTTTCAAAGAGAAACTTTAATTCTTTCTAGCAGTTGGAAGAACTCTTGCGTAATTTTAATCACAGTTCAACCTGGACTATGTTTCTTGGTAACAACTTGGCAATATTTCAATACTCTTCACCAAGATTTTGGGAGGAAGAGGTTAAGAGAGGGCGAGGGAAGAAATGGAGGGGATTATGTCACATTGAAAGAAAGCCAAAAAAATGCAAACTTGTAAGATCAAAAGATCTTTCCTACTTTCAAGAAAACAAAAACCATTTCATTTCCAATCAGAATTATCTTGCAAAATTATATTGACTGATTTGTGTTGAGAAATTTAGATTCCGGGTATTTGTAACTTTATACCTTTGTGTTTTCAAAGGAGATATCAGTATGTATTTTTAATTGTAGTAACAAAGATATGAAATACGTCATCTTAGAATAAACACAACTAAGAAATTCTGCGCAGTAATGGAAGCACAAAACACAGCTTTTAACTTTCAATACCACTGCCACACAGAAGGGGGAAAAAAGAAAAAGAGATGCAGAGTTTGTCTTTGATTTCTTCTGGTACAGAAGATGTGATTGTGAAGTAAAAGACAGCAGAGAACGAATATTATATGAAACCACTACAGTCATTCATAAAAAAACTGAATTATGTTATTAAAGAATAAGATTCCCATCAACTGTTTCTACCCTAAGCAAAAAACGAGCAATTAGCTGTATTACCTGTTAAAGTATCTGAGGTAGGAATCTTATCCTTACAACCAGTAAAAAAACTATTGTATTTTTATCAGTTTTATATAAAATTATTCATGTTTCTTTCACAGTTCTAAAATGACAGGTTTAGAAACCAAATGAGAGATGTAATCTCTCCATACCTTCCCCAAAAGCTACAAATAAGTTGCTGTAATTCTCAAGTCTTCACCTTCAATTTAAGTAGAACCTACTAAAAACATTCCTCATTGGAAAAGTTTCTTTAAACCAAGAGTTAAGACAGGATTAACTGTCTAGACCTGGAATATCATCTGTCTTGTGATATGGTTTTAAACACAGCACCATTATAACTATACTAATTAGGAGTTAGTTCCTTTTGTCTACTCAAGGCAAGTTAAGAACATCACCCACTGGTAAAGAAAAAAGTATCTTCAGACCTTGTCAAGTTAGAAGAGTTAAAGAGTAATGAACACCGAACCAATTTAAATACTCAGAGCTCCCTAGGATAAAAGATCCAAACCTACCAACCTGTAGACATTTTAAATTCTCACTTTGTAAAGATAGGATATTAATTTCATCACTTTCTGTGACTGATGAAATAACCAACAATGGACAATAGATTATGTATCCTCCTTCTTAAGCTGTAATACACAGTACAATGATGTCATAAAAATCTAGTCTTATCATCTTGTCTTTGAACTTGATGGCTATTTATTTTTGAGATAGAGATATAAAAGTGAATGATTACCTAGTCTACAATGCCATAAAGCAATATACAAAACACAAATACAAATGAAAATAAAATTTAAAAAAGCTTTTCTAGACCTGAGCCTGCATTGTAACATTTTAACATCTACGCCTAATGAAAATGTTAACTTAAACTTAAGTTCTAAAGCTAGGATTAATACTATTTTGGCATTCCCATACTTAGCCTGATTTGCAAAACTGCTGGGCCCTTGCAAGTCTCACCTAAGTTTTACAATACTGCATCTCCATCTAAGGAGTGTATTAACTATCACATGAAAGGAGAGATAGCACTCTTTCAACAAAATATGCAAAACTAACACACATTTTACTTGTTCAGGATGCAGTCTGTGTGATACTTCAATATATTCTTCATCTGTACTTTTGAAACACGTAACTTGAGTGGACACTGTGATTTACCATAGTTCTTAACAAATATTTTAATTTAAGAAAATAAAGATAGGAAAGCATTTAAGTCAAGCCTGTTAAAAAATATACTTTGTACAACAAACTATCTTCAAAGGTTTACAGATAATTATTAAAATTTTCTAACAACCAGTAGAGCTTAAAATCTTGCCTGTCTAATTAACACCACATTAATATATTAGGATTTGTAAGAGGAAATAAAAATAATCTCAGTATCTCCTAGCAAGCATACGAAACCTTGACAAGGTTTCTTTTAAATAATTCGTTCGTTATGCCTTAAAGGTAACAACAATTTTGTCTTTGAACACAACTATAGGAGTTTTTTTTATATAATCAAGGTCATGAGCAGAATTTTGGATCCTCAAAGAGATTATGTTAACTTTTGTGGGTATGAATCTTTGGTTAGTAAGAAAATGTGAACACTGATGTACTTAGAAATACTCATCTTGCACCATTCAAAAGCCCACTGCAATTAATATTTTAAATAATTCAGAATTTAGAAGAACAAAAAGGGTGGGTTTTTTCTTAATCCCCATTCTACACATGGTAATTTTTTTTTCCCAGAGATGCCTCAAGTTTAATTCTTAGCAATAAATCAAAACTACTATTTGCACAGTGGAAACATTTAAACACTGTACCTGTTCCAAAAACACTGTCCAATAAAATTTGCTTTTGAGAGATTCATAAATGCTTGTTTGTATGGAAGTCACAAGGCCAATAACATAAACGGACTTCCTCAGGATCTCTCCAGAAGTCTCAATGGGGTTTTATATCTTCACCAATCTACCACCCCCCCATTCAATTTTGTTAATGTTACAGAAAACCAGCAAAATACCTTCATTAAATCTTCATTTACATTACTCTATTTAGAACAATGCCACGATTCTACATACACCACTCCTTAACTAAGTCCCACAAATAGTCCTTCCTAAAATTAGTATTAGCTAGCATGCAAAATTAAGACTGTGCTTAAATCAACCTGAGATCAGGAGTAGAGAGACACTATAGCCTTCCCTGTGACACCGATTTCTGTATTCCCGTTACTTTCCAACAGAATATTATGAGTTGTGTGTGTGCTGAAACTGTACCAAAGACATGAGGTAATGCAACTTCTAAAAGTAATCTGAATTTTGGTGCTATGAGAAACTTTCCCTAGCTATAGTCTAAAAAACCAGCATTATTTCCCCTCTGAAATTTCCCAGATGGCAAAGAAGCTCACCCAAAAGGCTAAGTGACAGTTAAGCAGATTTTTTTCCTTTAGATGCGAAAAGCTTGAATATACATAAATGGTTTTAGAACTGCAGTCCATATTATTGCATTTATAACAATATTTATAAATCAGAAATATCTCTTGAAAAAAATAGATTTAGATTTAAAACCTTCCCTCTTTCAAGAAGTTTTTATTAGTTGGGGGGAGGGGTATTCCATTTTTTAATGAATATACTTTAACATAGCACTATCAATGGAGTTTAAAAAAAAGGAAAAATGTAGAATTTCCTTTTAATATTGTCTACTTAGATCACAGATCTATTTCTACAAATGGAGAAACTGAGTCACATAGGCAAACTGACTCACTGAAACTCATAAAGGAAAACTCTGGAAGATTTCAAAATTCCCAAGAGGTTCTTCGTGCATAAAATTCACAATCTAGAACATAAGCTGTAAAATTTGAGTATGAATATTTCAATCTTTGGGTTTATTTCATTTCAGCCCAAAAAAACACTTTTTGTGAAGTTTACAAATTTATTTTATTTTAATCTTGAATCAGATGTCTGCTTGAGAACATGACTGAGGCCATGAAGTTAAACTGCAGAGCTGCGTAGCCCTCTAAGTCATGATGTTAAAAAAAATTTTCACAAGATCAGGAGCTTTAAACCTACAGAGAAGAAAGAAAAAGGCAAAAGGTTTCCAAAAAGGCCCATACTTACACTCCTTAGAATCTTATTCATGTACTTTTTAATCAACAGAGTAAAACATGGTTTATTAAAAGAATCGAATCTATATAAATAAGGAAGGTATGATGGGAGCATGCATTACTGGACTATTAACGCATCACTTGGTGGTTGAAAACACTCAGCCTTTGGCCTCAAAACATACGAAAGGCAGGCATTAACAACACTCAAAGTCTTACTACCTTATTGTTCAACTTCAGGTATACCTTAAACCACACATCAGCACTTATAAATGGTATCTAAATTAAAATTGTTCAGAGATTAGAGACAGTTTTGCCATTTCAATACCTCACTTTTGACTGTTTAAATCCAGAAGGTTCCAAAGCTATACTAGAATAGCAATTCATACCTCATTAAACCAAGGACAAGATTAAAGACAAGCATACAAAAAAAAGTGAAAAATTAATTAATTTTTTTCTGTCTTTTAAAACGTACAGTTTGCAGCCTCCATAGTTTGTATCAGAGTACACTACACCAACTACCAAATAATAAATCCTTGTGACCTCCCTTCCCCCCACCCAAACATATTTATAGTGGTGATACTAAAAGGTTCATATTTCATTTAGGAAAAAAATTAGAGGTTAGGAACTGCACTTTTCCTCAGTATTTGAATGTGTATTACTACATATACAATTTATAGAGCAACATACAAAATAAATTGAAGAAAAAACCATAATACCAAGATTACATGGTGGCAGAAGAAATTCCGCGTCTTAATAAAGTAACAGGTTATAATCTCACACGCATTATTTCAGCAAGTATTAAGTTCTTTCAGTACTCTCAAACTATGAATACATGGAATTACTACCCCGATGTCCAGCAAAGGTATTTACTGGAAGGTGAACATGACGTTCACTAATGTGATTCCACAAAGAATTTAGCTGACCGTTTCAGCGATCTTAATCCACTACTCATTTTGATAAATATTACCGCTTTTATGTCGTTAGTACGGTGGACAGATACACAGTTTCCATCACAAACTCAGGAGCTTTTCCAAATTACTAAATCGACACACATACTACCTTACAGCAACCTATACACACCCCTCAAAGAAGCTGCTTGAGTCTGTTGCCTCTTTCCACCCCCCTTTTCCCCGACAAGAGTGGTCTCGTTCACTTGCCTTTCACACACATAACCAATAAAATTAATCAGCTGGAACACAGCATTTTTAAATCACAGTAAAGCCAAGAGATGTTTTGTACGTTATTTGAAGGGAACAGTCTTTTCATTTAAACATAATAAGACTCTAATATGCTGCAGACAAACGCACTGCATGGGGTGTGGAGGACCCGAGCTGATTAGATTACCACAACATCAGCCTGAGGCCGCCATTTTTAGAATCTCTAAAGGACAAAAGAGGGAAATTAAAAAATTTGCTCCACATTTTTTGAGAAGTAACTTTAAAAGTATAGTGATTATAATCAATTAATCATGCATTATAAGTACAGCCACGGATATCTCCTTCTTTTCTCTGATCGGAGCCCTGAATAACAAAAACGTTCGTTATTATTCCTTTAAGGTACTGTAAATAAACAGACTAAAACATTCCTAAATCTAGATGAAGCGCTGAACTTCTGCTTTTAACGACACGTAGTATGTACCATTTCAGGGACCTCAGGGCTTTTAGCCACCGCACATTCCCTAATGGCTGAGCATGGGGGAATACAGGACCTTTATCATCAGGCTATATTATGTTTCTCTACCCTATTTAGCACTACACAGTGAACCGTTTGTTTCTACCCCCCTATGTCTGCAGCAATAGGGTCTACCCCACCATTTATTTCTTGAAGGAAAAGACTGAGATATGCCACCCAGGGAACACGGAGGCTGGCTGCAGAAACTAAACCAAGAAAGGGATGCACCAATATAACTACTTACACCCTCAAGAAAGGGGGTGGAGAGAACGATCCCCTTTTTAAATTGGCAGAGAAACTCTTGAGGACTGCTTTCCGTTTGTCCAGGTTACACCACGAAGCGGAGATATTAGCAGGGAGGGAGGAAAAGAGGCGGGGGTGTGGAAGGCAGAGAGATTAGGCCTATAACGAGCCATTTTAGTACCACAAAGCAAAAATATACAGGATGGAGGAAGAGAATAGGCTTCCCTCAGCTTCATAAAACTCAATACGCAGTCCCAATAACACACAAACCCGTTCTTAAAACCACCAGTCTAAAGAAGCGTATGTTGTCACATAATAGCCCCTTTTGGCTCTTTTTCCAAGCATAATGCATAAATCTGGCATAACTGCCAAAAAATTCTCCTCAGCTCCTCCAGTTACAGTAACCCGCCATATTCACAAGATATAGCGACAGCCTGCCATTTTTTTAACCAAACCCCACAAAAGGAAAAACAAAATCAAGGCAACTTAAACAGAATTTAAACACATTTCAAGGTGGGAGGGAGTTACACTCGCACCGGGGATAACGAGACGTTCCCGTCGCATTTCGCTCCCTTTTTGCCACCCCCCCCTCCCCGGAGCACCCACAGCAGAATACGCTGGTAATAACCGAAGACTCACCTGTAATGGTCACAGGCCAGGCAGCAGCACCCCTCAGCTGAGCCCCTTCTCTATCCCAACCAAAACAATGCAACAGCCCCACTGCGGATATCCCTACCCTAGGCAGGACTCAACCCTCAGCAGGCTCTGGCAAAAGAAAGAAAAGGGAAAGAAAGGAAAGAGGAGACCCCCCCTCCCCCCAAACCTAGCTCAGTGCGCAGAACCCTACAGGGACCAGCTCGGAAGCGCCTTTGCCTTGGGACCTGTGTACAAACCCCGCTGCCGCCGCTGCTCCCGTGTCTCCCTCCTTTCAGCCTCCTACGCTCCCTTCTATGTCACTGGCTCTCTCTGGGAAAATGGCGTCCGCTCTCCCCTCCCTCCCCCTGCACGGGGCTCACCAGCCCCGCCTGGCAGGGGCTGGGTTACCAAGGCGAAGCCAAACAGCCGCCATTTTGCTTACGGGCTGAGAGCGCGGTCTGCGACCGCCACTGAGCCCTCAGTGTCCATTTTGCAACAGCGCCCTGCGCGTTACGCCGAACGGCTTCGGGTCTGGGCGCGGCCGAGACACCAGACTGCGGCAGGGGCTGGGCAGGGGGGCTGTCGAGGAGGTGCGGAGGGAAGTAGGGCAGCGGAGGAGGGGCGGCCACAGCTGGGGCTGGTGCCGGGGGCGATCCGCAGCCCCGGAGGCGCAGACCGCGGGGGAGGGGCAGGGGCTCCGTCCCAGGCTGTTGAGGGACCGAAGGCGGGCGGGGGGCGGGGGGGGAGGGAGGATGTCTGACTCAGAACTGCATCCTCTGAGGCAGAAACGCCAAAACTCCCTCCTCAGCCGCTCTCCCTCCCCCACCTCCGGCTTCCTGCTCACGGCCGTCGTTGCTCTCAGCATACCTATTCTTTATGAATCTCAACGCAAAGGGTAAATTTTCGCCACAAAGTACGAGAAAAGCCGGGCAGACGCGCCGGATCTCACACAGGCAGAGGAACTTACTTGAGGGGCGGGGGGGAGGGGGACGAGAAAGGGGAGGGAGCGGGAGCCTTGAGCGAGACCCGATCAGGGCGATGTGGGGGTTTTGCCTGAGTCTTTCCCGTCAATAAGGCACTTGAGGCTGAGAATCTTCCCCGAAGCGTTTCAGGCTCGTATATAAGGCAAGTGGGAGAGAGCTTCTTTTCTTAAAGCGAGTGGGACAGCACTAGCTGAAGGCGTTTCTTTTCTGCGGGGAAGGAGAACGAGCCCCGTTTCCCCTTCAGGGAACGGCCCCCGGGGAGCAGGTATGGTCTGCCTTCACCTGGACCGGCGGGAGCTGGCAGGGCGAGAGGCTCCCTCAGCCTTCCGGGGCCGACACAGCCTCTTGCCGTTCGTACCGAGCTCCTCTTCCTTTCGCCATATCCCCTCCCAGCTCTTGTTCTGCCCGCACACCGCCCTGCCTCCCCTTCCTGGCTTCAGCCCCTTCAGCGATATGGCTGATTGAGGGAGGGGAGGCGGCGGCTGGGGTTTCATTCGACGCCCACCAGGGGCTGAGCGAGCCTCCTTCAGTGCGCAAACTCGGGGCACCAGATAAAAGCGGGGCTGGCAGCTCTTACCCTGCCTCGATGGAGCCACCACAATCGGGTGACTGGAGAAGCAGTTAGCAGCAGCGCCATAGATCTAGCGTCCCCCCACACCTTGGGCAGAGAGAGTTTGGGGCTCTAAACAGCTGCTGCTGCGGCAAGAGGGAGCCGAGGTGAAGGGATCTGCTAGCTGGTTGGACGCAGAGGAGGCGGCTGTAATGGGGCATTGAGTCTGAGGGAGGAGGGGGGCGATTAAACGTCTTGTGATCATGGCGGAGTCTATGGGTATTTTTTCCTGTCTAACTCTTCTGTGCGTGTGTCTCTTGTTTCTCTCTTTCTCTCTCTCCTTAGGGCGCTTGGCTGGGGCTGCTCGCTCGGGTTCTGCCTGTTGTTGCGCGAAATGGCGGCTGGCGTCTTGGTGGGTTTGGTTGTCGGTTTTTTTGTGTAGGTTTTTTTTTTTATTCCCTTCCCCTCCTATTCCCCTCCCCCACTCGTTCTGTGGCTCCGCAGCGAACCGCGGCGGAGACCCAGTCAGGAGGGGGGCGGGAGCTGCGCGGCAGCCAATAGGTGGGCCGGCCCGGCTGGCCCGGCGCGCCCTGATTGGCTGGCGCTGACATCATCCTGCAGCAGGCCGCCGCAGCTGGGCAGGGTTGGGGAGCTGCCGGGGGAGGTTGGTGCAAAGGGAGAAAACGGGCGCCATGATCCCAGCGCCAGGGAGGACTTCACGGGCGGGGGATCCCCGAAGAGCTGGTGAAAAGGGGAGAGCAGGACCAGGCCTTGGGCTTCTCCTTCCCAAACAGCGCCGGGGCTGTGAGGAGAGGAGCGGGGGAAGAGCGGGAGAGGAGCAAGTCGCGCCTGCTTTTGTAACTGCGTCAGTACAAGATGGCGCCGGGTCTCCCTGGAGAGGGAAGGGAGTTGCACGTCCGCCGGAGGTCATGTGACCGCGTTGCATTCTTGTGGGGTTTGGCTGCGGACCAAGCTGGCGGCGGCTGCTCGGGAGAGTCCGCGCTTCCCTTCCCTCCCCCGCCCCGCACAGGGCCGTCGGTGCCGCCTGGGTTCCCGCTTCCCTTCCCCCCATTAAGCTAATGCAGGAGGGGGTGTAGCTGCCGTTGAGGAAGGTTCTCGCTCCTCTCCTCATTCTCCACCCATCGCCAGGGTGTAGCTGCTCTCGGGGGAAGCTTTCCCTTCCGCCCCCTCTCTGCGTCAGTCTTCACCCACCGCAAGGGAAAGTTTCCCCCTCGGCGCCTACTCGCTCCGCCCGAGTGTGGGAGCCGGCGGTGCGCGGCTCCAGCGGCCGGGTGTAGTAACGTAAATGCCGCCCGTTCTCGCTCGGCTTCCCCTCCTCGTGTGCGAGAGCATTTTTATCTGTAAGTTAGGTTCCCCGGAATAACTTACCGAAAGAGTCAGTTTAAGCGATGTTTAAATGACCTCATTAAAACAGCTGAGGACCATGTACAGGCTGGGCGGAGTTGCTCTTCTGACGAGGAGGTCGTCGCATTTCCAGTGTTGCTTTGCTGGGGGTACGGGGCGGGGGAGGGGGGGAAGAGCGGCTAAGGGAAAATCTGCAAACTATTAATGACTTTATTCTATTTGAACAGAACTTCGTTATGGAAAAACGGATCGATATTCGTTTATTTGTATGTTGTTGGATCCTGTTGTAGGAGTTGAGCAGCTTATGCGTGGGGGTAATGTGGCGTGTATTACAGTTAGGCCGCGGCTGGCCTGTGTCTTTAACACTGGAATTTAAGTTTATACCTAGTGAAAATGAAAACTATGGTATGCAAATATCGTGAGAATGGCCCATGTCTTACTTTCTGAGATTCATAAGAAAATGAACTTGTCACACAGGTTTGGGTAGGCTTGGAAACTTGGTAAATATATTTTCTGGGTTTTTTTTTTTATTATTTCAGTATTCTGATCGGGGGAAGTGAAAAATGTTTTTCAATCCTAACGCTTTTTTTTTTTTTTTAAGGAACGCAACTCATTACTGTTTGGGCGGGGTTCTTCTCTTTTCAAAGCAATTCAGTGCTAGTTCCCATGTCTTGTTTTTGTGTGGCAGGGTGTAAATTTAGCCTCTGCATCTAACCTAGTGAGCAAAATAACAGTTAAAATTGCTGATGCTTTAAGGGTGGTGGTTAAGTTTCACTTAGAAATGTTTCATAGCACTTTTCCTGCTCTTAATTTGTCCCCAGATACGATGTATTTTTTCCTTCTTTTTCCTCTGCAGTAGTAACTTGGTGGGGGATGAAGCTTGAATATTTGGTGAATGTGTAGTGTGAGAACTCCTGGAATGAAAGTTGCTGGGTATATGACTAATATAGAAGACTCCTGCTTAATAGATGCCACTTAATATGTGTTACATAAGTAATATGGTGAGGTGGAGTCTAGTTGCATAAGAACCGACTGGGGCCTTGGGAGCTCCTGTAAGTAGTCCATATGAGTTGCAGATATAGCTTGCAGGGCATCTCTGTGTTGTGTGGGGGAGGGGGTAGAAGAACAGGATTGGAAGCATCTAACAGTGTTACATTTTTCCTTTGTAGGTTATATAAAGGATACCAGGAAAGAAATTAAGAGACAGTAATTAAGGATGACACAGTGCAAAGCTCTTGAAAGTTCAGAGTCTTATTTGAGCCTAGCTTTTAGGATATAAGCTCTGCTTCCTAAAAGAACAGCCCCCTCCCTTTTATGCATGTCAGGTGATGGCTGTCAGCTGAGCGTTGCACCAACCAATTTTGTTCTGTGCAGACTACTACAGAGAGCAGAATTCTTGAGTCCTAGTTTGTGAGGCTTTTTTTTTTTTTTAAAAAAAAAGAAAAGGCTTACTGGAAATAGTGTTATGAGGAGGCAGTTGGTTTGTTGACCAAACATTTTAAGTGACTGGATTACTGATCCTTCTTGTGTAGGCATAGTATGACACAAGGTAAATACTCCCTTTGTAATGGAACCTTCCAGAGAGGCTTGCAGTATACAATGATTCTTTTGATAGAGAACGGATTTATTTGGGACCTGACATTGTGAGTATCTCATTGCAGATGTGTTAAATGAAAAACATTAATTTGAACTGAAGATGAGGAAAAAATGCATTTCTCTTTTATTAGTACTTTCATTTAGGCATATATTCCATAATTATGAAATAGGGAGTAGTTGTCTGCCTCATGGTAGGGGAGCAGTTTGAATGCCTAGGTTAGAGTAGTCTATATAGAGTACCTGGAAATCAAAAGCTTAACTATGGCAGCTAGAGCTAAGCACCTTTTTAGGTAGCTCACATTAATACCAGATCTTACTTTAAAAACCAAGAAGTGAAATACTTTGAAAGTCTATGTGTACTGGTATCTTATTGCAGTAGTACTTGAATTGAGGTGTCTTTCTAAGCTCTTTATGAAGCTACAGAAATGAAGGCAAGTTTTAATGAGCTCATAATATCGGTTGGTTTGTTTGTTTCAAGGTTATTCTGTTAGCTGTTCTCAGAGAAGCAGTATTAGTTACCTTTAAAGAAACAACTCCAGCAGTGTTGTAGTGCAGTCTCAAAACAATGAGTGATGCATTCTGAATTACTCCTGCAGCAGAACATGAGCTAAAAAAACCAAATGTGCATACTACTTCGAGACTGAAACCTCAAGGGAGGGGATTTGCCCAAAGGCCAGTCTGATGCAAGCAGTGTCTTAACCTGGAAGGTGAGGGGAAGGAAAGGAGAGGGGGACTGGGTAAAAATAGGCATGTAACCTGTGTTAATGGTAGCCTATCGAGAGAGAAACAATTTCTACTGAACTACCATTCTTTCCTTTTAGTAAGGATTTTAATTGGCTGGATGTTCTCCAGCAGTTAGACTTGTGGTTCTAACTTGCAATGATAGCCAGTCTGTGCTTGTATATGTGGTCTCTGCTTTTGCTAGGACCTGTTATTTAAACACTGTTGTTTACTTTTAGCCTTACAAAGGGACTGACAAGAGTTCAAGGGTATGTAGGGGAGAAAGGAGAGAGATACTAACAGTGTAATAGATCTGAATATGCGTTAATGCCATAGTTGAAACAGTTGAAGTAGTGCTCATGCTGAAAGATGATCCTGCACCTCTTCCCAGCTGTTCATTCTTGCTTCTGTGCCACCCCCTTTTTTGATAGTGCAAGTGATTGTGTGTGAAGAAGAAGAATGGATGTAGGATAAACCTAACTATAACAGGTGATTTTCTAATGTGAATGTTCACTGCATGGCTTCACAGACACTCCTGCTTGAACAGGAGTAGGAAGGAGCAGCTGCAGGGGGAACGGAAATGTGCAGGTTTTAACCATTAGTAAAATCAGATGTGTTTGTTCTTGGGGAATTCTGAGAGACAACTCTTAAAGGCACATGGCTACTGCAACTAGAATCTCTGCGTAAGGAGTCAAGCATACTCAAAAAAAAAACCCCTCAAATGTTTAAAACTTCGTAAGAGTATATAAGGTACTGCTAGATTGACCTGCAGTTGTAGGCAGCAAGATCACTTCAGATTCACTGAAATAGTAGCCTACAAAAATATGTTAAATGCTATTTCTTCTCAACTGTAGCCTAGTTAAGCGTTCACAAGATTTTGGACTTCAGGAGCTTATTTTGTTGGAACAGGGTAAAACTTGGAATAGACTTGCTTTTTCCAGAAGTGACTGATAATCTAATAGCTGAGGTAGTCAGTGAAAAAGTGTTCTTACTAGGTGAGTTCTAAGCTAATTTTAAATAAATAAAGTTACACCAGTGAGTCACAGTGGTCACTAGTCAAATGAATATGCATTATTTGCATGTAGTAGAGCAGGTCTAGTGACTGCCAGCTGATCAGTTCATCCACCTGGATGTGGAAAGACTGTGTTCCAGACTTGAACAGCAGCAGGGCAGGAGCTTCCTTCACATACCACTTCAGGCCTTGTGTTATGGTGAGCTCTTCTGAAAAAGTTGAGACTAGTAAGCTTTTTGTCTAGAAGGAAAACAAGTTATTGGCTGGTTCTACAATTCTTAACAGTTGAGTTGCTCGCTTAAAGGAGCAAGTTTAGAACTGTTGTGCAGCCTGCTAATCGCAGGATTAGTGCGAATTTGCACCAAGTCCAGCTCACTAGCATGACCTTTGGGTAATTATGTGGGGCAGTGTGTTTTTTCCTTCTAGCATGACCTTGTTAGTTGAAGTAGAGCCTTTTTTATGAGCTTCTGGTTGCTTTGGAGAGCAGTATTGAGCTCTGTCATCAGTCACTGTTAAGATGCAAGCAGCATAAGCACAATGGTGGTTCTTGAGGATCTCTAGGAAGAAAATAGGGGAAAACATTGCCGCTTTCTGAGAGTTGGGCTGTGCTAGAGTCAGGAAGTTACTGAACTGTGAGCTCTAGCACCTGAAACTGTGGTTGAAGGTGGTCCTATCACAGAGAAAGCAAGTGTTTGAGTTGCTTGTAAGCCTGGAAAGCAAACAAAACTTAGCTGTTGTATTTTTGTGGTTATTAAGTGTTGGACAAAAAAGGTTGCTTATCTCTGCTGAAATTTCTTACTGTGTCTTGTCTGGAGGGAGCTTTTTAATAGGGGTAGAGAACAACCACTGGCTCAACAAATAAATTTTCTGCACTCCTGATACTCAAGTATCAAAGCACTCTGCTACCATGTTAATGATGCACAGCCATGCAATTGTTCTTATTCAAAAGTAGAAATGCAGCTTGTGTGCAGCAATATTTCATGTCCCTTTAAAGGTTTAGCCTTTGAGGACTGCCATAGTCCTACTCGGTGTGGCATGTTAGGAGTGAGTTTCAGAAGACCAGAAGTCTGACAGCAGAATGGCATACTCGTAATGGGTAGCTTTCTGTCATTGAGTACCACTGACTAGAATAATGGATTTGTTTCCTGCAGACTGCAGTAGATTGGCAACTAATGAAACTTTGTATTGGTGGAGTTCAATTCTTAGTATCTGATCTATAGGAATTAGTATGCGTCTTTTTGTCCAGTTGGTTGTCAAGTATATACATCTTTGATAGTTGCTTGATGCAGTGTTAATGCAGCTGCGACAGACCAATGAAGTAGAAGTCCAACGCTACCATGTGTGGCAGATCTGGGGTGTGTCAGATCTAGTGGGGAGGGCACAAGGAGAACTTGTGGCAAAGAGCTATCTGGAAAACAAGCATTAGCATCTCATTTTTGTGCTGAAGTCCCTCTTTTCTTTGCCTCCCATGTTCCTGCCTTTCCTTATCAGGTTAGATGACTGTCATGTGGTTCCCCAAATTTAAGTGAAGTGGGAAAAAAAAAAAAAAGAACTGGAGGTGCAAAGCTGTGTTGCTTTATTAAGGCAAGCAAAGCAATCCCTTGAAGAGACCGTAAATGAGACTCTAGCTGGTAATGAGATTGAGAAAGTAATTCAGTCTTTAGCCTAAGAGTTCTTTTACTAGCTTTATTCTCCATTAAGTGGTAAACTGTGCAGTGGTTGCCCTGGTTCATTTTGGGCTGTGGTGTTTGTCGCCCAATGTTGTTGGGCTGATGATAGTTTGCTCGATGTTGTCTTACCTGCTGAGGCAGGGTAAATTGTCTCAAATTGCATCCAGGAGAACTGTGAGCCTTCTAGTTAGAAAACTTTATAAAAGCATGTTACTTTAAATGTATTGTCACAGCTATCCTGATTTAGAAGACCACTCTTCGCAAAATGAAACTATTGCTTTTATCGGGGTGGTGCTACACTTTGAATTCATCTCCAAGGCTGTGCTCCGTTACCCCAGCATTTATGTGCTGGAGCAAGCTCATAAGCTTATAAAGGCATGCTGGGCAGTTGTCAGATCCTATTTTTAAACCGTTTCTGAGAAACACTTCTGTCTCCTATCTCTGTACAAGCATAGGAAAGGCTATACTTCATGTAGGAGCCACAGTGTCTGGGCTCAGCTAACAGCAATTTTTGAACTTGAGTGTCTCCTCTGCAGAGATAGTAAAGTTGAATCTGCACTGACTTGTGCTGGGGAGGGGAAATGACGATAATTAGGAAATAGTGGCAGTGGACTATTGACTCCTTGCCTATGATTACCTATAGTGAAAGCTAGAGGGCTATGGTGCTTGACAGACGGACCAAACTTTAATAGGAGTCCTGATGGCTAGTGTCTAAGTACCTGCTTTGCTATATTTATTGGAGTACAAGAAGAGTTGGGAGCCGCAGCACTTTAAATGGTATCTCTCCTTGTGAATCTTAAACATAGCTGCTTTGCTTAATAATCTGCTATTGATTTGCAGTAACACACTTACTACAATTGTGTGATGCTACTGAACACCACCTTTAAATTTACACTAGCATTGGAAAATTGCATAAAAATGCAACTGGATTCTATATGCAAGTAGGGCTAGTATTTTAAAGTCTTTCCTCCCTGTGTCCAAGATCATCTACTTCAGACTAGGCCTGAAATACAAACACAGAATATGGGTGTTAACATAATCTTGCTATACTAGGGAGGGAATTCCAAAATTGAAGGACAGCTTCAGAGAATATATATATTGTAGTTTTGGACAAAAATAAAGAATATCAATAAAAGATTTAGTCTTGGTTTTGTTTGTCTTTTAAAACTGGCAGGCAGGGATATTTCAAACTGGGCTAAGTACTATGAACAGGAAGAAAAAACATCATGCTGCTGTGAGATGAATTATACAGTGCAAAATCAACATGCTGAGTTCTACAGGTCTTAGAGCTCTTTCAAGAGATTCCTCAGACACTGCAGATGCTAGCGTACACCTAATTGATGGGAGGGAGTCACTGTTTCAAAGCACTATTAGGACTGTAGCTAAGACTGCACTACTTCTAAGAGTTGGCAATGCAGGGTCTTCTGTTGTTTTGTTGGTGTTTTTTTTTTCTAGAACAGGCAAGCTGCTCCTCCACACTTTACTGCAGAATGTGTGCTAACAAATACTATTGGCCTTGGAAGTGCAGCTGTTAGCTAAATTGGTTTGTCTTGTCTTCTGTTTCGGTGGCATGACTACTTAATAATCATGTTCCCATTTAAGTAAATTGGAATAGTTAACAGACACCAAGGAGAAGAGCAGCTATCTAAACTTTTGCCTTGTAGGCCAAGTGTTAGTGCTTATGTGAAGGAGGAAAGCTTACCATTGGATCCATTGTAACCTCATCCTACAGTTAGCAAAGCAAGGTAATCTGTTTGAGGGGTAGGCTATCTTCTGCATTTGATCTCCTGTTTAAGTCTGTTTGCTTAAACATGCCCTTTAATTTCAGTAGTGCAATGATAACTGCAGCATGTGTTCTAGAACTGTTTCCTTATTTAAAAACAAAACCAAAAAACCCCCTTCAACTTCACGCACTTCTGTAACCTATCAAGAATATTCATATACTTGGATCCTCTTCAGTTTAATGTCTGCCTTACCTGGTCTGATCGGGACTGTAGGCTTATGTCTCACATTTCTCATGACTAATCATTTCAATGTATTTTGTAAATAGCACATCACAAGAGAGCAGGGATTGAGCTGCTACAAGTGCTTCTTCTATATAAGTGACTTGCTGGGAGGTACTTGAACATGCCTGTAGATGCTGCATAAAGCTTGGATATTTTTTTCCTGGAGATGGCCTGTGTATTTAACAGGAAGTGTCTTGCCCTGGGTGCCTCTTCTTTTTGCTTGAATGGTGTTGAGCAACAATTATGTACTGATTGCACTCATTACAAGTAAACTCTACATCCTGTTTAGAATAGCATGTACATATTAACAAGTGTAAAACATCTGTTGCATCCTCCTAGAAATAGCATGTTGCAGTCTTGGATATTTCAGCTTCACAGCTGTTCAGAAGCCATTCCGTATTTTAAATCCAAAGCCTTTAATGGGTGTCTGAAATAACGATTTAAAATAGGTAGTGGGGTTTTGTTACATGATTATGATCCATGATTACATGATGTATATTGTTTTGGAGTTGTTACTGTTCTGCATTATCCGTCCTTTCAGTGACACTCTCCACTGTGGTAACAGACCATCAAAGAGCAAAAAAGAACTGAACTGGTTGTCCAGTAAGGTAAGTCTAGGAGACCTTGCTTTTTCTATATGTGCCTTTCTGAGATTCTTGGTTGAATCTGAATTTTGGATACGCCCAGCTGGCACTGGAGTGAAGGAGATATTTCTTTACTGCTTAGAAACACTTTTGCTGTAGCTTATAAGCTGAAATCTTGCTCTATTTGTCATATGATAAATAAAGATGAGATGCTTCATTAAACTCGTTTGCTTTTCCCTTACACAAGTCTAACGTGAGCATTGGGTTTTTTTTTTTAATATATGGGGTTTTGAGTCCCATTAAGCAAGAGCATGCCTGACTTTGAAACCTTTTTGAAACTCCCTTAATATCAAATTCTCAGTGCTTAACTGGAAGTGGTTAAAGGGGATTCCTGGCCTTCTTGAATGTTGCAGGAAAAAATAAGAATGAAATACATTCTCCTGTAAGCAAGCTTCACAGAATCTTTTTGAAGTAATTCTTCTTCAGTACATGTCAGATAAAACTATCAAAATACAAAATATCACTATATGTGTGACCATGCTCACAATTACAGGTGACCAAAGGGAGGATGATGGGGGCCTCTAGAGGTAACTGCAGCTCTTCAGAGGGAGGGATGGAAGAATAGATGGGTTGAAGCAGAAGGCATATTTCCGATGTCAACTAAAGAATAGCTACTGCAAAAGTATTCTCATCAGCATTTGTGGGTTTTTTAAGCCTTTCTTCACTTAAAAAAAGAAAAAAAAAAAAAAAAAAAAAACAAGTACATAATCATTAGAGGTCCTGCCCCTAACAGCAGCAAAAGGGTGGCCTCTAAGAAGGAAACCTGACAGAAATCCTGCTGTCTTGGTTGAAAATAAGCAGGCCTAACCTGTAGTTCTTGGAACAGCATGCACCTTCTAAGTAGCTCAGGGCTACATCTGAAGTAGATCATAGAAATGATGAAAATGGAGGCATTGTATGCAGCTGCAGAAATCTGAAAGACCAGTTTGGAGAGGGATCTTCTGCATGTGAATAACATCACTATTTCAAGCAGTTGTGCTGCATCCTACATCACATGATTGCTAGCTGTTGTGTAACAGGAAAGCATGGCTTTTTTTTTCCATTCATCTTATGGAGCTCGTGGAGGGAAACACAGATTGGACTTTTATTTAACTATAACTTCCTTCCTGTTGGGAACTCATGTCTGAACTGTTACGGATTTCTGGCACTTAATCTGCCATGTGGAATACTTTGGTTTCCCGCCCATACAAAATTTGAGTAAGCTTTGGAGTCTCAGGGTGGAGAGGGAACCATCTTTCTGTGGATTCTCTGGGAACCATCCTTCTGTGGGATTAGAAAGTCATTCTGTGATTGTTTCCTTCCCCAGCTTTCTGGATGGGTACAACTAGGTGTACTATGGTATATCATTGTCCACTGGTAGTGTGCATAAGCTAACAATATAGCATGTAAGACCTATTTAAGCTTTTTTATTCTCAAACTTAAGGACTCTTACTTTAAAAACTTAAGATGGTTTTGTTATATCTGAATGACACCCTGTGTTATTTCTAAGCTTTAAAATGACTAGGCTGGAGGCAAGCTCAACGGAAGGCAATTTTATGCTTAAATTTGCACCTGCCTACCAGACTTCTCCAAAATCAGCTTGTAGTTTTCCTATGCAACAAATGGATAGTGTGAAGTACATAAAGAAGCCATGGAAACCAGCTGAAGAATGAGGAAGATTGCTCAGGAATGAGCTTCCAAAGTCCTGCAAATTATCTGTACGACTTAATGTCTGCATGGCATAATCAATCTCTTGGTTTTTTACAACTCTAAATTTCTAGAAATTTAAATTTCCTGTTTATAGGCAGAAGTAGAAAGAACATGATTTATTGCAATCTGATTTTATATTGTCATGGAAAAATCTGTCTTGTGGCACTTGCCTGTATGTCATTTTTTCTAATGTCTGTGTAATATATGTGATTTTTTTTTTTCTACCTATGTACTCATGCTGTTTCTATTAATTTCATGTGTCCATTTAAATATAAAGGTGTTTGTTTCCTTTGTTTTCTAATGCGAAAGAGAAACTCTGCTAAACCAGCTGATTTTTCATGATGGAGCAAGAGGTGCTCAAAAGGGGAGGGAGCTAGTGCCTGAGTTCACCAGCCAGAATAGTCTTGTAGCTTGTAGTTTTTGCTTAACTGACTTCTAAGATACTGGTAGAAAAAAAGCTATAGTTGAAAAACACAGCTGGCAATAGGCTCATCTCTACCCTCAGAAAAGTAAACTTTCCTGCCACACTCTCCTGATCTGTTTGGATAATGATAAAAAGATGCTGGGCAAAACCCAGGAGTTCTGTGACTGTTTGCCCAGAGCATAAATATTTCAGGCTTTATTGAGTGCTTGTGTGGCGTAAATGTTGCAGCAGTACTGTCTCAGTTATTTTTAGGTTTGGGGAGCAGGAAGAGTGCTTGTTTCCTGTCTTCCCCTCCCCCAAAAACTTGGGTACATTAGAGAAGGGGAGCTGGTTTATGAGCTCCAATTGAACGATGTCACTACTACACTTCCTGACCTCCTTTGTGAAGGGGGTGGTACAGCCACTGCAGTGCTCTGGTGGTATTCTTTCTTTTCAAACAACACAAAGGCACCGAGCCTCTCGACTGAAATGAGAACGCAGTTTGTTATTTGTATATGGATAGTCCATGAAACATGACTATTAAAGCTCATAACTAGAATTACTCCTTCTCCAGTTGCTGTCATGGGAACTTTGATGCTATGCACAGGCATGACTAACATGAGAAATCAGTGAAACTCAATACTCTAGTGCCTGTTAGTCATTATAACATGAATATATTTAGGTAATAAGCATTAATGTCTTCACATCAGCTGCTACTTCTCTTCTTATCCATAGCTACGAATTACTCCTACTTGTAGGTTTTGGTATGTATCTGTGCTATAAAATGAAGGAATGTGATAACTTGGTAACAGTTCTTGTCTAGTTTGAGCAATGCCAAACTGCATAATAAAAACCCTTAAAAAACCAAAAACTGAAACCGAACCCTAAATTGCTACTTTGACCCATAGAGGCATAAAAAGATCCATAGCAGTCCCTTGGATTTTTCTCCTAAGGGAGAAATGCAAAAATGCACGTGGTCCTGGTTATTGGTACTGTAAAAATTGTGTTAAGACCACAGTTTTCTTGTTGCATGAGTTTATTGGCAGCAGTGCACAGGTGTTCAATTTGTGAGGAAAAGTGCTGGGCTATCATGTGGATCTCATTATATTTGCAATCAATGTGCACATTGATACATTAGTATAAATAACCTCTCTTTTCTGCAGAAATCCACCTAAAAGTATGGTCTCTTGGCATTGTAAAGCATGTTCAGAACAGGCCTGGAATCACTCAGGCAAGAAGCAGGTAAATGGTAGCTTTGGCATGCAGAAGTGTCCCTGTGTGTAGAGCAAAGACAGAAACAGCAGGCTTGTCCTGACATGCTCCTCCAGCAGCTACACAGAAATGTCACTACTGTGGAGAACTGTGCTCTCCCTCCAGTTTTCTGTGTGTTTTCCACTCACTTAGTAGTGGTGGTCATGCTCCGTTTGGAGATACTGGTTTGCAGTTTGATCTGGGTTTTTGTTTCATTTTAAGTTAGGATTTTTGAAAACTGATCAGATACCAGCTGCTTACTTTGATTCTTCCTGCTGAAGTTAAAATTTCATGCTGGTATTAGCAGCCTTGGAAAACTAGCTATGTTTGAAGGGATACTGATTGAGAATACAGTTTTCAGAATCTTGAACTCTGGAAAAAACTGAGTGCTTACAGAAAGATTTGTAACCTCTTGCATCACTACTTAGGCACAGACAGTAAAGACTTAATCCCCTGATGTCTGAATCATGCTAATTTGGTTAAAAAGACATAGCAGTATGGTCACTGAACTAGTGAGAAAGTTGAGCAATTATATTTGCCCTCAAATATATTTTTAATTTGCAGATGAAAACTAAGAATTTTGCTGCTAGTTAAATTTTTTAATCAGTAATTCTGTGGGCTTGTGCAATTTGCTTTGCAGCTTCAACCAAGGAATCCTCATTTTCTTACAGTACTTTAATATGAAATTAGTAATAAACTAACAACTGGGTGAACACTTAAATAGTTGGACATCGGTAGAACTGCCCCTATCCAAAGATAAAAAGTACATAAGCTAAAGCAGTGAATCACATGAAGGACAGGGGTTTAAGTCAACATATGTTCCCTTGAAACAGTAGGGTCTGCTACCTGCACACAAGTCTTATGTGAGTATTGAAAGGTCCAAATGTAAGTAGGGCTGGTAGCACCGTCTGTTGTTCTTGGTATGTTTTTAGTTTCCCAAAGTCCCAGAACTAAAGTTGTAGGATGTAGAACTGAGGGCAGGGGAGGAATCATACTCCAATTTTTGGTTTTATGCTTTAGAGTAAAGCCTCTTGCTGCTTTTATGAGGACTCGCCAAAATCTTGTCCAAGCTGTGATCCTTTCATGGGAAAAGAGTGTATCTAAATAGTAGGTGTGGTTTAAGAGGCTTATGTTTCAAAATGAATCTTTCACAATTCCCGGTGCTGGTCAGATTATACATACCTTAGACGTGTGAAACAGATGTGACTTACCCATGTATAGCATGGCCTGTTCGCTTGTATCTCATAGAGGTTGAGTAACGTTAACTAGATCTGGAAAACTTGGGTAAATTTTTCATAAAATGGTCACTCTGGGCTGCTCAGAGTGTATGAGCATGTATTACTGCTAATTGCTTCTAATTATACTAACACCTGAGCAGAAAGGAAGAAGAACACTTTGTTAAAGCTTTTTTTTTTTTCGTTGAAAGATCAGTAACAACAGCAAGCAAGTGGTAGATTGACACATATACATAACAAGGCTAAGGGGGGTACATTAAGATGAAATTAAGAACTTCCAGGAGGGATCTAGAGAAAGGAGAGGGGGTGGGAATTGGTGGGATGAGGGGGTATCAAGCAGAAAAGTTTGGTGAGCAAGAGAAGGTCCTATGATGATGAGAGTCACCTTTAGCAGCAGTGAAAGAAAAGGAAGCCTTATGTGAGGGCCTGCAGAAACATAGTGGCTGTTAGCTAATGACACCTGCCATCAAGAAGTCAATGCAGAAGTCTGCTGGATCTGTAAGCATGGGATTGACAAAAGCAGCACTGAAGCAGCTGGTGGGGTTCTTGCTTGGCCTAAGGGGCTGGAGGAGTCATGGAGGTGGTGTGGCTAGTTGGAAGAAAGAATAACTAGTTGGATGGTAACCCAACAAAGTAAAAAGTGATAGCAATAGGACCATGTTGATGGTGACTGAACCAAGTTGAACTCAGTGTTGGAACACTGCCAGCTTCTTAATGAGCCCTAACTAGGAGGTGGTGTGTCAGGGCCTGTTGTGGGTGCGAGAGGCAACAGTGGCTTAAGGTGTTACCTCTGGTGGCTCTTCACTACTATAGGTTATTGTTCTGACAGCATGGTGTAGTGCTCCATCACCTCAGCTGTGTTATCATTTGTGAGAGTATGCGGTGAACAAAGGATTGACCTGTTCAATAAGGAAATCACTTTCTCCCGCCTCTGAGTTAATTTTTGAGCTGAGTCTCAGTGTGAGTCTTAAGATTCATCAAAATGAAGGGGGAGCTATTGTATGATGTAAAACAGAATCCCTCCAGGCCTGTATTGATGCAGAAACACCTCTTCCTCCTTTTTTCACTTCTATTTAAACTGTGTAAGTGGATTTTCAGAGCGCATCAGTGGCTTATGTCACAGGCATAGATAACTAGATGCTAATAACTGGTAATCAATGAAAAACTTGGCTTGAGGAATTTTGTTACATAGGAAATCTAAGGCGGAGAGAGGGGGTAAAGTCTCATCAAAAGCATATTGTTAAATATTACCATGAGATGCTCTTGGCTGTACTCTTATTAGTTTGTCACAGTTTAACAGAACTGATTCTGCAGGAAATGAACCAGGGATCTCATACTGATAACACAAGAAGAAATAAATTGGGCAACAGCAATGTAGCCTGTAATTACAAGCTCTATAAAACAAGGGGGTCCAGTGGCCCAGGCAGTCTGTTCTGATATTTCTCAACTTTCCCCTGTTAGATTTCATAATGTTACAAAACGTAATGGAGATGAGTAGAACTGGATTTTCTGCAATTGTGTTTCTTCTAAGCATCAAACGCTTTTCACTTTCATTTAATGGATTAAAACACTGCAATTAGAACAGTGAGCTTAATGACAGAGTAAGTCTTACTTTCATAGACTACTTCTCCCACCACCCCCCTTGTCTTTCCATAGTAACTCCAGTACCTCATGAGTTACTAGTAATGCTGGCAGAGACTAATGTTTACAACTCAGTCTGTTTTTTGAATACAGGCTTCAGTCTTCTCTAGCAAATTAAAACCAGATGGGAACTGCAGGGAGCAGAATGGAATTTAATTCTGTTCTGTGGCTTGTGATGTTAACAAAACTCTTTGGGTATTTTCATTGTTATTTTGCCTAGAAAATGGCTTGTACCTTCTTCCTGTGCAGTCGTCTTCCAGTGTGCTGTGGTAACTGCTGTAAGCCTTTATTGAGATACGTTGCTTTACTTCTACTACAGGGATAGGCTATGGTGTAAGCATATTACACTGATTTTTTTTTTCTTTT
>KZ505989.1:133126-199039 GCA_002844005.1 Limosa lapponica baueri
AAACTTAAGGGGTCCTAGGATCTGAAACTTAAGTGGTCCTAGGATTTGTAACGCAGACAGCATAAGCATTTGTTCTTGCAGTTAATGCTGTGCTTTTTATGCTGGTTGGTGCCACCTCAGAGGAAAAGACTCAACATGTTGAATCACAGAAATGTTGCTTCCTGCTGGGATTTGGGATTTCCTTGCAGCTCCCCGCTCCATAGCTGCAGGAGCTGGTTTTGCGTAGTGCGTGTGCTCAGGCAGGAACTTGCTGGAGATGAAGACAGAAGCCAAACAGTTCTGCGCAGAATGTAATAGTTTCTGAGTCAAATTGTGTGGTAATTGTCAAAATATCATAGGGTGTGGTAGGAACTGCTGTGTCTAATGTTGCTGAGGATTTATCCCTTCATAATTTCCTTAAATGAGTATCATCTGTAAATCTCAATTAACATATGAAAGTGGGGGAAAGATTTCTTGATATTTTCTAGCTGTCTGAAACCTGATAGTGTGCAAAAATAAATTTGTGTGCTGGAGTGTTGGAGGTTTTTTTTTTTTCCCAGTTACTCAATCTTAACTTACATTCTTTCTGAATTTCCCACAGAAAGAAAGAAAAGCTAGTTGCAGAAGAAAAAGCTGTAGCTTCAAAAAGATAAACTCAGAAAACTCTGAGCACTGGAAATACAATAAAGCTTGAAATTACTATTTAGTTTCACTAGGAATTAAAAATATGTAACCCTGGAAGTTACAGTAGTAAATCGTAGAGTATTTTGAAACAGAAACCTGCTTCATATGGCAGTTTGCTTCCTAAAAGAGAAGTGTTCCTAACAGTTTGTTACAGTACTAAATTTTAGCATCAAATACAAGATTTGTGGTTTTACTATGAACACAAACTTTAAGAGAATTCATATGAACTCTACTTCTTCAGTAGTTGTTCTTGATACACCAGGTCTTACTCTTACAGCTTCAAGAGGCAAACAGGGAAGGGGGGGGAGTCAAATTTTCAGACAGATAACTCCAATAAACTAAATCTTTAAAAGGACGAACATATCCAATGCTTGTTCCTTTTCTTGGTGACCGCTTCAATTAAGTCTTGCACTTCTGTAATGCGGCAACATGCCTTCCAGTGCTTAGAAATATTAGCCTGCTGTTTGCTGGGAAGCATATTCCTCTGAGACCTAAGTTCAAGGACCAATCTAAAGACTCTAGTGCCTTTACTGTGCCGTCTCTATGATACAGCAGAGGCGTTTGTGATGGAAATATTTCTGCGGTAGAAGTTCTTCCTTTTTTCAGGCAATCTGTTAGATAAATGGGAATGCTTTTGAAATAAATACAAAACCCCTTGCTTAAGCTTTCTGGGTGTGCAATAGTGTGAAACAGTGCATTACTCCTGTGCATTGTACTTTTCTCTTATGCTACTTCAGGTCTGCTGTCTTTTTGCCCTGCGGTGCTGGAGGGGAGCTCTGGAGGAAGCAGTTTCTCTCCTGTGTTTTAACCTCTGCTATACTTGGTCCAGTCCTTGTACAGCAAACAGTTTCTTGTGGTGGACTATCTTCTGGTCCTCGGAGGAAGGGGGAAGAGTTGATCTTAATGGAGTGTCTGGAACAAGGGACTTCTGAGGGCTGCCTGAATTTGTTAAATCTAGTGTCTTACAATCAGAGCATCTAGAAAAGCCTAATTCATACAATAATTTGTATTTGTTTCACTTTGTAAGTCCCAGCATATTCCATGAAAATGTTTCCAGTGCCTTTGACTTTTTTGTCTCTGAGCTCTAGTGATCCTAGGACATGAACTAACTACCTAAAGCACTACCAGAGATGAAACTCCTCTCTCCATTTTGAAGCATCCATCTCTAATTATAGTTCTTGCTGGGGTAAAAAAGGCTATATATTTTAATTAGGTATGGCCCATGTACCTTATTTGAAATAATAAGATATTTTTCAAGCATTTTCAAATGAAAATTTTTCTTAATGACGAAGGACAGCCATGTAAACTAATGCTAGACTCTGTGTGTGTGTGACTATTTGTTAAAGGAAAAGCATGTTTTCAGAGTGTGGTTTTTAGACTTCCAGACAGATTACACAAGCTCAAGAAGGCCCACCCCACATCCTGTGTAGAAAACCAGCTCACAGAAATGCCCATTGTTCTTCAGGATTATAAGTCACTGTATTTTCTGCTTGCCTTCTTTTTCAAAGTACTATATGGAAAATACTAATGCAAAGTAACCACAGCAGCTTAACAAGTGCTTGGTCCTGCCAGGTACTGATTGCTCTGCTCTTGCTGAAATGGGAGGTGAGGGGCTAGAGGGGATTAAAACATTAGGCTCCCTGGCTAGAGAACAAAGGTATTGTGTTGGTAAAAATAGCTGAGAGTGTTTTATTAGTTATGTGAATCAATTGATAATTGACAGACTTTAAGCCTGAAAGTTGTTTCTGGAGCCATATTGCAGCCATGCCACTATTTACTGTCTTCAGGGGGGAAAAAAGTTACACGGTATGCGGTTTGCTTCAAGCATGGTGAGTTTTCCTTGACATTGCATCACCCCTGCTCAGCTACTACCCTGTTCCCTTTTTTTGCAGTATCTGGATCTAATAATCCACATAAGAGGTAGGGTGGTTAGTTTTTCTGAATCTCTACCCATGCTTATTGCTGAGTTGTGTGCTATTCCATCTGCAAGTAAACAGACCTATCCATGAAGAGAAGGGAGCTATCAAGCCAAAAATGGTAAAACTTGCTCACTCTTCCTTTCATTTTTTTTTTTTTTTAAATCTGTTTCACCTACATTATCATCTTGGAGCTTATTTTTTAAAAAGCTGAGGTGCTATTTTTCATGTTCCATTTTCAAACAGGAAAAGTGTGTTTCAAAGTGAATTTTAAAACCCTCATATTACAGTTTTCTTACTTTAAAAAAGCCACAAATTGTATTTCTTACTAGAGTTCAGTACCTATTTAAGACCAAAACATTTGTTATGATAATACAATTTAGCTAAACACAAGGCAGCCGTGACACTGTTTGAGGCTGTATCCTGCTTTTCTGCAGTCCTCTGAAAGGAATCATCTCCCTTTAGTTGCTGCCAGTCTCCTGACTGTGCAGCATTCCCAAAACATGTGGCCCATAAAATGGGATTATAGGGAAGGCATTCAAGTAAACAGAAGTTCCTTCAGGACAAGATTTGCGTTTTCATGCGGAGGTGCAGCCTCAGTCCCTAGCCAGGGTTGACTTCTCCTCTTGGTGGCCACCAAGGATTGGGGAGTACCGAGGCCATCCCCAAGTTTTGGGCTTAGTCTGCTCCTGGGTTGGCTGGCACAACAGAGTTGTGTTTTTGGAAGGACACACCCAATTACAAGTTATGGGAAAATAATCCTTTCTGTGTCTCTTCAGTGTCTCTATGTAGCAATAAATGACCAGTCCCATGATGTGGCTATAGCTGCCAAAAATCTGCAGTGAATGTACAGCTGTATCCGTCATTAACTGTACAGTATTGCTGAAGTGGCCCAGTGCTTTCATGAATTGCGCTCAAGGGTAAGTAGCTGCTTAAAGCTAAAAACTTTGGCGCTTCTACAAGCACACAGTTATATTGGTGGATGATAGTGTACTTCTATGATTGCGTAGTCCCATCCAGCCTGTTCTGTTGAAAGTACACAACTTGAGACAGGTTCAGTCTGCAGTTTGAGTACTCTGAAGTTCTTCTTTGAGACTAAATTACATTATCAGCCTCAGTGAGGAGTATTACCAGACCTGCTTCCTGTCGCCAGTCCTGGCCTCGGTAATTCAGGCTGTCATTGCTGCTCTGCAGGATTATGCTGCATGGGATATTAGGGCACAAACCCTTCAGACTCAGGTTCCTTTCACCGTGTCTCTTTTTCATAATTTTAAAAAGTTGCCTTGGGTGGCTTTTGTCCTTCTACTTTTCCAGTGGGTGCTAGACACCAGGGGAGTGATTCAGTCAGTAGTGGTCCCCTTATGCCGGTAGCAAGGGTTCAAGTGCTGATGGCCTTGTCTTGGCTTCCTAGATGTGCTGCTGAGTACCATAGCGTGGAGGCTTTTGTCCACAGGGAAAGCTACAGTTGTAAATATTCTTCTTAAAACAACAGGAATTCATAAATTCACGTGACTGTGTTTCAGACTGGCCTGTCTTTGTCACATCGTTGACATGCTATTGGGCGTTAGTGAGGAGTGTGATAGAGATCACTATGGGATGGAAGACTGCCTGGTACCTTTGAGAGAGCACAGCCTTATACTTACTGCTGTTACCTTTCTTCAGAGGTGACTCTCAACAAAAACTGTTAAACTTCTCATAATTGATCTTGGCATGATGCTTTGAACAAATACAGCACTGAGAATTTTCAGTTATCGGAAGAAATACAGGCCAGAAACTCTCCTTTTTTTATTTCTGCACCTGGCACAAAGAAGTATAGAGAACAGCCCTGGGAACAGGGGCGCCAACCCGGTTCCTGCTGCCCTCAAAAGCGACAAATTCATTCATTCGTGTACCCCCTATCGAAGCTGAAGCAAAGAATTGTTTGCTGTGGGTTCTAAATCAGCAGTCACTGTTCTCTTTCTCTTGTTGATTTGTTTCTTTTCAAAGCATTTACAATGGGGAGCGCAGTTACAAAGTTGAGAGAGGTAAATTCAGGGCCTGTAGCTCAAACCACAAGTGACTGCACTTAGGAGTAATGTCGTTGTCACAGCTGTACACAGCTTTCGTTTCTAGAGGGTCCGATTCTCTGCACTGGTCTATAGGGGGGTATAAATGAGAGAAAGCAGGACACCTTAATTTGATGGCAGTCTGCTGGTAAGACCAGTGGTTATTCTAAGAGTGCTTAATCCTGTTTAAAGGTTGGGATTTTTTTGAAAGGTCTCTGATTTCTGAGCATATTTTGTACAGAAACCCATTTAAAAGCTGGGGATTAATTGATCTGTAGTATTTGATACATAAAACATGATGTTTTCATCGTATTTAAACTGCATGAGAGTTAAAAATGGGATTATTAAATAATTTTTCCAAAGTTTAAGGAGATTAATTATATTTTTAATATCTCCAGGTTTATAGGATCTGATGCTGAATTATGAGAGGCAGTAACAACACATTTAATTACTGTATATTACAAACATTGGGTAGATTATATAGATAGAACAGAAGGGAACTGAAAATGTCTTGTGAGTAACAGCAACAACTGCTTGTATTTCCTTTAATAATTTCTGTGTGGGGTCATTTATGTTGTAGAAAATGGTGTTTTATGAACAAGCTTTTGAGGGGAATGATACGTTGCTAAGGCTGCAGTATTTTGTATTATGCTGTACAGATTCTGTATCATAAATCAAGGAAGCAGAGCCATATATCCGTGACCTCAGCTCCAAAAATCCTGCAATTAGTTATGATTTAAATTAACATGATTTGTATGGGAAATAGCTTTTAGAAATCTTGGAAAATTGGAGGTGTGCTCAATGAAGGACCTCTCAGCACAGCAGTGAAACACCAGCTCTGGCTGCCACGAGCTGCCCCACCTGCCTTACCAGGTCATCAGTCCTGCAGTATTACAATTGAAAGTTGCAAACTGGGGTATGCTAAGTAGAATCAATATAATCGCTCAGTCATACAGAGTTGTAAACTCCAAACAGATGTCCATAACAGGGGGCTTTACCAGTTCACTTCAACCCATTCAGTAATGCATCATTCAGTGATTCATCCAAGCAGGTTGCGTACCCCAGTCCATGTGAGCTTCCCTTCCCTCCCCAGTCCACCCGCATACCAGCACTGGCAGGCAGGGGAACTTGCAGTAAGCTGGATCAGCAGAAAAAAAAAAAGATTATTCCAGTGTAGCTCTCTGAATGGCTTGTAGTGGAGTCAAATGGGTGCCAGTGCAAGAGAAGCAGGAGGGAGAACCTCCTGTTTTGGCAGCAATCAGATTGGCTCTATGATTTCATGAAATCATATCTGTAAGTTACGTGCGCATCTATAACTTTTTGGAAAGCTGTAGTTGTTGAAGGCATCGCTTCCCTGCAGCTGAGTGCCACCCCTCTCCTGCGCACTGCCACTCTGACAGCTGCTTGACACAAAGGCAGGTGTGGGGGACAAACTTGGCTGCCTATGAGCTTCTGAGATCTTTGTAGAAAATTCTAGGATTGATGGAGAAAAGTCTTATGGATAAAGTGTGGTTCAGATTAACCTATTTGTATGTTTACATTAATATGTGATGATATAGGTGACTCTTGAGTGACTATAAAAATGTCTAGACTCAGGCTTGGGCAGCTGCAATTAGGCAGATGAGCCATACTTAAGGAGACTGAAGACCTCAGTGAAATTTGCTGGACAATAAAGGAATCCACATAGTGTAAAGACAAATACAAGAATAGCTAACTAAGATCATTGGTAAGGAACTAATATAACTCAAAAGCAAAAAACCAAAGGGGGTGGAGAGGAGGTTTACAAATCCCAGCCAGTTTATCTGGACCATCAGACTGGTGTCAAAGTGCTGAATTCAGTTGTGGACTGGGGTATGACATTAGAAGGTCACCATCACCTTGGGGAAACAAAAAATCTTCATTTATACTTGTAAAGTTTAAAGACCTTGAGCACTGTCTATCCGAGGACCTGTTTTAACTACCTACTGTTACAAGTGACACTAGAGATTACTAAAACTGGAAGAAGTTAGATGAACCAAACCTCTTTTCTCATTTTCTGTTTTGTGCCGTTGTTAGCGTTCTTGGCAGCACTTCATAGATACTCACTTTCAGTGGATTTTATGCTTGGTTGCACTTCCTGTCTCATATATTAGCATAATGATGTCATTCTCGCGCACCGCTGTGGGGGAGCGTGGTGGTGTGCTCTGCCCAAACCTCTGCAAGAAAGGCTTCCTCACTCTCCTACAAGAAGACTTTGCTTCTCCTCTGGTGGCTGACATCTAAACGAAGGTCTCATTTTTGAGTCTCCCCTGTATGGAAGTGGGGAGCAGAGTGGGAGGAAGAGGCAGCGGGAGACGTACCTTCCTCATGCCATCTTCTGTAGGAAGCTATTAACAGCACTGTCCGTCTTCATCTGCTGTGGGTGGGCAACTGGAACCTGTATATCTCCCTCTGTGCCTCCATAGCCCTGTACAGAGCTGTAGAAAGGAACAAAACGGTAGGGAAGCTGCTTATCCCCAAAGCAAAAAAAGCAACGAAAAGTGGGAACGGGAGATTCAAACACATCCCTGCTCCTCTGGCCAGGCCAGAGGGAGGAAAGAACTGAGAAAGTCCCGTCTGCCCAGTGCTCCTCTCATGGACTAGGTGAGCAGCAGGGTTTGTTCCTCTGGTTCTCCTGCATGTCCTAAGAAGGCAGTGAGGACAGAGTTTTTTCTTCTTGGGGATGTTGCTGCAGGAGAGGGAGGAGGGTGGCTGCCAGGAGGGAGCAGGCGGCCCCAGCACCTCTGGGGAGCAGCCTGGGCCTGCTGTTCTTCCTGCCTCGTCAGGTCGGTGTGTACCAGGCCAGGCTTTGCTGTGCAAGCAGCAATTATGCAGAAAGCTTTAAAGCGATAGAAATCGGCATGTTTAAATGAACTTAGGAGGAACTTCTGGAAGACTTTGTCCCCTTAAATCTGGCTGAAAGGGGCTCTTCCAGCATGAGTCACCCGCAGCTGTAGAGGAGCCCTGGGCAGAGCCTTCCTCCCCTTCACTGAATGGAGCTGTCAGAGTGCCCGGAGCCAGGGCAGGGAGAAAAATACCCCGATTCATTTCCTAACGAGATATGCATGGGAGAATTCCCCACGGGGCCACCGGTGGGGGTTTGCGGCTTTGTGTTTTTCAGTCACTCAGCTCCACATAAGCAACATTGTCCAGCTTCGAGCTCCCACCCAGAGGACTGAAACACCCCAAGCCCGTCCCCAGGAAGCAGACAATAGTGTTGATATGCCTGTTGCTGCAGAGGAAGTGGCTTCTGTTATAACCAACAAGCAATCTGCCAAAGTCCACAGTTTGGGTGGTTGCCAGGCTAAATTTGACATAAAATATTTAACTTTTTTGGCTTTTGTCTTGCTGTTTTCTGGAGATGTTTCTCCTGTTTCCTACCATTTAAATCTCACATATGGCAGGGGTTTCTTTTCCCCCCACAAAAATTAATACAGGCTTTTATTTAGAAAACACGTAATTGTTAACAGAGAATTCAGTCTAATAGACAAAAACGCTCTCAGTAGGTTACCAAAACTAAGGCTAAACCGTATGCAGCTACGGTGTTGCTCAGGGCTTCATTGTGTCCTCTCCCATTTCCCCTTGCTGCATTCAGTTTTTGATCTAAATTTGACATTGGAAATAAAACATATTGCAGAAAAAATGGTATGTGAAAGGCGGACTTCAGGTATTTGAGGCTCCAGGCGCCCTCTTGTGCTGCTTTTCCGGGAGAATCGCAAGGCGAGCAGCTTCCCAGCAGCGGAGGGTGAGCAGAGCCTCTGCGTCAGCTTTAGTTTGCAGGGAGACTGGTGTGTGCTTGGGCACCTACATGGTGATCCAGTACGGTTCTGATGTGTAGGAGTTACTTCTTGAGGGGTCCACTCATTTCACCCCAGCAATACAGTGTGACTGTTCAGAATGAAGCTTTGAACAGAAAAAAGTGTCTTACCTCTACCAAAAGACAAAAATAAGAATTTTAGATTCATTCAAAAGTAGCAGTGTTTACAAAGTATTAAATTGCTCTGTCGGGCCAGATTTTAAGTTGAATTTCAAACTTCACTGAACTGTTAATAATATGATGCAAGTTTAAATTTTTTTTTGTTTAGACTATGCTGTATGTTTATAATTGTTCACCTCCTTCCACTGCATAGTATCAGGAAAAGTGCTCCATCTCCCTGGAAGTCAAACTCTAGGCTTAGTTTTATTAAGTCTAGTTAATAAATACTTTTTCAGATTTTTTATTGCAAATTCTCCACATACCAGTAGGTAAAAGTGCAGACTCCAGAGTTAAGGAGGTAAATTGATTACAAAGTTAACTAAATAGCTATGATACCTCTGAAAATATGGACCTTTGGTGGCTTGCTGCCTAAAGAAATAAATTTCACTGTTGTTTATATTTGGAACTCAAAGTTGTTCAAAGGATACAAATATCATATTATTTTCTAGCCTGACGCAAAGTCCCAAACTTACTGATACATCTAAGATGCAAACACAACTGAGCATAACATGCTCAGTGAGCTGTCCTCTTGCCATCATTCTTCTGTCTTCCTGGCTCTTCAGGGGTTAAAGGTGTTCCTAATTTCAGGCTTATTGAGCCAGAGCAGTTTTAGACTGGGCTACCTGCCATTCTGTGATGACATTTCTAGCAAAATAGCAGTTCCTATCAATGTACCTCTCAGCCTGAAAGCTCCTGAGGATTACGATCATGTCATAGAGCAGTAACTAGAATATAAAAGAAGAATGGTCGTGTTTGGCCTGGCTGAGATCCATCTACCTGATACGGATCCTGTCTCCAGCAGACACCGTAAGTGGATGCCTTGATAAAAGCCTAAGAACAGAGCAAGTATAAATGCTCCTTCCTTTACTGCTCTCCCAGCCTCCACCCGTTTTCACATCCTGAGCTGAATATGGGGTTTGTGCATTTAGCAAACCTTGACAGATTTCATTTCCAAGATTTTTCCAGCCTTCCACTGAGCTAGTATTGAACTTCAGCATTCACAGCATCCTTGTTGTGATCTCTTTTGACCACTGAGCTGAGACCATGCAAGACTTATATCATAATGCCAGTATTTCACTTCTGAGTGCTAATGGTCAGCTCTGACCGCATGTATGAGAGCATATATGTGAGGTTAAAATTGCTTTTCTGACTGTGCATAATTTTATATTTGTACGGAATTGTGTCTGCCATTTTATTGCTCACTGTTTTTTTGCGTGCAGTCTGTTGCCCCTCATTCTCTCCATCCTGAATAATTTGTATCATCTATAAATTCTGTCATATTCTTGTTCGCCCCCTTTTCCAGGTACACTGAACCAGACAGCTGCATGTCTCATCTCTAGGGAACTGCACTGATGAACTTGGTCCACTGTGAGCACTTACCATCTTGGCTCCTGTTTCCCATCTTTTAAGAATTGTTTACCCTGACAGGACCTTGCGTCTTAAGCCATGGCTGCTTAGTTTCCTTAAAAGCCTTGTTGAGGAACGTGGTTGAAAGCTTTATGAAAACTCAAATATACTTAAAACTAAACCATTCTCATTCTTGTGGCTGCTGAGCCCTTCCAAGAAGTCTGATAGGTGCTTGACGCAAATTTCCATTTACAAAAAACCCATCCAAAGTGTATCATATGTATCTGTTTGATAATTCTGTTCCTTATTGTAGTTTCTACTGCTTGTTCATCAGTGAAGCTTTGTACAGAGTTATGGCTCTGCTGATAATGGTATGACTTTGGCAATGTGACTATGTTTTGTAGTACTTCTCTATATTCTCTGTAGAATGTTACAAAAATGCTACAGCATGGTGTGTCTGTAGAGGTGTCTGTGAAGTATTTTCAAACAAAAAGAAAATGCTGTGGAAGTGCACAGAATTAATGTTGCTATATAAATTAAAAAGGAGTTATCACTCGTCACAGCAACAGAATGGGTACAACAAAGTTGATCAAATCAGGTTTTTGTACGTATTTTGAGGTTACTAAGAGTTATTTGCCTGTACCTGGCGGTATACTTGAATTTGACCCAGTAAAGACTAGAAATTCCTTTAGCACACAGGTAGAATTTTTCAGGGTCTGGGCTGAAAACTTCCTACACCTGAGCAGGAGCATTTTTGGGGGATTGGATGTGAGGATTGTTTCCAGCAGAGCGGGTCCAACCCTTGGAAGTTTTCAGGCTGCTCTGGGGGCCATCTGTCATGAGTGGTTAACTGCTTTGTTCAGTATGAGGGACCATCTCATGGTGGTACCTGATGCTGTGTGAAAAATAATCCGGACAGGCACTTGGGAATCTGCAGAGTACTAGACAGGGGTGTAAAAAGTGCCTTTCCTTTGCCAAGCGAACTCTTTGTTCTTCCTTTTTCCTTTCATGAAGGGGATGAGGAAAGGCTCCAGGCAGAGATGGAGAAACAGTTTTTCTTGGTAGTTGGGTCTTCAGCAAAGTACTGGTTTAAGCTCTTCGAAAGGCAGCGCAACTTCACTTGTGTGGTTTGCATAGCTGAAATAGCTAATGTAAATGAATTCAGAGACAAATCTCCTTAGCAAAATCAACCATTCCTGAGCACAGAATGTTGTCATTAATAATTTGAGCAAAGTGTGTGGTCGTTGTTGTTCTTTCGTTAAACCTACCTACTTTAAAATATCAACAAAAGGCTCCTTGTGGCTGCACAGCTTAACCTCAGTGTTTGAAAACCTGACAGTGCCAGGTCTGATGCAGCTGCTGGTAAAAGATCATTTGGAGATTTACTCCTAAATTATCCAATGACAGAAAGCAAAATATGAGAAGGGGTAAAAAATCCACAAACAAATCCAGCAGCTTGGGAGTAAATTATCCTTTTTGTTTTACTAAGCATCTGAATTACTGCTCAATGAATAATGCAGTAACAGTTTCCAGAAGATTGGCAGTTATATTGTAACATTTTGATAAAACAAAGAAATGCACATATTAGCATAGGCCTGTTAGGACTGTGGATTGAAATGTGTGCACTGAACATGTATAAGAACTGACATTGCAGAGATACAAGGGCAACACATGCTTTGCAAAAGACTGAATCCAAATTGATGCTTTGCATCCCGTTCATCCAGTGTTGCACAGTAAGTATGTGTGTCTGCTTGTCCCTAAAATACACAGTAGTAAGCAGGACATACTTAAAAAGTAACGTATCTTGCATTTACAGGAAGAATGGAGGGGACAGGTAAGAGTGTGTACGTAAATACTCCCTGCAGAGCTGCTGGCTTGTGATTATTAGCTTGTGCATCCATCGTTACTCAGTGTCGCAGCAGTTAACTCCTGCCTTTTAAAATAATGAGTTGTTTAAATCCGTATAAAATACTTTCTTAAGTCTTGTCCAGGGGCCAACTCTGAGCTCTGACTATTGCCACATTCTGCTCTTGCATGCAAGATTATCTTTCCAGATAAGCGTGAATAGAGTTCAAATGAATCTATCAATAATCAGTGGAAAGGATGTCATAATGCAAAGTCTGATACTGTAAAAAAATATACAAGTCCTTGAAAACATGTGTTTGGAAAGGAACTGCTTTATTCTTAGCATAGCTGCAGGTCTGCCAGCAACAGCTCATGAAGAGGTGTGGGAATTAGCTGAATAGACTCCCTGCTGGCAAGGAGAGCTGGGAGGCTCTATGCGACCAATACGGACTGACTCCTCATTTTTAAATCCCTTTGGATAAAGGAAGGTAAATTATTTTTCTTTGCTGATGGAACACATTGTGAGGCAAAGCCACAGTCAAGAAAAAAATAAGTGTTCACTGGAAATAAAGTCTTTAAAGTCAAATGGAATACAGTGTCATGTGAGATTTGTGATTTCTTTTAGTTTGTCATAATCTCTAGATTCACCACAGTAAGTACGGCTGAGAGAAGAAGATGTATGAGGTGGGAGGTGGGGAAAGGAAGAGGTGGCTGAAGATGAAACGCACATTTTTAATTACTCAGTTGCTCAAATAAACTATTAACTATTTTAAAACTATAAACTATTTTCAATTGCATTTTTCTTTGTAGCATTTGCTGCAGTACAGGATATGTGTGGTACCGTGCTGAGTCTAAGGAAAGGGCAAACAGAAGTACTCCCTTGTCCTGTGAATGCCACAGTCCCTATCAGGACTCCCATGACTATTAACAGGCACTTTTCCCAAAATCTACTTTCTTTCAGCATCTTTTCAGCAGTTATATGAAACTTATAAAGCTACCTATAATGGTGCCCTCTGGTGACTCCAAAAATTTTTACACTGAAATGAAATGAAAAACTCGATGGAATTTGTCCTGCTACTGTGAACATACCCTGTCAAGTTGCACTATTAATTAAAATTCACGAACAAATTAAGAGCTCCTAGAGCTCAACCAGGCAATATACACAAGCCATACGCATACAGATGTCCAGGACTAACCACAAGTGGTGTAAGACAGTCTCTTGCTCTACCATGCAAGTAATCTCTTGTGTGTTCGTGATAGAAAGAAACCTGACTTTTGACACTGCAAACTGATCATTTATTTTCTAGTGCCTAGAGAAAAGAAAAGATAAAGCAACAAAATCTCTTACTGGGTTTGTCTTGATGCAGGGAAGATGGAGGATGTTAATTGATTATATGAAATCTTAGAAATAAACCAGCTGTGCAAAAAGAATGTCTTTTGTATATTCTACAGTTAGTGTGGCTGCCACACAGTCTCTGGAAAGCTGCTCTCAATGCACTGTTTGCTCTCCTGGATATTGCTTTTTGTATGCACACCCTGTCTGCAGCATCTAATGTCTCTACATTTACTGCCTGTCATTTCCCACCACACTGACGTACGTGACCTTTCTCATTGCCCTGGCTCTGGTGCTCATGTGGCTCCTACTCTGTTCTGGTTGAAAAGGAGTCTTTTCCTTGCAGGGTTGTGCTATTTTACAGCCAGATCCATGGTCTTACAAACACCAGAACTGACAGAAGGAAGGAAGTAAGTATGTGTGGCTGGTGATGGATGGAACAGGTGTTGGCACCCCTTTCAGTATCGTGTTTTAAATCATGACCATGCTATGTCCTAATCAATATGGATGCAACACTGATGAGGTAATGAGACTATCACACTCAGAGGTAATTAGTCCAACAGAAAACCATGCACAAGTAGATGCAAGCAAGATAATGGATAGGGGAAAAAAGGGGAAAAAAACCCCAAACCCTGTGTTAATAACTTTATATGAAGTGCAAACTATTATCTAACAATTTAATCATTATTTACTGATTTTCCAAATTAGGCACATACTCCCAATAACTATCAGGCTAAGTAACTCCTGCTTTTAAGCACTATTTGCCCATGCCATGCTTAGGAGAGGCTGTGTCTCTTCAGATTCACATCCTTTGCAAAACAGCCCGTTAGGCAGAGTGTAGATCAACTGGCTTTTATGCATATATTCTCTAACAAAAACTAAAGGAATAAACAAAATATTTGTTTTGACAAGATGCCTACTTAGATCACAAATGTTAAGATCAGGAGGTACGAGTGTGATATTATTCTTGCTTCCTGAATAGTAAAATCTGTAGAACCTTCTCCACTAACTTCTTCGTTAAGTCAGTAATTTCCCTTTCAACTGCAGTCTGTATTTTACGAAAATACCTAGTCTTGATGTTACAGGCCATTTAGTATCTGTGGAAGAGTTTGTGCTATCATTTTGAGGTCAAGGATAGTATTTCTGTACTAGCATTTGCAGCTTTTCAGTGTACGTGTCTTGTGGTCACACAGTGCTTCTTCCTGGCCTGAGTTCTTCTAGGAGGAGAATAAACCCATCGATACATTCATACATCGTTAGCATGGCACTGTATCTCTGAACGTTGCAGGAACACGCAAAAATCAGTACTTTTCTCAATGGCCATGCCCAACCTTCCATTTCTAAGGTGATGTTTCAGAGAGCCTCTGCTTCCTTCCTGGTTAAAATCAGAGCTGCTTACTCTGTGGTAGCCTGGCTCAGGTAGCTCAACCAGTTGCTTCCAAGCTCTTGCTACCATTGCAAATGCACGTCCCACCTGGTGTACTTGGACAGTGACCTCTGCTGTGCCCAACCATTCCTCCGTAAAGGAACTTAATTGCTCTTTTATTTAGCCTGAATGAAGGGTAGCTGTCGGGCTTGCTGCCCTGTGTTTCATCAGCCTGTGACTGATCACAGACGCATGTGATGTCTTGTGCTTCCCACGCTCTGACAGCCTTTGGGTTTATAAAAGCAGTGGAAGGAGACATGGGGTTTGGTATGGTTGCATAACTGGTTGTAGAATGCATGTCTTCATACACATCTTCTGAGCTGTACGGGACATCTGTTATGCATTCTACTATCACAACACAAGGAATGCATAAAACTGAGCTGCTGATTTGATTATCATGCCCATTAAGTGGCTTTTGCTTTCATTTTTCCAGCCTTCTCCATCCATTATAAGTTTCTGTGGCTTAGTACCTGGAGTAAGACCTAGGAAAGGAACATGTACTCTGCAAGGATTTGGGGGACAGCTCTGAAGCTTGTAAGCCTTTGGATATAAACGTGCTTCTTGCATACTTATTCTTTCCTTATCCTATGCAAAGAGAACTGGAATGTAGCATTTTCAGATTAGGCCTTTGGGGGAACTAGTGTAGGTATTGCTGGTATATAGATAGCTCCTTGGGGGAATCTGCTGAAGGGAGATTTTTGCCTCTGTTGTGAATCAGATGACTTGCCCTCTTACCTGTTCTGGAAATTGTTGAAGTTTGTCTTTATTGTGTCATTCTCCCCTCTACTGTTACTTGCCTGCTCTACCTGTGGCTTGTATTTTTATGGTTGCTCACAGCAGAGTTGGGTCCTTTTTCACAGCAGCTTCCACCATCCTGGAGGAGTTTTACACCGGTGAAAAAGCGGCTATTACAGATCATCATTCTGGGCAAGAGCAGCAATGACTTACCCTAAGACAGGTCATGAGAACACCTCAGCTGAAATTGCTGTGAAAATCAGGTCAACGCAACGCGCTTCTCACTGCACCTTGTTATGGTAGATCCAGGAACTTTGGGCAGAAGGGTGTTGGCTACAATAGAGGGGGTTTAGAAATACGGAGAACCACATGGAGCTACAAAGAAATTTCACACCCCAGGTAGGTGGAGAATTATCCTTATATCTCATCAGACAGCTCCTCCACTGCCATGCTGGGGCAAGTGACTCAGCGCTGCAGTGGAGAAGAATGTCCCCAGTGCTGCTTTCCTGGAAGCACCTTCACCTGGAGGTTTCTCATTCAGGAATTAATTTGCTTATGAAAACCCACCAGTTCACAGAGCCTGGGGTAGCACAGCTGCAGGCAGATTGCACTCACGGGGATGAGGATGCACAGCTGTAAGCAAGCCTAATTAAGAGCTCTGACGAATTTTCCAGTATAACTACACCAGTAATTGTCAGGATCTATGAAGTAAATAAAGGTTAGTTGTTTTCAGGCCTGAGAGTTGCTCAAGTTTGTAATCGTCCTGTCCTATCTGGAATTAAACACATGAGGCATATTAAAGGAGGCTGCAGTTGCTATTCACTGGTGACTTGTTACAAATAAAAGCTTTCAGAAATAGCACAAGACAGGTCTGGCAGCAGTCAACTGACCTGTAATTTTAAGATTGGGGGAATCATTAGAAAAAGGAAGCGGAGCATAGCAGAACTCACAGCCTGGTAATTCCCATGAGCTTAGCTGCAACTTGAGCTACTATCACGAGTGAGACCCTGAGTATCTGAATCTCCTGAACCATACAGGTTTGTACTGAAAGTCACCCTTTGGGGAAAAGACGTGTATTTCTGTCAGAATAGTTTTATGAGCTGCTTTTTTTTTTTCCTTCCAAGACATCAACCTTATCAATAGCACTGATACTAAGGCCTACTTACTATCTCTAGACATTATCTCTTAGCTTCTTATTTTATTTAAGGGTAATTTCACTGGAGAAATCAATTGTTGGAGTGGCTCAGTGATGTAGGTAATGGGGCCAAATCCCTAACTCCTGTAAACAACTTTTGCCCAATTTGGACAGCACAAACCAGTTTTAAGCCTGGTTTGAAGCAACTAGTGTTCCTAGAAGTCCTCTGATTGCATATGGCAGCAGCCTGAGGAAAAAAAAAAAAGGCCCCATCCCAACAGGTACCTGCTCGCAGGAGCCCAGCTGGTGAGCATCATGTAGGAGAAGCAGTCTGGAGTCAGCACCTGGAAGCTGCCTTTCTGTGTGGAACGGGAAATTGTTGAGTGTCTGGAGTATCTGCTTTATTTGTTGTCAGCTTTTCAATCTCCTGAAAAAGATAAAACAAATACGGTGACACATGGCGTTTGTGGGTCCCTGCGCTGGCATTGTGAACACCGTTCTGCATAGGAGGGGGTGGAGAAGCAGAGTAATTAAAGCATCCCACTGTGCAGCCAGATGTGTAAGTTTATGTCTTAATTTGTTAGTCAGTCACCAGCCCAGGTGAAAGAGGTCTTTTGGGATTAGTTAAATCCAAGCTTCAGTCCAAGGAAGCCAGGTGGTGTATTAACCTCTTCCCTCCAGGATGGGGTTAACTGCAGAAATGGAACTTCTTAGCCATATCCACCTGATGGACTACTCCGATCTAGCAAACCTTTGAACTCTTCTGCCTGGATTTGTTCAAACTCCTATGTTGGTATAGAGAAATAGGTCTGATCCCATGTACCCTTAGGATGCTGCTTTACTTCCCAAGATTGGCTCTCTCACAGTAATACTTTCAACACGTCAACAGCTTCAGAGTGAGGCACAAACCCGATGTGATTTGCTGGTTCTGTGACTGCAAAGGCACATTCTTCCCCCCTGGCTCTGACACATATACCTTGGGGAGTATCTGATTTATGCATATGGTAAGATATCGGCATGCATTGATTAAGCATATCCAAAAAAGGGGTTTCAATTGCTATTGAATAAGGAACAATTTCAGCTTGTCCTCTTGAAATATCCTGGCACTGTTTGGATGCAAGAACTATTTATTAGGGAGACTTTAAAGTAGGATGAAAGTAAGAAATCCTATGAGAAAAAGTTCTGTTTGTTTCTTACATTTTCTCCACCCTTCCCTCACCCTCAACTGTTCCATATGGTTAGAAGGAACATCTTTTCCAAACCCTTTCAATCTAAAATACCATCAGATGGAGCAAAAGGAAAGCTGAACTTGCCCCAGAAGCATTCTCATACTGAAATGTTTTAGATGCTCCAGCCCCGGAGCTTTGAGCACAGGGAAAGTACAAGTAGCAAGATGTCCGTGTTGTTCGTGGAGGGGTGGATCAGAGAGTCTCTAATGCCTTGGGCGCTGTAGGGAACTATCTGGCATTGCAGAAGTCATCCTGCAATGTGATGATGTGGGGACTTTGGTGGGAGTACCAGCTCACAGACTTCTTTCTTGTTCTCTGTCCCTCCCTGCCCGTTTCCATGCCATGGGGCACCATAGTTGTGGCTGGATGAACGCGATTCCCTACAAAGAGCACTGAAGACCAGAAGACTTTGGGGGGCAGGGTGGGGTTGTTCTTTAAAGCCAGAGAAGCCCAACACTGATCTGATTTACAGCATGACCCCACAAGCAGCTGCATGCAGGTGTCTGCCCTCACCCACCAGTGGTGTGGTAAAGAGTGCGCTTGCCCAGTGTGCTGAATAAGGTCCTCAATCTGAGCCTCTGGGTATGCTGTGGAAGGCTCTGCTCCAGCTTCAGCTCCATCCCATCACAACCTGTGAGACTGAATGAAGATGACCTCTAGCACGTCGTTTGCCCCGAGTGATTACAGAAAACTGCAGGGCCCATGCGCGAGACCGGGAGAGGAGTGCCTTGTTAAGAGTGTTTGGCCTTACCTGCATTCAGAGCTATCAAGACCAAGGTGCTTACATTAGGACTCCTGGGAGATAGAATATCATAAAATTTTGTGTCTCTGGGCTTCGGAGCAACTGAGGAGGCTTAGGGGAATTTAGATGTAGGTAACAATTTGTTGTCTGAGCTCTAGCAAAGCTGTTCAGTGGATGTACTCTGTCACCTCTTCTACTGGAATAACACCGTCACAACACTGTATTCAGTAACAAGACTTTGAGGAGAGTGTAAATTCAACAAAGATGGAAATAAAGTCTACTAAACAGCTCTAAATTTCTCTTGTCATACTGGACAAGAGACGACACAGAAACGCTTTCAGGTACTGTAAGACTAGGTGAGATAAAACTACCTCAAGTTTTGTAACACGAATCTAACAGTTTGCTAAAAAAGAAGTTAGGCTTTTTCTCTTACTTTTACAAGTCAACTGTGAGTAAAAGCAATTACCTAAAAGCTTATTTTTCTATGACATCATTAAAAAGAAAATGAGAGAAACTTCATGCCAACATTTGTTATAATTTCATTAGGATCCAGGTAGATCTAATTTATGTGGGGGTTCTGTTTCCCAGATGAGGAGCAAATGAATCTCATCTGACAGACAATTGAGTTACAAAGGCTTCACTTGAGAACTGTGCTCCAACAGAATGTAAACAAGACTTGGAGTTTAATAAGGTCAGGCATACAATAAGGAGCTAAATTAGGCAGGGTTTATCAGCCAGCAACTCATATAGCTAGACCTTCTCAGACTCTCAGACAGTGCGAGTTAGCATGCAGTAAAGCTAAATGTTTACATTAACCCTAGTGTTTTGCTCTCTGGGCAGTGGAACTAGGAGTTAGAGGAAATAAGTTTATAAACCACAGAAGTAATACAACTCTGCAGCAAGTTGTAAAGACTTGAATTTCTCCCAAAGACTTACAGATTTTTACAGTGTTAAACATCACCATAATTACGAAATCTTGCATTAAACCCCCAGGGAAATGAACTATAGCGTCAATGCAACATTTGAGACTTAAAATGTATGCTCTGGGAACTAATAGAAACCACACAAGCAGAAGATTCATGTAGCAAAATGGTGAAAGGGCATCCCTGCTAAGTGCCTTGTGGAAAGTGCTAAGTAAACTGGAATAGTTCCAAAATATGTAGGTGGGATTGCTCTTCACAATGCTGGGATTTACTCCATTATTGTCCTAGTGACTCAGCTGAAATTGCCCACAATATACTAGACATATTTTGTTGTCAATACGTTTTGCCCTGGCCTTTCCTCTCCATGGCTACATGACCTTAATTCACCTAAATTTCTAAAATGGTGGGGTCAGGTGGTTCTGATAACAGCACCACACTTTCCATATCCAAACATGATGTAGACTCATCTGCATATTCAGGAGGGCAGTGTGTCATCGCCTTGTATCAACATTTTCTTGGTTAATCTACTGCCAAGAGAAAGATACCGCCTTCCCTGCTATTGGGCTGAGCTCTTTATCTTCTATATGTGACACTGCCAGCTGCTAAATGACCTTGAAACTGATTCCCAAACACAGAAAAGCACCTATTTGATGCCATGATGCTTAATTAAATCAATCAATCAATTAATCCTGTTTGCTCCCATGGTGACAGAACAAATGGACCTTTTTTCATTCAAAAATGGATTAGGGCTGAATGTGTTTTGTGCAGATAAAAACCCAAGGTTTCCACATCTGTATCTGGCATCTGTACCTGGCAGAATAATGTCCCCTGATGCTGTAGTCTACCACTCTTTTTGACAGAAAACAGGATGTTCTTCCTGCCTTTTTATCTAGAATATTGTTTGCCTTAAATATTGGATCAGGATTTGTTCAATCATTTCATAGGAGTTCCTGTAATCTCAAATGGAAATTAAAATCCAACCCAACACATGGGATTGCAGTATCTTGATTTTGGAGCAGACAGTACCAGCTGTTTCAGAAGAAGGTTTAAGAAGCTCCTTAGAGGACAAATATGAAATAATGTTTGATTCTGCCCCTGAGCATTCAGTGAGGGCCTGGGCTCTGAAGCGTAGTGGTTTATATCTCTAGCAATTCTTCAGTCCTGTCTAAAAACTGTCAAACATCCTCATTAGCTACTTACCTATCCAGTGATGTTTTGGTTCCTAAATCTCAAGAATACCTATTGTCAAGGAGTTTGTAGGTTAGCTAATGGTATCACCCTCCTCTGCTCTTCCAAACCTGCCATTTGCAATTGGCTTGCCTTCAATTTCACTGATTTATCCTGTCATACTGTCCTGGTTTCAGCTGAGAGAGAGTATATTTTCTTCCTAGTAGCCGCTCTGTTTTGGATTTAGCATGAGAATAATGTTGATAACACAATATTGTTTTAGTTGTTGCTAGGTAGTGCTTATATTAAATCAAGGACTTTTGCAGTTTCCCACAGAAGCTGAGAGGGAGCATAGACAGGACAAGCTGGCCAAAGGAATATTCTATATCATAGATGTCATGCTCTATATATAAATGGGGGTTGATGGGGGCAAGAATCCATGATCGCTGCTTGGGACAAGCTGGGCAATCGATCATTGAGTGGGGAGCAATTGTATTTCACTGAATTTCACTGAATTTTTTTGAGTTGGAAGGGACCATATAGATCATCTAGTCCAACTCCCCTGCTGAAGCAGGATTGCTTAGAGAATGTTACTCAGGACTGCATCCAGACGGGTCTTGAAAATCTCCAAAGAAGGGGACTCCACAACCTCCCTGGGCAGCCTGTTCCAGGGCTCTGTCACCCTCACTGTGAAGAAGTTTTTTCTCATATTTGAGTGGAACCTCCTATGTTCCAACTTGTGCCCGTTGCCCCTCGTCCTGTCACTGGGAACCACTGAGAAGAGTCTGGCTCCCTCCTCCTTCAGCCCACCCTTGAGATACTTATAGGCATTGATAAGGTCTCCCCTCAGCCTTCTCTTCTCCAGACTAAAGAGTCCCAGCTCTCTCAGCCTTTCTTCATAAGGGAGATGCTCCAATCCTTGAATCATCTTTGAATCATCTTTTATTGCAGCACTCATTTTGTATATCCTTTTGTCATTATTGTTATTACTATCTTCTCGTCCATTACTGTTCTATTAAACTGTCTTTATCTCAACCCATGAGGTTTCCTTTTTTTCCGATTCTCCTCTCCTATCCCACTGCGGGGGGAAATGTGAGTGAATGGCTGTGTGGTCCTGGCTACCACTTGGGGTTAAATCACAACCCCTACCAAGATATATGCTGCAACTCCTAAGCATTTTGAGATGCCTGTGTGCTAAATGTCCCCCCTCCCTCTCCCCTGGCTCCCCAGGGAAGGAAGCCCAGGCACATGGGCCAAAAGGGAGATGCTTTGGCCAGGTACCATGCAGGTCAGAGCATGCATTTCTCCTAAGTCTAGGCACCACTCTGGTGCCTTTTCTCTGTATTCTGTTTAGATAAAATTCTCTGTATTATATTATACTTTAACATACAGTTCCCTTTTTTTGTCTCCCTTTTAACCAACTAATTCATTCTCATATAAATACCTTACTAGGCTCTTTAAGATGAAGCAAAACATACCATTGCTCTTTATTAAGGCTCTTCATGCACACTGGATATTCTATAATGCCAAAACAGCTGCTCTTTTATGTTGGATGAGGGCCATAGATCCTAAAAACTATGTAAGCACCTAATTCCTTTAAAAAATCAGTGGGATTTAGGCATAAAAATAGCTCCTAAAGTACTCAACCACTTTTATAAACGAAAGCCAAAGCATCTCCTCTCCAAACAAAATGTCCTGAAACTTGATTGTGGATTTGCAAGACAAAACAGGATGATCTCTGTGCTTCGAAAGGGCTCCAGTTCCTGGCAGGGATAAGGAAGAGGCCCTCCTTGGGGCAAGTAGCCAGGAAGAGACAGGACACAACAGCTAACAGGGAAAGAAATCTATCAATTGAACTCCACTAGTGCTAGGAAACAAAGCTATAGGGACTGCAGGGATTACATGGGGCTGCAGAAGGAAAATGAGTGGCTGACTTTTGAGTTATGAGAGGAAATTAAAAAAAAAAAATCTCTATTTTATAGGACACTGAATGGCACAAAAGAACTACTGGACCCCAGGCTAATACATTTCAAACTACTCATCAACTGACAGCATGTCATAACCAGACCAGAACATAACTATAAATAACAGTAGGAAGCCTACCTATATCACGCCAAGACAATGAATCAGCATTAGTCATTTGGTGCTTTTTAAAAAAAGTTAGGGGTTTTGCCCAAATCCTACTGAAAATCACTCCTCTCCCCACTCTGTAATACCAGGGGATATTTGGTTTATATATATTTTTTCTCAGATTTCATGCCATCAGTTTGCCTGCCCACAGCATTTAACAAACTTCTTAGCATCCTTATTAAAGATTAAACCTGTTTATTAAAATAACTTGCCTCAGAAGTTTTTGAGAAAAGTGTCTCAGCCCTATGCAAAGCATAATTAGCACACGGGATGGAAAGCTGTGTGGAGACAAGGGAGAACTTGTGCTGTTTCAGTGACCTTAATTCCCTTCGTCTTTATACCTGTGTAATCACTAGTGTACAGAGAAGATGTTTAATACTGATATGGCAGCATCTTTTAGTATTAAAAGTATGCTGTATACAAGACAGCGAAGACTCAGGCCTTCTTACATTCTTTGACTATTATTTTAATTTCAGTGTTTTAAAGCACTTCTTAAAAAAATTATAGTATCTGATTAAATAACTATCAATATTTTTAATAATTCAACCCATTGTTAAGCTTAAGCATTTTTTCTCAGCGTTCATTGCTTTGAATGTATGTGCTGCCATTTGGAGTAAAATAGAAATAGCTTGTGTAGACAATTTTGCTAGAAGACCCACCAACTAACAGTTGTGTCTTATTTCAAAGGATTAATCATGTCTCAATTAAAAAAAGGCTAACCTAATGGGTAACTGCTTTCTGCAGGGTTGATACTGCCTCTTTTGAAAGCAAAGTCACAGGTGTGGGAAGCTACCCAGGAGATGGAGCAGTGCCCAGAGGGAACACAGGGCACCATGGGCCACTCTCTGATCTGCTGTGGCAGGTCTGTGTTCCCAGGGACTGGTTTCTGGAAAAACAAAACAAGGTGTAAGTTAATAAAATTCTTTATAGGTCAGCTGCAAACCTCTTTTGTCACAAATGTGGAGAAAGCCAGGTGGGCTCTTTATATGTAAAGAAATATCTTATGTGAAGGCAAGCTTGGTGACACTGATTGATTAAATTGGATTTTTTAAGATTCAGGTTGATCTGAGAAATTCACAAGTAACATTCCTCCATGGGAATGTTTTCTCCATGTTAAGGACAGTGAACTAACAGGGTCACCTCCCACTGAACTCAGAGTCACGCCTCATCTCTGTAGGCTTCACAGTCCAGCAGGGAGGTAAATTTGGGTGGACAATTGTCCTGTGTCCACACTAGCAAACTAAACAGCATCAGGGAGCTTTCGTGGGGAGTGGAGCTAAGCTGACTATACCAGCACAGTGGGTCCTGGACTGGTTTTGAGCTGAAGCAAACGTGGTCTCTCAAATGTGCTCAGGTAAGATTTGGGAATCAGCATGTGCCAGGCCCCCTTCCTTGCCAGTGGGCACTGTGGGTGAAGCCACGCTGCTTCTTCAACAGTAAGGGCGCAGGGCGTTCTCTGCCAGAGAATGGTCTCAGACAAATTTAATTTAGTAAGTTAATTTTAATTTGTATGCATGGAGTTGTGGAGTGTGGGTGAATGCTCGGAGGGACAGGGCATGCAGTTACCTTGGCTCTGCTTCTGCCCAAGGGGATTCAGATCTCTTTGGGGTTCATGGATGCTCTGCTGATGCACAGGAGCAGTGTCTCCCACCCCCAAACACCTCTCAAACCCAGTTACTTGGGTGTAGTGTGGTAACAAAGGAGAAGATGTGAGGTAGCAGAGTGACCATTGCAGGAGTTGTATCAATACCAAAACGCATCGGCGTTACCCTGTGGTGCTGGGTGGCTGCAGGAGGCCCCTGCTTCTGGGAGGGAAGGGAAACCTTTCTGAAAGGACCAGGGCCTTGCCTAGAGACTTGCTGCCCTGTCTCCATCTGCTGGTAGGGGCAAGCTGTAAGCCAGACATCGATGACTGACTGATGAAAGCCACTCATTAGGCATATTTCTGTGTTACGGGCAGGCAATGGGGTGGCTTCTCTGTATTGATAAACCCATCACTCCTGACCCGCACAGGCTGACAGGACAGGAAAGGTGGCGGTACCTGTGGCTGCACGGCCTATCTAAGCACATGAACAGTTTGCCAGGGGCAAAACCCCGTCTACTTCCCTCAGCTGCACCTCTGTAGCAACTGTTTTGAGGCAGGACTAAGAAGTCTGCTGAGGACCAGTACAAGTGTGTAAACAAACACACTTGCAGGCAGGCGCTGGGGCCCTGTCAGAAAACAAGATGACTGGAAAGATAAGGTACCAGCACGATCTTGAAAGACCTGGGTTTGCTAAGAACGCGCAGCTTCGTTAAGGAGGTTTTGTGGGTTAAAGCATGTTTAAGCTGGTAAAAATAAATGAGGGGTGGGCCCTGATGCCCAGGCAAACACCTGAAATGACTGCACTCCTAAGGCAAGATCTTGGAGCTGACAGAGCTCCTGTGGTGTGAAGCTGCCGAGCAGAAAGCAGAAATTGCTAAAATGCTTTAATTAAACCACAGAGGGGAGTGGGAGAAGGCAGATGTTTCTCAGGAAGAAGAGTATATCTAGCGGCGGTTCCTTGCAGGACTTGACTGCAGCACACCAGAGAGTGGTGGTTCCTTCAGACGGGAGCTCTCACCCAAGTGCCAGCCCTTGGCACCTTCCTGCAAAAAGGAATAAAAATGCAAAGGCGTTAAAAAATCACTCCCCAGAGGAATGGGGTTGAGGGACTGGTTGCGGTCCCCTCGCCATGGCAGCCCCTGTCTCTACTAGGACTGGAGACCAGCCCAGCTGGGGGTTGTCCACACTACCTCCAGCTGGGCTGGTCTCCAGTCCCTGCTCTCTGTCGAGCATTTTTTAGGAGCTTAATTTATTCTTAAGTGCTTAATTGATTTAAAACAAGCACAAGGAGGCACAAAGAGCAAACAAGTTCTCAGCAGAAATCCTGTGAGTTGCTGCTTAACTGCGCATTTCTAACCATTCCCCACTGCGGGCAAAAGGGGTGCCAGGAGATGCAAGAAGGAGATTTTCAGAGCTAATTATTTACTGGTTTATAGGCTTTCAGTTATTTCAGCCTGGCAGGTTTGATAAGGAAACCTGGAGCTTTGGTGACAGCAATTAGCATGACTTCTACAAGGTATGACTGAGTAATTGTGCCATTATTTATGTCCTGTAAAGCGACAGACTACTAGAGAGAGGTTTATGTTTTCTGTTTGTACATTATTTGTGTCAGGGTGGATGCTGTCACCAGGAGGATGGCAAGCAGAAGTAGGAACACTACAAAGATTTTCCCTGTGACAGTGCAAGGACATGCACTTCTCCCCATCTTGTCCACTGTCTGGTACGTCTTCTCTTGCTTTTATTCTGTGGTATTAATAACGGTGATGATCCTCAAAGCCAGGTTGGTATTGGTATTAGCCCTGGCCTCGGAAGACCCCAGGAGCAGGGACAAGGGTGTCCTGGGTTAATGCCATGCTGGGTAGGCAAGGGGACAGACCTCGAGGCAGATCCATATTGATCTGCCTGTTGATCAATATTGAAGAAGACAGTGGCAGAAGTAGCAAAGGTTGTGTTTCCCTCTGCGTGCAAGTAGGTTTCCTTTTCCAGTTTATATCACCTCCTGCCAGGCATGAAACCGAACCCCTTTGTGTGCAGGAATAATTCAGTCCACCTCGAACCAATTCCCATCTGCTCTGAAAATGAAACATGAGAAGTACTAAAAATGATCAGTAACAGGGCAAGAAATAAATAATCCACCGCTTTGTCCCAGGAGAAATACTTTCTGACTTGGTCATCAGCAAGTAATTATCCTTGCTGGAACTGGTTAAGAGTTTAACGTATCTGAAGTGCATAGCTGACCCTGTCTTGGGGAAAATGGTGGGATGGGATACTTTTTGAGGTCCTTTGCAGGTATGATTTTAAGAATAATGCTGTAGAAACTATTTAGGACACCTCTCCTTTCAGCAGTGAATGACTGATAATTTGGCTTTTTTCTGGAATGTTTGGACACTTCAGAAGTTTTTAAGGACAGTGTTAAATTACTGTTAAATAACAACTTTTGGAAGCATTGTGAATGACAAAGACCAACAATTTGAGGATGAACAGGAAACATACTTTTTAAAATGCCTTAGTCTAAACAAATACTTAAAATCTGGGAGTACCAGTACAGCCAAAAAATGAAATAGAAAGGAAAATTTTACACACAAAATACTCTTCAGCTTGACATTGGGAAAAACTGGTGCACTTGAGAATGAGCAAAACCATCTGAAACAAACAGGTTATTCCGATTAAAGAATACCTAAATTCTTTTGTAATGGAAAAAAAGACACTTTAGGTCTTGGGGAAATTGTTTAAACTAGTATGAACCACCAAAGACATCCCAAGGATGGGATGCAAGGGAAAAAAAAACCTAGGGCCTCTCAGGACACTTTTAAAGTGGTGCAAATCTGCACCAGTGAAACCAATATTGCCACAGGCAGCACAGACCCCACAATCAGTTGCAACACTTATACTTAGGGCTTTAATTCTTGAGGCTTGAGTGAACTCAATGGAAAAAAAAAAAAAAATTAAAAAAAAATCTTTTCTGCACTCCTCCCCTGTGTGACTGAACTTCAGCTGGGTTAATTCTTTGCAGCTGCCGAGGCAGAAAGCCAGACACTTCAGGTGGTGGGTTGTGGGCAGAATAGGAGAAGGAGTTCTGACATCCTCACAAACAGGACACCCTTGGGCAGGGGAAAGCCCACAAAATAACCAAGTGCCCAGTACTGCTCTCCCACGTGGGCTTTGTGAGAGCCAAGATAAGGAGCATCCAGCCAGGTGGTAGAACATAGTAATGGCACTGCAAGAGCCAGGCGATGGGGAGGGAAAAGGGATATGGCCCAGCTGCGCTCTCTTCACTTGGGGCACACGGCTTTACCTATCTTACAGAGGAGCAGAAAGTAGGGGCCTTTGATGCAGTGGCACAGTAAAATTAGTGTTGAGGTTAAAAACCTCTTTTGCCCCATAGTCCTGATATTATACTTCATCCCTCCATCCTCCCTCCCCCCTGCTGGCTAATCCTCTAATCCTCTGCAGTTTGAGTTCTCCCCTCTGTAATTTTATTTTTTCTGTTTGAAAATAGTTGGAACCCTTCTGAGTTCTTTGCTTTATTATTGTATTTCTCTTCAAACAAATGTTCTCTGATAGAGCCAGTCTTTGGCATATCACCTTCCCTTCCCCTAACAGATTCTGTCTCCCTATGAGACAGACCCTCTACTTTTGCACATCTACTTGGGTGCTGGAGCTCACATGAAATCTAATACTGTTGAAAACTTCTTGTCCTTCTCATTCATGTTTGCACATCAAGAAATTATCTTTGTTCATCATGACAATGCATATATCTAACAAAATCACTTGGCTTTTTTTTTCTGAATGCCATCTTTTTGTTTCCCAAAAACAAAGAGGGCACCATCAATCAGGATGAATTCAGAATGTTTGATGTCTGGGGCTTTCAAGTGAAAATAACAAGCTAAGAGTAATGTCATCCTTAAAAGCTAGTGTTCTTCCCCAAAAGATTGTATCTAAAAATATCCCATGCTGAGATCATTATTTCTGCTTTGTGCTGTTGTGAGTCACATAAAATGTCCAGGAAACCTGAACAGGTATGTGAAATGCAGAGGATTTAGAAAAGGTTGAGCAAAAAAAATGTTATCCATCTCAGCTGTCGTAGAGCTGCTGGTCTGCTTCAGTTTACTGAGATTCGGCTGAGATAACTTGTCTCCCAGTCTTTTACTTAGCTTTAATGGGAGCAGACGAGTGACAGTAGCTGAGGTGGGAATGCTGGTCAGTGCTGGCCGATACCCGAACCCAGCCCCGGAGCAGGCAAGCTCCGTGCGCAGAGAGCCGGGGCTGTGCAGCAGGAAGGAGCTGCTGTTTCCTGCTCACTTTGCAAGCTGTTGTGCAGTTTAAAATGTGAGGCCAAGAAGAGAGAGATTGGGAGAGCGAAGGTCTGGTTGGAAAGTTTCAAGTGCCCTCATGTTCTTGTTGCTTATGAAGGAATAAGCTTGCCCTTGTCAAACAAGTGACCTGGAGATTTAAGTTTGCACCGTCAGGACTGCCTGTCAGCAGTAAAGGTCTAAGTGTTATTTCTTAAATGAAAGCAGAAGCCTGTCCTCCTCCTGCAGGGAGGGTCGGCAGCCCCTCCTGCCTCCCGCAGTGGGGCACCCGCCGGTTGGGCAAGGCTGTGCTGGGTTTAGGGAAGATAAGGTCTGCGGGCTCTGGCCGAGGGCTGCAGGGTGAAAAGGACCTCACTGAAAACTGGTCTGCCAAAATCTGGCTCTGATAAAACAGCCCAACCCATCCTGTAAAGACCTTTATTGAAAAATCTTGAAGTAATCACAGAGGAAACGATGGGGACTGAGGCCTCCCTTCCCGCCCAAGCCAGACACTCCCCGGCTCTTTTTCCCTCCAGCCCGCTCCACACGCCGGTGTCCCAGGGGAACGGCCAGGGCTCGAGCAGTGGGACAGCAAGGGCAGGCTGAGGCGGGAGGGAGGAGGGATCGCAGCAACGCACTCCATGCTGTGCTCAACTCCTCGTAGGAATATGGAAATGTAGGGTCAAGTTCAGAGATTGCAGCGGCAGGAGGGGGAGGAACAGAGCAATTCCTCCAGCCGTAGTGACATTTCACTTATTTATACCAGCTGCAAATCTTATCTGGGGTCTTGAGAGACTGTAGTGTGGCTTTCATCGTTTGCATTTAAGAAGTTAGTCAATTAACGGAGGCGCTACATGCTGAATTGCCTGCTTTATGACGGGGCAGGGCTGAACAGATTAAAAATTTATAGGATTTTGGATTACATTACGTCCTATGAAACAGTTTCCAGCTCTGCTGTCCTAGTCCATGTATCTCCTCCCTTACCGGTGGATTAGATATAAAGAAACCACTCTCACCGTTTTTATCAAGAAGGTGAGGCTGTTGTGTTTGACTTTCTACTTCGTGGTTTGTAACGTGTCAGTTCCTGGTGAGACATAGTCTGAACCTGGTGCTGGTTTCGTACCGTTGTAAATTGCTGAGCACCACGAGAGGGTAATAAGGAGTACGCTGTACATGCCCTACCTGCCCTCCATCCTGTCCATCTGCCTTGGGTGATCCATTATTTTGTGTGCCATATTCCTCGATTACACGCCCTTTCAGCAGGACACAAGTGGCAAACCTAAGGAAACAAGCTGTCCTCAGGAGAGACGTTGCAAGATTTGGTGGCTGGTCGGTTCCTCCCTCCTCCGGACTTCCTTCTGGGTGTTGTTACCACCACCTCCTGCTTGGTCAGCTTCACAGATGGTCACCCCTTGTTCTAGATGGTGGCAGCAGCCAGCAAGACGTTTCCTGTACCTTTGCACAGCTCTGAGATTCGAAAAGCTGCTTCAGGTTCCAGAGAAAGCATGTGGAGCCTGTTCAGCCTGTACAGAGAAGCTGATGTTGCCCCAAGGCAGGGAAGGGACGTAGAAACCATCAAGTGATCTGGCCAGCCATGGGAAGAGTCACAGAAAGAAAGAAGCGAGCAGGCTTTGAGATGATCTTTGGGCATCTGCAGTCGCTCTGAGGCTGTAAACCACTCGTGGCACGAACTGTCATCTCCTATGAGGCACAGTGGGTGGTGTAGGCCACATAAAATACATCTAAATCCCAGTCCAGCCCCGACTGTAAAACTGGCTTAAAGTGAAAACAGATTCAGGCGCTTCTCGGGCTGTGGGCAGACATCAGCTCAGGGATGTCGCAGTTCCTTCTGTGCCTCTGTTGGTGGGTTGTCCTTGCTGCCTCGACAGAGCGTGCTGTTTCCTCCCATCCCATGGCACAGCTCCCCGTCTCTGTTCATTAGGTGGCTGGCTGGGGAACAGCGAGTGGCCGCAGCCGGGTCGGACCATGCTGACCTCTGGCAGGGCAGTGACAGCTGGGGTAGGAATGGAAACCTCCGGCTGGCACCGCTCCCCACGGAGTGCCGCCCCGTCTGCTGCGTTTTCGGTCAGTGCCCAATGAAGACGTGACCCCTTCTCAGCTGTTCATCGCAGCTGCGGTGCCAGGGATGCCCTCAGATCTGCTGTCAAGCCAGGGCAGGCGCTGCGGGGACTCACTAATCCCCTCCAGGAAAGTTCCTGCGGCTTATTTCAAATACCCAGTTTAAACTGGTTAATCCGAGCGGGTCGGTCTGTCTGGCGGGGCCGGCAGCGCGCTGACACATGCTGTGGGTGAAGGTCGGCTGCCGCTCCGGGGCAGTGACGAAGAGCGGCTGGTTCTGCTGCTTCCCAGCCAGACCTCCGCCTGCAGCCCTGAAAGCCTCCTGTCCAAATCCTGTGCAGTCCTGGGCCGTTTCCCATGCAGTTTTTAGAGCTTTTTGTACTTCCTTAGTTTGAAACAGGACTTCGGTGGTTTCCCTGGAGAGACCAGTAAAAGCTAGGAGGATATTCATCTTAAACTTTCCCTTTATATCTAATTATACACCTGGGTAACAAGGTAATTTTTCCTAGAGAAGCAGATGAGGTGAAGATGTGGCTGTTTCCAAATTCAACAGCACAACTAACAGATGCCATTTTAGCCGTGACCTGTGTTTCACTGTAGCCCAGTTTATCTTGCTCGGGAGAAATTTCAGGAAGTCGTGCAGAGCAAAAGGGTGCAGCTTGGCTTCTCATTGTTTTCACTGCTCCTACTCTTATGTGACGCAGGAAAACAAGGGGAAAATATCCTTTTGCTGGAACTCACTCCCATGTTTCTTGTGAACCTGGAGTTGAATCAAGCATCAATAAAATGGAAGCTGAGGGAGCACAGACTGCATCGAGGGAAAGACGGAGCTCGGTGCCCTGCACGGGTTTCACACTCTGCCAAAGTCTGTTTGCTTCTCCTGACTCAAATGCATTTAAGTAATCTCGCTGGCATCTCTACATAAATAACTTTCCATGGCAAATGACATCAACCTTGAATCTGCAACTTTTGCTTAGGAAGATTCAGCTAAAACTGGCTTTATTTTCATATAAACCTAATGACTTTTTTTGGTCATATAATGTTAATTAATGTACATTCACATAACGCGGTTTATGTCGGCTGAAAGCCAGACCACTTTGTGAGCTATTTGGAGGGCACTGGTAAATGAACTCTGAATAGTCCCTTCCTTTGGTTTGAGTTGCTTTTCTCCAGCTGTAACTCCTCTCCTTCCTAGCTCCTCTGCTGATGTTAATGCTCTCAGAGGAGTCATTACACCAACCCCCCAGGCCAGGTCCTGGGTGTATGCTCATCTTAATTGCCAATTTCTGACAATCACACAATTTTTTATACGTAAGTAGCAAGCTCCCTTCTGTGATGGGCTCAGCAACCCATGGCAGTGAGGTGGAGGGAAGAGCTAAGGGCAAGCTTTCCTCCAACAGCGGCAGGCAGGTTTGCTAACGCCTGTCTGTCAGGGCTGTCAAGGTTTTACGTGTGGCAATAACACAGTCTCTGTACACGTACCATTTTATTCAGAAATGCCTCGATCAAGGTCAAACATTTCTTTTCTGAGGACAGGCAGATCTTGATTTGAAACTTGAAGTGGAGGCAGCTCGCCATGTACCAACAATGGATGACCCTCCCACTTACACATTTTTGTCATGTTTCTCTATCTGAATAGCTTCAACTTCCAAGTGTATGGAAGGCTTTGTTGTCAGATTAAAACCTCTGTAATCAAAGTAATCTCTCTTCCCTTTCATGGGAAGCATTTACAACTGACTCATCTGCGTCTGACTCACCTGATACAACAGTGGATTGCTTTCAGGACAGTCCTGAGTATGGAATCAGGTAAAGGTAGGAAATTTGGGAAGCTGCAGGCAGAAGTATGGATGCAGGTGGTGTTGTCCTAAGTGAAACTGCCCTTCTCATAGATACAGGAGTGATCCTGTTGTGTCTAGGGACCGTCAGGCACATCCAGCATGTCCCGCATAGGTGGCCAGAGTTGATCAGTACAGTCTGTGCATGTTAGGTAGTCTTAGTGGTTACGCAGAGGTGGACTTCACAGCATGTGTCCTTCAAGTCTGATATGCCTGGGGTACTTTGGACCTCCTGTGCAAGTGCTGGGTGGGTTGTTCAGACTATGCACAGTAAGGAAGTGTCATCATGGGATCAGGATGCACTGGGTTTATTCTGTACACACAGTTATGGTGTGGGTTCTTGAACATAATACGCCAATCTACTGCAGGCTTCCCTTTCAGTCCCCCCAATGTTGGTGCTCCCCAATGCATTTTGGCACTGGTAATCATGCGGCCATAGAGTGGGCTGGACCAGCTCATTGGTGCAACTGATGGCACATACACAAGCACTAGCACTGACACAGGACAGGAGAGGGCAGGACTGATCCTCTTGACAGTAGCATGTGCTTACATTGATGTAAGCCAGCCATGACACCGTACTCTTAGTGATTTGTCTGGGATTTTAGGATGCTGGACAGCCCAGGCAAAATGACGCCTGGGGCTTATGCTTTGATGAAACTGCTGAAGACCTAAGACCAATGGAGAAATACTTCTACTTCTGTCTGGTAAAGAGGACATAACTGGGGTACTGTAACAACTGGTAGTTCTGATGGATCTGGCCTGGCCACAAGGTGGACTAATGCCTGCATGCCACAAGAAAGAACCAGGACCACCAAGACCAGGTGGCTGGGCATATGTGGAGACAGAAATTGCTCCTGGTTGGAGTAATGCATCTGCTTATCTTCTCCTATTTAAAATTACTGACCAGTCCCAAGAAAAGGATCATACTGATCTTTCACAGCTGAGGCATACTAAGTAAATATTTTTTTCTAGTAGCATGTATGCTACCGTCCTCCTTAACTCAGGCAGTGAAGTCCTGGGTCTTGGTGCTCAAGACCTATTCATTCTCTGTCCCTTCCTTCTGTGATGACCAACAAATCTTTACGGAACTGCAGCATATCAGTGTCTTTGACTGGGCCTTCACTTGACATTGACTGGCTTTGGGCACTTGGAGGTATCATTGGCTTCACATCTAGCTACCACAATCTGCAAACAATTAATCTTGGTCTGGACTGTACAGCAGCTCTGGTCTATTCTGTCTTCACAAATACTTCTCCTCCCTTGACCTTTTTGGAATGATCATTCTGTCTGTAAAGTTTCCCTTTGCTTCCTGTTGTATTCAATAAATTCCTTTGCTTTAAAAGTCTCATGTTGATACTAACCACCTGGCATCAGGGGAGAGGAGAAAACAAAGGACAGACAACAAGTTGAGTGCTGGATTGTGGGTCAAAAGCCTCATCTGTAAAATCCTAATGTAGAAACATGCTGAAAAAGGAAGGAACAGGAGTAAGAACTGGGAAAACTTCTGCTTCAGGCTGTTGTTTGCTGGCGCAGTGCCCAGCAGGCACTGCATCAGGCAGCTCAGACTGGGAGCTTGTTTTCATGCTGCGTGCTAGTTCATTTTCTGGCCTGGGACGACATCTGGCTGGCGTGTTCTTTTCCACACCCCAGGAAAAGTGCTCTTTTTAGCTGGTTACTGTAGTCCTCGGCATTAAAATATAGTGAATTAGACTAAAAAGTAGCATGAGATTGGCTTAAAAATAATGAGGTTTAGGTACAGTTGAGCTTTGAGTTCATTTTGTTTGCCTTCTGGCTTAGAAACCTTTAGAATATGTAATGTGCATATTTTCCTGCTTTTCATCATGACTGTGAGCACTCAGAAATCACTTTAAAAATGGAAAAAAACCCAACAAAGACAACAAAAGCAACAAAACAAACAGAATACATCCTCACCTTTTTACTGAGAAGTGCGGAATAAATTATTTGGGCTTTCAGAATAATACCAGTTATCAGAAACTCTCTATAAAAAATTAATATTTGGAATATTCTTGCTAAGAAAGTAGAAGGGAGATAGTGGGATGACAAAATTGGAGAAACAGGAAAGAAGACTTAATACCTTCAAGATATTGCTTAAGTCCAGGAAGAAATGGGCTGTAGTGGTGTAATACCCACACAGTTGTCTCCAGATTTTGAGTTCTTTCCCTGTGGCTGGAATTCCTCTACCAGCAGAGAAGAGGTCCTAGATGAACAGAATTCATGGTCTGGAAACAGATACTACAGACTGTTACACTAATCTTTTACACCACCAAACCCACACCCACCAGGTTGCATTGAAGCACAAGGAACTTCTGCTTGGCTTCTTTCACGTCATTCTGGATTTCACAATATCATGATTAAACCCCATCTTGCAACTAGGACCACGCTGCCATTCACTCACTTTCCCCCCCCTCCCCTCCCCCCCCTTAGTGGGCTAGGGAGAAAAGGGAGAAAAAGAAAAAAATGCCCTGTAGGTTGAGATAAAGACAGTTTAATAGAACAGTAACAGAAGAAATAATAATAATAATAGTAATAATAATGGTAAAGGAATATACAAAATGAGTGTTTCAATGCAATTACTTACCACCCAGTGATCAATTGCCCATCCCATGCCAAGCAGTGATGGCAGATTCCTGCCCCCAGCCAACCCCCCCATTTATATACTGAGCGTGACGTCTACGGTATGGAATATTCCTTTGGCCAGCTTGGGTCAGTTGACCTGCCTATGCTCCCTCTCAGCTTCTGTTGGAAGCTGAAAAAGTCTTTGACTGCTTAGCAACAACTAAAAACGTTATTGTCTTATCAACATTATTCTCATCCTAAATCCAAAACACAGCACTATACCAGCTGCTAGTACGAGAATTAACTATCTCAGACAAAACCGGGATACAACAGCAGTTTTGCATAACAACAGATTTCAGTTTTCACTGATAACTTGATGCAAATCTTTCAATCTACCCATGCAAAACAGAACAATTTTCACAAAACCTGGTATTTTCACGCAACATGAAACTGAAGTACTGCATACTGGCAGAGCTGTTTCATTTACAGCCCAGGCTGCAGGCATGGATCTGGTAGCCACATGTTAGTTCAACCTGACTCTTCTTGGCTGGGGAATTCTGCAGAAAGTACAGCTACAGGTGTGAGGACTGCAGACCAATAATTTCTCTTTTGATCTGTGTATGTTTATTACTTCTCAACACAGTAATAAAGCTTTCTGGTTTTAGCTCTTACAGGTAGGTTAGACAAGTTCAGGTGAAATGCATCCCTTCCAACTACAGCAAGAATATAATTCAGTACCAGTGACAAGTTAGCACTATAAATATCTTAAAACTTGACCTCCGTGCACATGCCTAAGGGTTAAAAGTGTACTATAGGAAGATTGGAACGGTTTCCCCTGAGAGTGGAGCCACACACATAGCAGCTGCTCTGAAATCATGTATCAGCGTCTCCTGGTCGTTATTTACTTCGTTATTGACTCATTTGTGAGACTAATTAAGCATTGGAGCAGGTTGCCCAGAAACACCGTGTATTCTTTGCCACTGATGTTTATAAGACCAAACTGGATAGAACCCTCATCTCAAGGAACAGGAGGTTGGGTTAGACGCTTCCCAATGTCCCTCCAACATGAGTGTTCCAGCGATGCTGCGATTCCAGGTCTCTCAGGCATGGATCTCAGGTTTTGAGATTTTTCCCTGCATTTTCCAGTCTGTAAAAGTACAGCCTGGCCTTTTCATCCCTTCATAATTCTTGTAAAAAGGGAAAAAAGAAACATGCCACTGAAAAGCAGTAAAATGTGCTGTGTTTGTGAGTTTTTCATGGGTGCAAGTACAGACATTATTAATATTTTGCTCTTCGACTTTGGAGGAGCCTGTAAGGGTAGAGAAGCAGGAGAGAGGGGAAGAAGCATGTATTTTATTTGGTAAAGTGACAGCTGGAGGTGTGGTCTCACTGCTGGAACAGAAGCACAGTCCAAAGATGGCTGGCTGGCAAACCAGAATATTGCTTGGCGTGGAATTTCCTCAGAGCCCAACATGAAGCATGACTTCCATCCTGCAAAAGCAGCAGGCAGAGTCACACAATTGGCTTAAATACATACAATCTCATTTTATTTTACATTGCATTTTGGAGGCAGGTTATCTAAGGCCTCTGAGAAGACTATCAGATTCCTCAGTATGAAATGTATGGGACATATGTGTGTGGTGATACTCTCCTTATTGTTTTGGGAGCCTCTATGCTAGAAATCTTGTCCAAACTCCAATGTTGGCTTTGGACTTCTTCCAGTTCCCTTCTCTGGGCTTTGCCACATCCCCAGCCTTTTCCTTCCTCAGGCGGTTCCTGAGCAGAATGGCTCTGCCGCCCGTTCCTGTTCTCCAGACACTCCCTTGGAGTTACCAGGGAGTGGTAGGGGCCTGGGAACATTGCTTTGGGATTGTGGGAGGTCAACACAGCCTAACCAGGGAGGAAGGGCTTGTTGCTACAAATGTGTTTGCCACAGTATGGTGGTCTTGCTGCACCCTCACAGCATACTTTTGCTCATGTTTAGTGTATAAATGGCTTCTGGAGTCCCTGCTTTCTTCCTCTGGGATTAGGGGCTTTAGGTGCTCCCAGCCTTCAACCTGGTAATCCATAATCTAATCAGATATTAATATGCTCAGGGTAAATGGTTTCTCAGATGGCCTAAATCTGATGTCCCATTCCTTTAGGGACCATCAATTTTCCATGTTCTGTCACCTTTGAATATGCTCATGAGTCTCCTATCACATGACTATTGCTCATCAGTGCCGTTTAGTATTGTCTCAGAGTGATTTTTTCAGCAGCCTCATTAACCTCTGGCCTTTCAGCAAGAGCAATTTGGAATAATGCTGACCAGTTATGCTTATCTCCTGGTGCAGCAGTTTGACTTAAACTACCTAACTTTTCCATTCTTTCTGATGCCTGGTACTTCTGCTATTTCATCCCTCCATCTCATGCTCCCAAACACTGCTCAGAGCCTTGAAAACAGGCCTCCCGCCCATCTTATGCTGGACCTGAGGGCAGGTCTGTAGGGCTGGAATTTAGGAAGGGCTCTCTAACATGGCAATATGGGACTCTTCAGGGCTCCCATTTAGCTCTCTCAGTCCTGATTCCTCTCTTCTGTTATGTGTCTCTATAATTTACGTTGCCCTAAGGGTGGGCTCAACCCCTGAACTATTTCTGTAGCTTTGTTTCTCAGAGGTGGTCTTCACCCTGCTGAGTCTTCAGGTTCCTGGAGGAGTGGGGCCCTGTGGCCAAATTATTCTACTCTGCAAAATTCAGATTTTCAGATATGATCAACAGATTATTTGCTTCTTCTTACTTAGCCATCATGAAAGGCAACACCTTTTCAGGTGATGGAGGTCCTCCTACCAGTTTCTTTATGTCGAGCTGTATGATCAATGTAGACCATCCCTTTCCCTGAAACCAGCTTTAAGCATCATGTTTTCTGGGTAAGGGATCCAATGCATCGTAGGGAAATATTGAGAGAAAGAGAGGAATAGGGAATGAAATAGTGGGAATTAACAATTCTTGGGAAAGAGAGTATAGGAATGCACTGAGTCCCAAAAGGAATGTTTCTGTAACAATGATTTTCAGTCTGAGGATGCACAGATGGCTTTTAGGAGATCTACAAAAGATCACTTGTCGAAAACAAGTCCTCATATTGTACAGGGTGATATGTGTATATGAAATTTAGAGAGGGGTCTGGAAAACTTTTTGGGATCTACAAACTGGGAAAAGTACAAAGCCACTAAAAATTCTCTAATAGAGGGATTTGATTACAGTGAACTGAGAGAGAAGCCATATGTATTGTCACTGAAAACCTGAAATGAACTCGTATGCCAAGAGGGAAGACAATGTCATCATCACCTACTTGTTCCTTGAGAGGGTAAGTAGAGGATTAGTGTCTGCACTAACTGGGAAATGCAGAAGCGTGCCCCTGGGACGTGCTGAGCTGCACAGCCCAGAAAAATGCTCCTTAAATTTTAGACAAAGTTCTCATCCACATGTACAGAGATGAAGCTTGTTCTCTTACGTATTCAGAAATTCAAATAAAAATGTAGAAGTTCTCAAACCTGGTAGCTGTCCAGTGTGAGTTAATACACTGACTGTTTCATGTCTTGATTTTTGCCCTGTTTCTGGGAGGTACAGGAGGTTACATGAGCACTGTTTCTGTTACCTTGGTCTCTGTGAAGCAAATACAAAGCTGCGTTTAACTAACTCCGGAGTAATAACCCCCGCGAAGAGGCTGGCCGTTAGATGGCAGCACAGATATACTCAATATCCATCGCTGCCAGGTGCTGCTCAAGGAAGGTCCCTCCATTGCTTTCAGCATCCACAAGGTATCTTGTGGCTGAGGAATTTTCACAATACTTAACACAAAATTAATTAGAACCTGTAAATGAGGAATTTTCACAATACTTAACACAAAATTAATTAGAACCTGTAAATGAGGAATTTTGTATGATATTACAGCAGATACAATAAAAAACCCCAAAGTAGTAGCAGCATGTATTAAGCTGGAAGCTCTTTCAGAACTTCTGAATTATTTTATATCTTAACCTTCTGAAGCATACAGGGAATTCAGCTATACTGAATAAACCAGCTCCTTTCTTGACAACATGTATAGCAGCTGATAGCCTGAAAGCTTTTCCAGAAAACTCCCTCATTTTGAAGCCACCAACTGTCTCAGCTCATTGCCTGAGGAGCGTAATATATTACATTGTTTTCAATTGCCATTTGAGAAACTCAACAAATACAGCAGGCACTTAATTGAGCCTCAGAATACTCCAGTGACACTCCAACTGATTTCATTTTATTAATGGAAAAAAATGGAAGCAAACGGAGTGGAGAGCTACTTTTCTTTTTCAAACTTAAATGTCTCCCACCTAGATCATTACTAATTTTGCACTGTGTTGGCGTAACTTCAGATAAAGGAGAATCAAGATGCTAATTGCATACCCCTTAAGCCTGACATTTGTGCTGACATCCTGGTGGTTTGCTTGGTATCTTGTGAGAAGGCCATGTTTGAGAGTCGTCAAAGTAATGAGGTGCCTGGTCTTCTCTATGGCAGAGCAAAACTCCTACCTTTCTGGGCTAAGACCCGATGGGGAAATCCTGAGTCTGTGTTTACTGGTAATGTAACTGATATTCTAGAGCATCTTCTGCTGTTAAGCTGTGGAAATATTTTTTTTAATTTGCGGTAATCATATCCAAGAGACATCAGTCTAGTATATAGAATTTTGACAATTTATATTTTGTTGTTTTTTTTTTCCTCCTAAAAAATTGCAAGGTAATAGATTATTAACAATTATTAACAATTAATAATAAATAAACCATATTCCTTAATAATTATTCTTACAGCTATACTAAGCTAATATTACGCTAACTAGCGCTTGACAAAACCAGGAGTAATAATCCATGTTGTTATGCTTAATTAAAACCAATTTGTGGAGGTAAATTCAGCCTCAGCTCCTAGCTTTTCGGAATGTCTTTCCTTCCAGGCTGTTTTCCCAGGGGACCGAGCTGATGTTCAAACTTGGAGGCCAGTCTCGCACCTGTGGCCTCGGGAAATGTTTTACAGCAGCTATTGAAATTGCTCCAAAAGGAGAGGAGCTTTTTAGTGTCTCGTAGGCAATTAGGGGCCACAGCTCCTCTTGGGAGTTGATGAGCGCTGTGTGTCTGCTTATACTTTATTCTCCAGAAATTTGGCTCTTGCACAGGCAATACTTCCCTCGTCACCTTGTGAAGTGGAAAAGCTGTAACTGCCCACAGTAGTGTGGAGAGACTAACTGGAAGAAGGGTAGGATATATCAGTTTACTTTTTAAAATGCAAAAAGCATTTCAGAAGGCAGTATGAAGTAACACTAAGCAAAAATTTAAGAGAGACAGATGGGTGATAGAAAGTGTCATGGCAGTATCTGATCACCGCAAGCCTTGGCTTTGTGTACTCGGCAGCATGGGATTAACATTGCTTGATATAAAGGGAAGGGCATGAATTTTTAAACTACATATTCTCCTTTCTGCCAAATTTTCGGTCTTCCATGAAAGCATCTTCTCAAAACATTAATGTAAGCCAAGGAGGATCACAGATCAAGGTGGAATGGCTGCAAGTATGGCTAATGCACGCAGGCACTGCCAGCTACGCCAACAGCAGGCAAAGCCGTTCCCTTCTGCACAGAGCTCCTTGGAAAGGAGAAATGTGTAAACCTCTAGACTTTAGCACATGAGGAAAAAACTATATTGCGTTTTGGCACTTCCTCAGAAGGTACTCAGCATATGGCTGGCTTTTCAATGTATAAACTACTCAGGACCAATCTGTTTGGATTTAAAAATTATTTTTAAAATTATTTTAATTTTTCTAGCTATTATTCCATTTCAAATCCTCAGAGAATCAGCTGAAACTACTAAAACTTTTAAATGTTTGAAGGATATCAGACTAGCAGAGTGAAAATGGACAGAAAGCTGCTGGGCTCAGCATTACCTTTTACTGCCTAGAACAAGGGAAGCTGAATGGTGTGAGTGAAGCTGAACCTTTATTTTGATCGAAATATGACAGAGCCTGGAATTTTGGGAATAATTGGACCCCAGTCACAATCAATTCTAGATCATCTCCAAATGCAGATACCACTGCATCAGCATCATGGAGGCAAATCCAGGATGTATCTGACAAGGAACTACCTTCCTCTTGGTGCAAGCTTTGGGATGATGTACATCTGTGACACTCCCTGATGGCTGCAAGAATTTTGCCCTCAGTGTAACTTCATGTAATGAAATTAGAGGCAGTCAATTTCTGAGTTTTACTGTGTCATTCAAATCATCTGTTCGAGATTTCCAGTCTATTTAGGAATAACTGAAATGTGTTGCCTATACAAATGAACAAGACTCCAGCATCCTACACACCTGGCAGTTCTCTATTTAACTATAATTAACTCCTAAATAGTTTACACTCTCTCTTTCTATAAGCTAAGTTTTACACCAAACAAAATAATCAGGAACTTTATATTGTTGCCCATATAGTCAGGTGCCAAAGGGTGGAGATGACTTACCAATAAGGTGCTTTTACTGTGAATTTGACTCATGCATACAAATCCCTGCACTCATTAAGGGACTAGATTTTGCTTGGACTTTGTACACCTTGAGGATCTGTGTAGGTACAGGTGTGTAGGAGGTGACCAGTGTTTAGGAGGAGGACAGTAATCCCAACAACAGCAGCTGTTACCATGGATGAGCTGGAGAAAAGCACTACCACACTTTATTTTAGTATGCTACAAAATTCATTGTTGAACTTTATTAGGTACTTTAATACCAAGCATACTTTAAAGTAACAAAAATTATTGTTATTACTTTTTACAGAAAATCAGGTATTTCAACAGTTTTCTTTACAGTTTGTTGACTTAAAAAAAAATTACAGTTGACAGTTACAATGGAGTGGGATGGGAAAATGGTAACATTTAAAAAGATAAAACATACTATTCATACTGAGTCAACGTTTAGTGATGTACATCCCGGTATGTCCCCCTTCTGACTGTGTACAAATTTTCATTGAGCTACCCTGGCAGGGTTGCGTGGTCTTGTGATGACACTTTTTTGCAACATTTGTGTATGTTTAGAAAGGGCTTTTACACTACCCAGTCACCATGATGCAAAACTTAGTAGTCCATAACAAAATAATACAATACAGAGAAACCCTGTTTTGGTGATTTCTGTTGCAGCAAAAGTGCCATGACTGCAATAATTCGGGGTACAGGTAAACCTAAAGGAGCAAATGAAGACAGTGATACAATAGCACATCCAGATAGCAAACTCTTTCAAAGGCTTTTGAGGAGACAGCTTGGCTGTGAGCCAACAGGAGCAGTGAGTGAGGACAGGCTTCGCTGGGAGACCATTTAACAGAGACTCCTGAATGAATGTACCTGGCCCTTAAGGATGAGCATCTTCCAGCTGACACTGGTTGGACTAATCATAGGCTTAAAAACCTGTCTGAAATGCGACCTTCATGAGTTCATGCAGCCTCATGTGTAAACTACTTGATTTTTACCTTCCATCCCCTTCACGTCAGTAGCAAGTACTGGGAATAAGTTAACGGTAATTGCTTGATTTGGGTGGGATTTTTGACCAGCTCTAATGCTGATCCGGTAGAAGTTGGGGAGTTACAAGAGCAGATCTGGATTAAAAAAAACTTTTAAAAAAATGCTGCCCAGATTCACACATAAATTTACTTGGTAGACATCCACATCAGCATTCAGTCTCTAAAACAAGCAGCGCCACACTGGTACCTTGGTAATTAAATAAAAGAGTTATCTAATTCCTTGCACTTATTTATTGAAAGTTTGCTTAAAGATAATTTTTCATTCAAAAATAAAATTAATTTTCTGAGTTTCATGCAGTAAATTCTGGGATAAATTGTGTTGTGTAGCCAATAGTTAAAAAAAAGTTTTAACTCATGTTTTAATCATGTCTTCAGTGTATTGTGTTATTTGGTATCAACATTAGCAATGAATTATTATTTTTGCCATTTCCCCTAAAAGCCAAAGAATGAAGCAACAGGATTTAAAAAATCTGAAAAAATCAGTGCTGCAGTGTTCATTTTGGGCTGGATTCAGCTATGATATGCAGAAGAGGGTGGAAATAATGAAGGGAGCAGCGTGCTCCTGCCTGGTCCTGAGCCAGGAGGAGACACGTGCCATGCTGGTAGGTATTGGAGAGGAGGAGAGGAGAGGGGGGTCCCTGCTTCCCCCTGTTGCTCTGTGTCTGGTGCTTGGCATCCAGACCTTTCGCTAGGAGGTCTTTCTTGATACCCTGTGCCTCCCCCCTGTTTTACTGCTCAGTGGCTTCTGGAGATGACGGTGCCCTTTGGGGAGCGACCTGCTGAGCCCCTGTGGAGGGAAGCACCAGCCCCACCGGTGTCCCTGGGCTCTGTGCACCCAGCCCTCACATAGCTATTTGCAATGTGTATTTGCTTACTAGTCTCTTAATTTTTGTATTGAGTTTAAGGGCAGAAGGGGTTGTTAGATCACCTCGCCTGATTGGCATTTGCATGGGCCAGAGAGTGTCACTCAGTGGTTATATGGCAGAACAGGGAAAAGAATAGAAATGCCCTTGCCACGAGGAGCTGCATGTTACATTTAAGGGGTAAATTACTTTCTCCTATTAAAAAAGAAATCAAGTGCTTTTATTTTGTCACTTCAAATACAAACAATTCTATGTGTCTTGGGAAATTATAGTATTATGACATTGTCAGACATATCTTATAGTATATATGCTTCATAGAACTAGAATATAGGTCAGAAATAATTTTTCAGTCTTAAGTTTGTTACAGACATAGATTAATTGGAACACATATGCAGTAAAAATTGAGAAGCTTTACAGTTTTAGTCAACATATTATACAGTGAAGTAAATGAAGTGCAGCAATGTAGCAGTAAAAGTTATGCTTTTTCCACTAGGTGATGGAAACATTCAGAGAGTCTATTTATAAATGCTAATTTGAGAGAGATGTCCTATCAGCTTCTTGGCTACTGGGGTAGGAATAGTCTGGAGTTAACTGCCTCACTACTGTGAAAGGTTTTAAAGCTTTTTGCTTTCCATCCGAATAAAAAAAATGACATTTACAAACCTCTTCAATGCATATATATTACATATGTTTATCTAGCAACAACTACATCCCTTTTAATTTATTCCCCAAATGTGACTTTTCATGCATGTCTTCTGGATGCTGTATTCAGCAACAGTTTCTAATGAGCTGGTGTGTAATCCATGATTGCATTTCTCTTCTGAAAATCACTTCCATGTCTGATCTATGTCTAGAAGGTGGTGCTTACCCATCAGGCAATTTTGCACTTGTCAGCGTTCTTCTCTGTCGGAGGCCCTTTCCCAAGCTTCTTCCCATTTTAATGTTGATGTACAAAAGCTGTTATTCATTTTGTTTTGTGCTCATTCTAGTGAGGATTGGCTTAGTAGGACTGTGCAAAACAGAGAGAAGAGAGAAGCTGGTTTACTGCCAACAAACATACAGACGTTCACGCTGTGCTTGGCTCGGGGCGAGCCACTGATCAATATTCTAATACACTTCATTATTTGCATTTCCATTTATCATGAAAAACGACAAGTTTAATCTTCAGATATGACAAGGATTTGTAATCTGGAATTCTTAAAAATCAGTTTTCATCGGCTAATCGACACGGGAAGTCAAAATAATAACATTGTTTCATCTAAAGTTTGAACAATATGAGAATAAAGTTACAATGTGTATGGGGCACGAATGACATTTGCTAGATGAATATCATGAACCAAGTTAAAATCCTGACATTTCTGTTCTCTATCAATAATGTCTTTCATTCCCCCGAGCACACAGTCCACAGTCATAAACAAGATAAAATAATACCTTGTGTTAAATTTTGAAGGAGCCAACCCCAATGAGTAGAGAGGTGTTTGCAACCCAAACGGTCTCTTAAAAACTGATTCTCACCCACCCAGTTTCCACAGGCTGCAAACAAAGCTGCATACCCAGGAGAGTGGACACTGGTGAGGAGGGTTCCCCCTCCTTGCTGGAGGTGACTGCCTGTCAATCAGCGCTGGAGAGGGCAGCACATGGGAACAGGGGCTTAACGAGAACGTCTCTTTGCAGGTACCCACATACATGCAAATACAAAAACATGACTGCTTTTGGCCTTGAACAGAAGGTTCTTGCACCAGATGAGCTCTGCAAATTCACCATCAGCTAAATTCCCCTTGGTCAGTTGGGCAAAACTGTGAAGCCCTTTGGCAGCAACCCCACTCCCCTCATCTTAATGCAGGGGCCTCCGCAGGAGACTGCTGGAATGCAGAGCTCGGGACAAATCACAATTTTTGTAAACATAAAAGAAGAAGAACTGATTTCATTGTGAAATAGCAGTGAACTAAGAGTTTCAGAACTAGAAACTCTTAAAAATGTGCCTGCAAGAAGATGGAAATATTTAATATCCACAAACATGTTACGTGGCACAGACACCTCCCATTCCCACCGATTCCTCACGTCTTGACTCTCCTGGGTGCCTTGGCCTGCTGATAATTCACCCAGGGACACCAGGGAGAGTGATGCCTTGGAGCAGGATGCCCAGACCTGAGAGCCTGGGATGGTAGTACCATGAACTGGGGAGCCCAGTGGTGGCTAAACCTTCTGCCCTGGACCCTGGATTCCTGCTTCCCCATCAATGTCCAACAAATTGACATTTTTCAAGCCAAGTTTGTTTGGGAGGAAAACTTCTGACTAGTTACAGTGCACGTGTTCAGCACACATCTGTATCCCAGATGTATTTTACAAAGAATACAGTTTTAATTACTGTTGCTGGGAGTAGAGAGTATCAAGAACGCTATGCAAGAAGCATAAGGTGAGATGAGGAGGGACCTGCAGAAGAGGAATGGATGTTTTGCTTTTGTCAGAAAATGAATGTAGTGTTCACTGTGGTATAAACATTTTTATGATGTAAGCACGTAATGGGACTGGTAGTTTCCAACTGCAAAAGAAAAAGCTGCCATTGATAGCTCCTTTCCCCCTTTAAAACATATTTGTGATAAATAAAATCTATTATAAATTATCTGAATTGGGAATTTTGGTGCATTTTACTCATATGGTTATTAATGTAATGAATATGGTAATTATTAATATAGGGAAGTAGCACTAATAAATAAAAGAATAGAAAGAAAAAGTGCTTGAGCCTCCGATCTGTTTATTTGCTAAGTGAGGTGTTAGTTTTTTTCAGCCTCTTAAATAATCCATAGTTGGTGAAAGCGAAATCCAGGGAAAGCCAAAGTTGCATGGCAAGGAGCATGTGTCCTGCTACTCCTATGAACAATCTAAACTGAATAGAACTGAATGAACCATTTCTTGCAATTGTTTCTAGTCATTCTTTCATGTGCCTGTGTTATTCAAATCCTTAACAGCGCTTATTGGATTTCCAGCAGTACTCAGCGTTGGGGTTGTAAAATACTAAAACCTTTATTAGTTCTTTTGACAAATTCTGCACACAGGTGTTATACACATGGAAATGAAATTTAATAAATGCCAGAGGTGCCTAGTTGATAAGGCAGAAATAAGTCATTCACATCCAACATCCCTCAGCCCGCTTTGTATCACATCATAGGCTTTTGACTCCTTGAAGTTTCTTTTCTTAGAGCTACTTACCCTTTTCTAGTGATGTTGCCTATAAATCAGCTAATGAAAGCAGTCTTCATGAAAGCCGTATTACCCAAACCACCTAGGTGCTCTGCTGTTAAATTCTCTATTTAAAGTCTTGAAAGGCTGCCTGTTAGGCTGACATCCTGACAACATGCTTATTATTCATATTTGACCCATTCAATTAGGGCAGTTACTTCTGTTGACTGCAGAGCCAGGGTATAGTCACCCTGGGAGAGAATTGCAGCATTTTAGTGTTTATGTACATTTTCAGGGAGAAAGGCCACTGATATTTCTTTGTTTTGAAGATGAATCACAAGGAGATTTCCAGGTTGCTCCCTGCCAAGGTATAAAGCACATACCGAATGTCAGGTAGTCCCTTACATGCTGTTGCTGTACAGCATGGATAGTAAATATACACCGAAAGGCAGACCTTCTAGGTGTGAATATATATTCTCTCCAGCAATCTTAAAACTGCACCATTAATTGTCACCAGCCATATTTATACCATTTTCCATTTATTTCCCATTTATTTGCCTGGCATCTAGAAAATAACACCTTTCCAAGAGTTAACCTTTTATTGCTGTCTCCAAAGACACACAATTACTGAGCTAAAGAGCAACTGGAATTCATGGTCACACCAAAGTTGGTGCTATTCCAAAACCACCTGAGCTGGCAGAAGCCCATGAATTAATGAAGCACCAAAGATTTCCTCCCAGTGCCTCCACAGTATTCCTCTAGCCTAGAGAGCAACATTCTCTCTCCTGAATGCTGGTGCTGTGTTTGGTGCATGGGAGGTGATGAGGGAGGAGAGAAACATTGCTGCTGAAGATCTGCAATTGAAAATAGACATGCTTAGGCACCTTGGATAACACCGCTGCCCAGGCAGTAGGCCAAAAAAATTTGAGCAAGTTCAGTTTTAATGAGGTGCTTGGAGTTCTTGCCTTTCTGCTTATGATCTGTGTCAGCGCCTCATAACCACAGGTAGACGGTTTTGTTGTTTACATCAGGGTTGGTGCAATGCTAAGTGTGTTAAAACTTCACTTGTAGCTACTGCACCCCAAAATTTGAATAGCAACATGCATTCAGGGCCTGGGCAGTATCTGGATGTGTGTAATTAAAAGGCATGAAAGGCATATCGATGCCCAGCTGCACAGAGCAGCTGGTGTCCCATCTTCTCTTATTTCTTTGAAGACATTCCCTTTAAAACACACAAAAACCCATTTGAGTGGCTTGAGAGAATGATTTTGTTTTCCATGTGATGAGAGAGGAATAACATGTATTCCCATTTGCCTTTAAATGTGTATTCTCATTTTCCTACCTGCTATGGGTGCTTTTTCTCTCTTGATGCACTGAACATTCTTTGCCCTGGTCTCATTGGGGAGTGCTTATGCATTGCCTGGAGAGCCACTCCGGGGCAAATATTGTGCTCTCAATAAACAGCCAGGCACCAGCTCCAGTCCTCTCCAAACTTGTCTGAGTCACAGAATCATAGAACCATAGAATCATTTAGGTTGGAAAAGACCTTTAAGATCATCGAGTCGCACCGTTAAAGTAGCACTACCAAGTCCACCACTAAACCATGTCCCTAAGCACCACAAGCTGAAACTCTAATGTGCTTTTGAGATGCTGTCCACAGATCATCCTGGAAATAGCTGTGTGGCTGGAGGTGAACGAGTTGTGCTGACTGATGCCTAATCCTGCACTGCAGTTTAGGCAGAATAAGGAGGGAACAAGGCTGCCCTGTGGAGATGGAAGGAAGAATGCAATGCACAGAAATTCCCCAACTATTTTGATAGCAGCCCTTTTTCAGTGTTTCACTGTTCAGCTTCTTCTCAACAAAACGTGATAAATGACCTGTCCGCACCAGAGCTGCCTAAGCTCGTTTCCTCCTCCTGCTGGCAAACCACCAGGCAGGATCTGGCAACTGCCTGCTCTGCCATCACTCACAGCTACTGAAGCCTACCTGAGAGGGCAGGGATTGAAGAGAGTACTCAGCAAGCCTTCAGGGAGTTACTAAAACTTTTACAAAACTTGGGGATTGAAAATGTGAGATGGCTTTGTCCGTATGGCATTAGAGGAGAACCTCATCTCAGCAGAAGGGCGTGTGAGCTTGTAATAAAATAGAATCAAATCACATAAAAAGGACAAGGTTTTTACCAATTCGATATGCAAGCTATGTGAAACCAGAGCTGAGTGGAACAGTAGAATTTATTTAACCTGCTGGGCAGCATTTTGTGCACTCTGTTAGTGGCAGCAGCTGATCTCCAGGGCACGGGCTGTAGAAAATGTTTCCAGGGCTGTAGAAAATGGTTTCAGGAGCACTCAATAATTTTCTAAATGTCCATCAGAAGGAAGCCCAGGCTGTTTTGCAGGAAGAAGGCTCAGTTAATGGCTACACAAGGGCATTTCTAGCATCTGAGAGGATGGTTTCAGGGCAACAGGGGTGGTGATGGTTGGAGTTAACCACTGAACAGACAGAATGCATTTTTTTAGACATCCTTTGCAAAGAAGAAACAGAAAAATGGCTGAAGGATCCAGTCAGATCACTTTTGCCAGGTTGCTGTGTATGGAATTTTTGTGTACGACATATATCTGGACAGCCCTTTGCCACCACTGTCATTCACAAGAAAAAACCCAGCGCGTTAGCAGACCTAAAGCTACATTCCTTGCAGACTTAATGTTCCCAGTGACTGCCCTGCTGGCCAGGTCTTGCCCTTCCCTGCCAGACTCTGGCCAATTCTTGTAGTTTTAAAACCCAGTTTATTCTTACATTGTTTTCCCTCCTTTTTCTGTTGTTATATGTGGAGACTGACACATGGTGGGAGGAAATGGCTGTCAGCTCAGAGGCTGTTTGGTTGTAGGCAGTGTGCTGTAGGGGGAGAACAGTGAAATGGCAGGGAAACATTATTTTCTGGGTTATTTTCTTTTATTTCTCCAGACAGAATGTTTTTTGAAGCTCTTATGACAGTAAGCAAAAGTCTCCAGAGAAAACTGTGGTTGTCAAGACAAATTACTTAAAAAAGAAGAAAGGATTGAGCAATTAAGTCTGACCACCTTATGCCAAAGTATGAAGGGAGAGATATATTGGGAATTTAAGTCTGGAGCATCAGGACATCCTCCCTGTTTGTTGTCTTGATTTCTTCAAGTTCATATTCTTTTTCAGATGGAAATTCGGAGAAAGGTGAGCAGCTTTTTTGGGAAGAGAGAGAAGAAGGAGAGTGGACTTGGAGGTGCATCTCCCCTAGCATCAGCTCTCTCAGAGTCAGGCATCGGGTGTGCGTCTCTGGCAGTCCCTGGAGAGGGACAGGACCCTCCTGAGGTGACTCACTTCATCCAGGAACAGTTCCCAGGGTGGATGAGCACCTGTTGGCTCCAGCGAGAGTGTAGACCATTGGATGAGACTGGAGGCCTAAGTCTGAGATGGACAAAGTGAGGTGTGTGGATCCTGGACTTAAAATTATCACACACAGAGTGATTAACAGATGCATGGAGACACAAAGAGAGAAGCCACTGCCATGCATAGAAGATAATCTTCAAATATCAAATTATTAGGCAGTTGTGGATTAGTTGTTTGTAACAGGTTGTCAAAGATCTCGCCTGAGCACAGGTTGAGGACAGGTATTTTTAGTCCTGTTAGGGTGTGCAGTTGTACCAGGGCAGTCTTCACCAGGGAGCAAATGACTTCACAGAAGGTGGGTCTAAGATTTCACCCCCAGCCCAGAAGGGCTCAGTAAAATAAGCTCAAAAGTTTAAGGGCTGACTGGCCTGGGTGTAGAGCTGCAAGGAACAGGCCAGACCGGTGGGAAGGCATGAATATGGCAGTCAGCTTAGCTGCTCTTGCCAGTGAGACCGTGCCTGGGAGAGCAGGTGAATTTTGATTGCAAGTCCTGAGAAACAGGATCAGAGCAGTTTAAACAAGGCACCTCACCAGAGCCTGAGAATTTTCTTATTTCCTTCAGCTACACCTAAATATAACCCTGTGGCAGTGAAAGGCTCCGAAACCCCGAATATGGGCAGGCTTCAAGCTTCCCTGCCACCTTGTCTAATCCCTGGCTCGGGTGGCTTTCCTCTGGTTTGACTACAGCTCCAAGAATACAACATATCCACATGTGTCAGTGAGAAAGACAGGAGGACAGCAACAGGGAGAGGGAAGAGAGATCTATCTAAAGAATGAGAAAGTCATAGCTGTCATCCTCGCCATCTGTCAGCACCAGTCTGGGCTGATGGGAACAGGGTTCTCTCAGGTGATGGCTCTGCTACCGACACCTCACTACCAACAGCTTTTGGGTCCCTCAGCTGGAAAGGTTGGTGTTGCACGGCCATACCTCCCCAGCAGGCACGATCGCCTCTCTGCTACCATCACGCACAGTGCAGCATGCCCTGAACAAGAGAAGAGGTTTTGTGCCCGCTCGAGGTGGGTACTGAAACACTGAGATGTAGTGATCAGATACCCCTCAACAGTGGGCAGCATTTTCCTCCATTTCAATATTTGCTCTGTGCCTGTCAAGAAAAGGAAGATTTTTATCATAATGAACAAACACAGCAAAAAGCCTCCTATTCTTTCTCCTAAAGAGTTTTCTTTTACTGTGGAGCATCACAGAGATGGTCCTTCCTCCGGTGGTCCCTTTCCAGAAGGCTCATCAATTTGTCTTTTGTACTTGGTGATGTTTCTGGCAAGTTTGGGATGGGAGTCACGTCTCAAGACAGGTTTGCTGGCATGGGAGATCTAGTATGTTGTTGGAGGAACTGGAGAGAGGCTGAAATGCCTTCATCAATAACGTCTTTCATGTGAAGTAGCTTCCTGCTCCGCAGAGTTGTAGGCTGGAGTCAAGCAAAATCAGTTACTTGTTGTTCATCTATTTTTATTTCCTCTGTGTGGTTTGCTGCAGTCTTTCTTTTCCCAGATGGTCAAATAAATTGCTGTCACTAAACAGGAGTCCCTGAGCAGTGATTCCTAAACTCTTCCTGTTCTTTAACTGCTTAATGAGAAAATATTTTACTTTCTTTATATTCCGCACATTTGATGGAGTTGTTTTTCAGTCTCTCCCCTGGAACCCAGAGGATCTGTAGGTATTTTTGTTTGTTTCGCCAGCCTTCAAGCTGCGTGATCAGACTGCTCAGAAAGCTCTGCATCGTCTTTATTTAAAAACTGTTACGAACTTCGATCCATACGTGTTTATTGAGAACCCCTCTGAGGATCCAGCCATGTCAGTGGAGGTACTTCCATAAGATCCTGGGCAGATCGACCAGAAAGTGTTTGGATTGTCATTGTATACTTTTATACTCTTATGTTTTTTTCATTTTCTTAATAACAGTTGATGTCTAGCTTTATTAGCTTTATATCTTCCAGGAGTTTTCCTGTGCTGTGCTGGGTAATGTTAGAAGTTGATGTCAGCATATCTTCAGTTTGGGAAAACAAATCTTACTGACAGTGATCCAAAACTCTACTTGTCCAGGCTCGGCTGTCAGGGAGGGCAGAAGGCAGTGCACAGGGCCAGCGGGGGCTGTGGGGGGCTGTGAGCAAGCCCAAGCTGGGGAAGAACCAGTCACCGACTTAAGTGTGGTGTTGAGGCTTCACATTGGTTTGAGCCTGCATTTCTGTGCAGCAGAGAGAGAGTAGGAGTTTGGCCCTGGGAGAAAGCCAAGATATTGAAGCAGATGCTTGAAGGTGTCAGCCAGGATCTCTGCGTATGGAAACTGCTACGATGGGGTTTATTTTAGTGGTGTGAAAGAAATGGAGCTCTGCTCTTTTTTCAACAGATCGGATTTCTCCAAATGATTTCCCAATTCATATAATGAGTTTTTCCTCCTAACAGGAAGGAGCAGGGACATGACAGTTCTCTGGCCATTCTGGCATATTAAAATGACATTTCTGTGAATGAAATTTCCTGAAATAATTTGCTGATTTTTAATAATAATTAAACTTCTACAAGAAGTTCAGTTTAAGCACCTCAGAAAATGTAGTAAAAAATATCAATGCTGGTGAGTCTTAAATGCTGCAGAATAATAAAAACTTTCAAATATTCTTTGTGTGAAATGAATTTCCCTGTTCTTCAGCCAGTGCCAAAGATGTGTGACCTGGGAGCACAGCACAAATCCCACCTGCTTCCCTGCTGTGTCAAGGCACATGCAGGGGTTTCTAAAAGTTTTCCAAACTTTCTCTTTGTGCTGGTGGGAAGAGAAAATTCGATGAGTGGGGTGGGGTGGGGCTGGGAGCAGGGCTCTGGCTGCTGGGACTCACCACAGAGGGGAAGGGTCCCACAGCTGGAGGGTTTTTGTCCAGAGCACCTCTGGGGCAGGGTCTCACCAAGGCAAGGCTGTGGATGCTTCGACCTGAGAACACACTCTTCTCGGAGTGGTTGGCTGCTATAATGTTTGGTCTCAATCAAAACCTGCTAATGAGCTGTGAACATTGATCCCATTTCTGCCTCTGAGAAAGATACAGGTGCCAAGTTACGCGTTTATAGGAAACAGAAAGATAACGATCTGGAGAAGCTTTAGTCTGAGGTTTCAAAACAGCAGCTTAATGATCAGCTTACCTGAGCACAGGAATGTTAATTAACTGGCTATATAACAGGCAAATAGGAAAGATTTGGGGCTGTGCCTGAGGCCCATGACAATTTCCAAAACTACGAGATTACATGTCAAACTAATGAAAAAATCTTTATGGGATTAGGTGATTTCAGCTAGAAAAGAGGCTGGATTTGGGAGATGGCAAAGCTAGGGTCTAAGCCAGGGTTTTGGTCAACACCATCCATCATGGAAACCTGCCTGATGTGCAGCAAGGAGTGTGTTGGATGCTCATGGTTTTGAAGGCATTGTTTCAGTCATCCTCCCTTTCCAGCTGTCCTGCAGGATTGCTGCAAAAGCGATTTATGCAGGCTTTGGACAATATATTAGGATTTATTATTGCTATTAATTTATATTATTCCCTTAAACATTTTTCTGAGTTGCTGTAGGAGCATTAAGTGCACTCTTGCAAAAGAAAAAGAGGAGATTCCTGCCCTGAAGAGCTTTCAGCACAGGAGGCAGACTGTGATTAATGGTGCAGAGAAAAAAACAACCCTTCACAGAGAAGGAAGGGGAGGGCTGTGCTAGGAAATTGCCAGCTGGAAAGCATGCAGGAAGGCAGGCTGTTTTGCAGTAGCCCGGAATGACAGGTGTGGTACAGTGTCCTGGTTGTGCTCCTTCTCCTCTGGGTCAAAACAGGAAGGTGACAACCCAGCGTATCCAGCAAACCCTGCAGTTTTAGGCCTATGAGATTTAGCAACTGCTGCACATATGGAACGGTGATGGCAATGAAAAGAGTGTCACTCCTAGTGTTGCTTTCCCCCCTTCTGTGGGAGCTGATCATTGGAAGGAAACTGTTGGCTCCCACCTCTTCCCGCAGGGGCCTTGCAGACACAGGTGTTCCCCATCCTCTGCCCCTAGCATTGCTTCACCTCCCTAGTGCCATCTCACAGCCATTTTCTGCTCTTCCCACTGTCCCATCTCCATGCGCTGCTATGCTCCACACACAGAGTGTCTCCTGGTGATGGCTCCAGTACACAATGCCCTCATGATGAAGACTAAATAAGTAACTTTTCAGGTAACCAGTCTGTAAGCATCTCAATTCATCCAGTATTTTCTAGCTGTATCCTTGAGGTCTGTCTATATGAAGGCATGAATACAGAAGCCTTAATCATATAAACTTCACTTGTAACCTTTGGTGTCTCTTCCTGGAGTGAGAAGGCCATCAGTGGTCTGAAGGGCAGCTCTTTCTACAAGCTCCCATTCTCCATTAGAACCTTCTCTAACACTCAGATATGGCATCCATACGGTACTGTAGTCAGCCTTATCCTCAGCTCTGGAAGGATCACACTTCATACAGTGTAAGAACAGCTCCAGGGCTTAGGCGCCTTGATGGCTTCTTTCCCCCTTCTTCCTTACACCTGATTCATACACACACATGGACAATTTTCCATTAGTTTGGCTATTCCCACCAATGACCGAAAGGCAATTCTTGTGTAAATGCCACCTTTCTATGTAAGGATGCGATTGCTATTGTAACAGCAAGAGACAGCAAGAAGCGACCAGCCTGGTGGAAAACACTAACAGGGAGGGGGAAAAACCCCACCCCATCTCTAACCAAACCCCAGGATTCCTCAAAGATCAGTCATCCCTTCTTCAGAGACAGCAATAGTTCAGAACAACCCATTAGATAAAGAAGACATCGATACAGATTTGCTCAGACATGATGCTCATCCATAAAAAAAGGAGAGGGGCTTAGACAATGGGAAAACAAGTCTGGTCTGCAGAGTTACATCTGCAGCAGCCCTCCCCAAGGAGCTGTGCAGTAAGGCCTTTCACTCCACTTGCAGCCTTTAGTATGGGGGTTCATGCACTGTCCTGCTGTGTAGCTCTACCAAAGCTCCAATAAAAGCTTCCACCCTCCCACCCCCTAAACAAGTGATTTTTGTCCATCCTTCCCTCTCATTTTCCTCTATCAGGGTATAGCCAGGTTCAGCAGTGGGAGCACAGGGCTCCCACTGCTGGGCTACCAGGGCTCAGTGTCATGTCAAGGGCTCCTCACCTCCAACAGACCCCGATGGCGTCCACTTTTCAGTGCAGGTGCCGCCTGTGTTTGGTATCCGGCACCAACTGAGACACCTCCTCGGTGCTTAAATAATAATGATGGATTTCTCCTTTGGAGTGATAGCTTGTGTTGTGCAGCTGGGTTAATGTATGTCAGCTGTCATCGTCCTTGTCAGCTGCTGCTGTCAGCGAGCGGCAGATAAGTAAATCTGTGATGATGCATATCCCAGAGAGAGCAGGGATTAAATATTTCATCGTTTCAGACACTGAAACATCTCCTCATTTGGAGTCCTCTTCTTGCGGTCACGTCCTCTCAGATCACCCCAGCCCTGGGGAAGAGCAAAGGCTGCCTGGGTTTCTGAGACTGCGGGGCAGGGGATCGCCAGAGGCAAAGTCCCTGCAGCTGGGGCAAGCCAAGCTGCTGCTTCAGTCCCAGCGAATTTAAAAATAAGCAGAAACTCAAGGAAAATGAAAAATACCCTTTTTTTTCTGACGTTCCTGACAGGCAGTTGTGCAGAGCTTGGTGTTTGCTTTGCTGCCCCTCCACCACTGACCAGGGACAGGTGGCCTAGCACCCATCTTGGGGTGTCGCTGGAACATGCTGCTGAGCAGCCGGTGCCATGGACTGAGCACCCTCAGCAGCATGGTGACTCACTCCATGTAGACAACACTATGGAAAGCATCCGCCATGGTTGTAGTTAGGTAAATGTGGTTGTTTCATGGTGTTTCCAAAGCGATGGGTCACCAAACCCTGGAGATGAGCTTGGTGGTCATTCCTACAGCACCGTGTGTCCCTCCTTTTTCTTCTCCAAGGTGTTTCTCAAAACCCGTTGCTAGCAAAGTCTAAGATTATTGATGGCCTGGAGATAAGAAAAATGCTATCATTTAGTTTTCTTCATTCTCATGGACTTTCCTGGTATTGCATATTTCCTTGGTATCGTAGGAGCTTTATATTGAAGGGATTTTCAGTGCAAAATACCAATTTGTTGAGACTGAAGATTTCTCAGGTTTTTCTTGTTTTTATCACATCAAAGGAGCTATTCTAGCAGGATATGGAAAATGAAAGAAAATACTGTGATAAACAAGATCTTGGCTACTTCAGAAACTGACTATTTTCCACTAACTACCTACAGAACCAAATAGAAATGAAAATGTCTCCTTTTTTGTTCCACACCAGAAGAAAGAGAAGGCCCATCCTGTCAACTTATGAAATGAAGGCCTTGTTTTTCAGGAAGCCTTAATGAGCCACAAACCTTTGCAAACCAGGGAGATGTACAAACATGAGCTTCTGAAAAGTCTGATTTCTTTTTTATTTACCTCACGTTTCCTGAGAGCTATTGGTTTTGTTTGCAATTATTAAGGAACAGCAGGGGTTTTTATTTTGAAAGCTGAGATTGAAGTGCAACATGTGATTCAGAGCTGAAACTTGGAAAAAAAAATTTGCATGAGCAGTTATGAAATTTCCAAAACTGCAGGTAGCTGCACAGGCATTTCATCTTCATCCTTTCCTCCTCTTTATATTTTCTGATCTCCTTCCTTTTCTGTGCTTTTTATCAGGACAACAGATATACCGTGTCTTCCATATGGGTACGTTCCCATATAGGTCTGCGGTTCCACTGACTCTGGTATCTGAGGGCTTAGTAGCTGGACTCAGAAGACAAGTGTTGAGGCTTTGCAGGTGGATTTTCTGCCTCACTATTATGTAAGGTGTCAAAATCAGTATTCATCTGCGCATTGCTTAGTAGCACCACTTCTGCTTTCTTTTCTTTTTTTTTTTTTTTAATGCAGGGAAAGTATAGCTTGTGCTGTCTTCTTATATAAAAATAGCAAATTTTATGAGATGAACTTCCCTCAGGCCCCACGGAATAGAATTTGTTCTGTAATAAGAGACCAATGTATTTTAATTGCTTGTTGTAGACTATTACCTGTTAAATTTGTCTGAAAGTGTGACATCAGCAAAAAACTTCTTTTCTGTTTTGCTTCCTTCTACTTTAGAGCTGTCAAATAGCTTCAACATCTAAGGATAAAACATGACAGATGACTCAAATATGTGACAGGTCACAAAATATTGATTCTTCATGTTACCTGCCAATGAAACACACCCCACTGTGGGTAATTCTTTAATTGAGATTCCTGACTTCTGATTGCTATAATCCCAGTTTAGGTTGCAGTCTAGAAGTATGAAGTAATGGGCTTGGTTTTAGGAAATGCTGACGTGAATAAGAAATCACTTTTACTTTTCTTAAACTAGTGTTTTTTATCTAGACTCCCAGCCATGTTTTCTGTTACAATCTACATCTGCTGGATATCCTTCTGGACGTTTCTGTTTCCTTTTTGACTGAGTAGAGCCAACTCAACTCCTAAGTTCATATGATAATGAGAAGCATCGTGGATCTATCAAGAATTTCCCATTGGGATTTTTATTTTTTTTTCCAAGATAAGAACCTTCTTTTGATCATGTATGAAATAAATAAATCACATTTACTAGATTATTTTTCAGGATTTTGGAATTTCCCTAGTTAAGCTTATAATTGTCAGCTTTTTTAGGTCATTTTCAACTAACAAAGACTCAGACTAGGCTTTCTTGTCTTGTCCTCCATGAAAACTGGGTCCTTTTTGCCGAATGAAGGCAGCATTTGTTGGCTACAGCCCAGTGTGTAAGATCTTTTGGCAGCAAGAAGGAAATGTTGCCCTACTTGAACCTACCTTTCAAGCAAAATGCTGGAAAATAATGTTCAAAATTAGATTTGTAATCTCTGTTGAGCAGGGGTTGTGTCTCGTACAAGTTTAGGGGTCAGAAAAAACTGCAGTGCTTCTGCAGTGAAACGGTGGCAGCTGCCCGTCTCCTGACTTGGGTCTGTGTGAGCGGACTTGTGTCACATCTTCACTTCTAAATGACTTCTCTCTCTGTGACTGAAAACTTCTCACAGGAAAGTTAACATCATCCCTCCTAAAAGAAGCCCCCTCTAGTGTGGTGAGCACCCTTTCTAACTGTGTAACTGTGTGCTTTCAGTGCAAAATTATCCAGGAACAGAAGAGCAATGACCCATTGGAGACTGGCAGACATCAGTCCTGAGAGTAGGAAGTCTTGGAGTCTGACATGGCCTCTGCTGCTGTTGAGGGCGAGATCCCTGCTCTCTATAACTCCCATAACTCACTATAACTCACTGACCCACAGGTGCCAAACTGGGTCCCTGGTCCAGGTGGGATGAATGGTACAGAGGAGCAGATGTGCTTTAGGCTATTTTATTGGAAGCTGAAGGACATATCCTCTGTGTGGCTTGGGAGGGATGGGCATGCTCTTCCATGATGCACCGTGAAACTATTCCCAGGGCAGATCCAGCCCCAGGAGTGCTGAGAGTCGTAGGACAACACCAGCAAGCCAAAGTACTGCTCCTTTTCTGAGAGGGGGCAGTGCCATTATGGCCAGGAGTCAGGAGTCAAGCGCAGCTGGGCTGCTCCCAGGCATCATTTGCCACACCTAGGAGATTTTGATGCTGTAACTAGATCTTGTGAGCATGTCTCTCTGGTTTTAGGGCATCCTTGTGTAATCAAATTACCACGAGAACAGGCACTTTCACAATACTTCACCCAGGAATTAAAACAGGGTAAGAAGACCAGCTTGTATCAACAGCGGCCCCATCAGTGAGGGATGAAATGAAAAAAAGTCTATTGAAAGTATAGAACAAGTATTTGATGAACACTGGCTGATGTAGCACCCGTGTGCTTGGAAGGTTATTCATTTTCCAATTATATAAGCCAGTGTACTAAAAGACTTGAACCATCCCTGCAAGTCTTGTCTCTGGTATTCGCCATTGGGGCTACAGTCTGAAAAGTATTCTCACAGCATTCAGGAAACACTATTGAGATAAACTGCTATGAAAATAAATGTAAAACTTATTGGAAAAACATACTCTTAGTTGTGACCAGTGGTTCAGCATCCATCTGGAGGACTGCATTTATTAGACTTTCATGGGAATCTCTTAGGCCTGATATTGTTAAAATATTTCCTTTAAACCACTTGGATAGTGGAATAGAGGATCCATGAGTCCATGGGTTCCTTCTCTTGTGCAAAAAGACAAATGCCCTACCAGGATGTGCAAGCAGGAAAATTTATTTGCAAGACGCACAAAGTGACTCTACCAGGCTACTCAGCAAGGCCTTGGCTGCATGGATGGCTTTTTGGCACTAGGCTATAAGAGATAAGGGCACCTAACGGATACAGACAAGAGCAGAGCAACAAGAGCGGTCAGAAGCCTTGGAAATCTTAATGTGAGAGAAAACATGGGCAATTGAGCTGTTTAGTCTAGAGGAAAGGAGACTTACCGGACATAGCACTCTTAACTATGAAAAAAGCTGCTGCAAAAGGGAAGAGAATAAATCATTCTCTCTGGGGATGTGACAAGTAATGGACTTAAAGCGCAGCCAGGGAAATTTCACTTAGACTTCAGGAGAAGCCTGTCTAGGATAAAGCCTGTTGGCCAGCAGAGCAGCTGCTGAGAGAGGAGGAGTGGGAGCCAGCGATGCCAGGGCCCCCGTGGTGGTCTCCCCACTGAAATGTCCTTGCTCCCTGCAGCCCAACATGGCTGTAGGCACACAAAAACCCCATATTGCACCCACAGACATCTGACAGGGAGAGAAGAAAAGAAGTGTCCTGTCTTGATCTTACACCCCTTGCCCAGTAGGAGGTAAGACAGCCCCTTGGGGACACTGGACCGCAGAGGCTATTTGTAAGCCAGGGCTCAGGTGACAAGTCATGACTTGCTGTTTGCAATTTCCTCAGCTGGAAGGACTAACTTCCATAGGGACATCATGCTTTTTCCCCAGATGACTTACACAGAGGGCATTTCCACTGATCAGGGAATGAAAGATTCCCCAGCCCTTATTTCTGTGCCAACTGTACTGTCTATTTTTAACAGCAAACTGGCATTAGCATTTGTTTGCTAAAAATAAACATATTTCAAATGCAATTCATTACATAGCGCATTAGGGTAAAGGCAATTTATGCTTCAGTCAAGAAGAAATATTTTTAAGAGATAAATTGGTTCATGCAAATATCCATGGCTTGCACTCAGTGCACGTGGTACCAGCAGAGATGGTGCTCTGATGTCAGTCGATTGGGATAGATGATAGAATCACAGAATCATGGAAGGATTTGGATTGGAAGGGACCTAGTTCCAACCCCCCTGCCCTGGGCAGGGACACCTCCCACTAGACCAGGTTACTCAACGCCCCATCCAGACTGGTCTTTGAACACTCCTAGGGATGGGGCATCCACAACTTCTCTGGGCAACCTGTTCCAGTTTCTCACCACCCTCACACTAAAGGATTTCTTCCTAATATCTAATCTAAATTTCCCCTCTTTCAGTTTAAAACAGTTATCCCTCATCCTATTGCTACACTCCCTGATAAAGAGTCCCTCCCCATCTCTCCTGTAAGCCTCCTTCGTGGACTGGAAGGCCTCTATAAGGTCTCCCCAGAGCCTTCTCTTCTCCAGGCTGCACAACCCCAGCTCTCTCAGCCTGTCCTCATAGGAGCGGTGCTCCAGCCCTCTTATTATCTTCATGGCCCTCTTCTGGACCTGTTCCAACAGGTCCGTGTCATTCTTATGTTGGGGGCCCCAGAGCTGGACACAGTACTCCAGTTGGGATTTCATGAGATCACAAAATTCAGGAAGCTGTTGAGGAGCTCAGTGCAACATCCTATTTTAACTTAATTAAAAACATGACCACAATTATATGAGAGGAAAACAAAAAAGAGATGAGGGGTATTAGAAACAGTTCTCCCTTATAGCTGTAGCATAGCAGAATTGTAACAAACAGGCTGATGGTTTTTTTTTGAGAGGGTGCATTCTTTGTTATATTGACCATAATGGCTTCCTAAAATCTAAACGTCCCTGCTTTTATTACAAGGGCATAATTTTGAATCAGCAAATGCCAATACATAAGGATTTTGAAGTGGGTTTAGATGAGCTGCTGAGTCAGGATCTGGATGGTGATCTCTGGTGAACCTGTCCTTCATGAATTGCCTAGTCTTCTTTTGATTTTTTAAAATATAATTTTAGCTTGCAAAATGTTTTGTGGAAATAAAGTATTTCAAGCAAAACTTCCTAGTTTTGATGGCACTTTTAGCAGGAGGATTTCTAGGATGTTTATGGAATTACTCCTCTGAACCATGGTTCACAAGTAAGAACTGAGCCTCATGTACCCCTCATGAGTGCCCCTCTCTCCTTCTCGTTATAATTCAGAACAAAACTAATTTACTATAAATAAAAAACAAACCATAAAAAGATAAAATCGACTCAGACTCTTCAGGATATCTGGGGGAAAAGCAAAGCTTTCATTTCCAGCCAGTGCTAGTGAGCAGGATGCAGCAGGTCCTGCAAAATCGGGATGGTCTGATTTTCCCCACTAGGGGGAAGTGCTGTACCTGTAGTTACCAGCTCACTCACAGCAATACTGGTAATTTCCAAGCAAGTGGCATTACTAAGAAAATTAATTAATGTTACTTGTAATTTAATTCAAAGCAATGTAAAATTGAAATGTCCTAGAAACTGTTATTAAATGTTCAAAATCCAAAAATAATAACTTCTTGGACTTAGGATCCCTCAGTAAAAAATATTTTGGATTTAGCAGACTTTAAAAAAAGATTAAAATCTACTAGTTTGTCTGAAAAACGTGGGTTTTTTTTTATATTGTTTTGAAATGCACAGATGAAATACTTTAAATTAAAACAATTTGCATAACCTCAGAAATTGTGTCTATAAAATGCTCCTGATGATTCACAGTCATTTGTGTTAAATATGCAAAAGCCAACACCTCGCTGTCCCATAATAGTTTGGTGTCAGGATCTTAGCTAATTGCAAACACCTGAAACAACATGTGAAGAGGCAGGTAAGAGCCCAGGTGTGCTTTCCACCTTGGACTTACTGCTGGGGGAATGCCACAGCTGGTGGGACAAAGAAGGCTCTGAACATGGGAGGAAAGAAATCTCTGATTTCTTTTCACAGCCTCTTAACTCTACAGTTCTGGCACCTTAGCAGTTCCTAGGTGCATGTTTCACCAGAAACATCCACCAAAGTAGCATGAGTTAAAGCATGTCTGCAGTTATTGAGGTTTCAGATTCCAGGGATGGGGAATGTGTTAGCACTGATGCCCACTGGTAAAGGAGCTGGTTTTGGGACCAGCGGTCCAAGACTTGGGTTTGAAGCTGGCTGCTTCTGCCACTAGGCTTTATTTTACAGAGTTTTATTTGGATCAGCTCTTACTGACTGACGAAGTCAGCATTAGTGGGAAATGCCTTCCTCCCTCTGTGATGCAGCTGTAGGTGGAGTGTGCTGCAACACCTCCCCTGCTGCAGTGGTGATCCCGTGAGGGGACCTGTTTGCACCCCTGCTCACCACTGCATCTCTCTGGCAAATCCGACCCCTTGTTTTCTCACTGACCTTTTACTACAAATCATTAAAGCAAAATTCTTGTTTTCCATCTGCCAGTTCCCTGCTCTTTCATTGTCTCAGTGTCACAGACTCAGAAAACTATGGAGGTCGGCAGGGACCTCTGGGGTACCTAGTCCTACCCCACTGCTCAGAGGAGGGTCAGCTACAGCAGGCTGCTCAGGGCCATGTCCAGTCAGGTTTTCAGTATCTCCAAAGATGGAGACTCCACCACCCCTCTGGGCAGCCTGCTCCAGTGCTTGACCACGCTCAATGTAAAAAAGATTTTTTTTTTATATGTTTAAATGGAATTTCCTGCATGTCAGTTTGTATCTGTTGTGTTGTATGCTGTCCCTGGGCACCACCAAGAATAGTCTGGTTCTGTTTTCTTCACTCCTTTACAGCAGGTCTTTATACACACTGATAAAGTTTCCCTTGAGCGTTCTCTATTCCAGGTTGAGGAATCCCAACTCTCTCAGCCTTTCCTCATAGAAGAGATGCTCTAGCCCCTTCATCATCTTCGTAACCCTTCATTGGACTCTCTCCAGTATGTCCACATCTCTCCTGCACCAAGGAGCCCAGCACAGGGGACAGCACTCCAGGTGTGGCTTCATCAGTGCTGAGAAGAGGATCCTGTCAAACTGCTTTGCCACAAGGACACATTGCTGTCTCCTGGTCATCTTGGTGTCCACTAGGACCCTAGGTCCTTTCCTACCAAGCTGCTTTCCAGCTGGCTGGTCCCCAGCATCGGGTTTGTTCCTCCCCAGGTGCAGGACTTGGAGTTCCTCTGGATTGAACTTCACAAGGTTCCTGTCCACCCATTTTGCCACCCTGTCAAGGTCCCTCTGGATAGCAGCACAACATTCTGGTGCATCAACAGCTTCTCCCATTTTTTTATCTGCCCCATCATCCAGCTGGACTTCATTGATCACAGCCCTTTATGCCTGGCAGTTCAGCCAGTTTTCAGTCCACCTCACTGTCTACTTATCTAGCCCACACTTTATCAGCTTGTCTGTGAAGTTGTTATGGCAAACACTGTCAAAAGCCCTGCTAAAGTCAGGATAAACAATGTCCCCTGCTTTCCTGTTCACCACTGAGGCAGTTGCTGTACAAGGTTTTCAGGTTTGTCAGGCATGGTTTCCCCTCTGTAAGTCCATGCTGACTAATTCCAATCACGTTCTTGTCCTTTGTGTTTGGAAATGGTTTCCAGTATTATTTGCTCCATCACCTCCCCAGGAACTGAGGTAACACTGCCGTGTCTATTACTCCCACATTGTCCCTTTTGGAGATAGGAGTGACACGGAATATCTTGTCTACAGTCCCAAACTGATTGAAAATTTTTAATGACTTTTTTGATTCAGTGACTGAGTAGAAAAATCATTTCCATGGTCATCTTCTTATTGTGGGAATGGTAATCTTTTCAGGTGCCTTCCCAAGCAAGGGTTTTCCTTGACCATTCCCTCTGTCCCAACTCTTCTTTTCCTGCTGTCCTATTTTCAAGGAGTGTGATCAGAACCCCAGCCCAGGGCAGGTGAGCCACTGGGGTGTCTCCTCACATGCTGGGCTGACTGCAGAGGACTGAACCTCTGCCACAAGTGTGTTCAGCTGCTACAAGGAGGGAATGCAGCGGGAGCTGAGAATGGCTCAGAGGACAGAGTGGGAAGTATGAAGATCTTCTAAAGCTGCCATTTCTTCACTTCCCCCTCTTCTAATTGATTCTCAGTCCTGAAGAATCTCCTATGGGCCCAACTGAATGGCAGGGTGCTGCTGTCAGAAGCCTCTCCTTCCTCCGTCTCTCCCCTTATTTTCTTTGCTCCCTCCACAGGTGACAGGCACTTTTCTCCCATTATTAAGATTTTTTTCTTCCTATACCCATTAGAAGTTTAAATATTCTCTGTCCTCTTCTGCTTTTCATTCTCTCTTTTTTTTTTATTCCAAGAAGAGAAAAGGAGGGAGCACTGGCATCCCAATTATTTATATGTAAATATTTTCTCTACTTTTGTCCTGATTTAGCAAAATTTGGAGTCCTGCAGGAGCAGGCAACAGAGTCCCTTCTATTCCCCTCAGGCATCCTTGCAGCTTCATTCCTGGCTAGCAAAGCAGTTTACAAGACAAATGGAAAACTGACATTCTTTTATCCCTGCTGCAAAACTTGTTTCATAATTATGTGCCCTATTCCAAAATGTATATGCGGCCTTAATCCTCCTAATATGTAGGGTTTAATATGTATAAAAAGCCTGCTATGTACATCATCTCAGCACAGAATTTCAATTGCTAGAAAGGCTGAGACTGAATTAAAAAGGAAGCACTGTGCATGGCAATGAGCTCATTTTGACAGGCTGAATTAATTTTAAATAATAAGGAAGTAATTTCCATCTCACTAAATGCCTGCATTTTTCTGCAAAAATAAAACACTATAGTCAGAAAGATACTTTTGAGAAATGTGTCTCATAGAGATAAGTAAACCAGATAGCAATTAAAAAAGTAAATAAGTCATAATTACAATAGTAAAAGGTAGCATTAACTATTAATGTACTTCAGACCCTGCTTCTTTGATTGAGTTCTGCTTTATCTCATTAGCTTTGTAATCAGAAAAATATCATCATCTGAAGATACATAGATTTAAGCACGGAAAAATACCTCCAGCAGTTAGATATGGCTGTTGTAAGGATGCAGTCACAACTTCCTGATGCAAAAGAAAAGATCATGAGAAAAAGAGGCATAGGAAGATGTAGAGAAAGAGATCCCTAGACCACTACCACCACTGTCCTGAGACCTAGAGGCTTGAAAATGAAATGTTCTCCGGGGGACATGGCTTTCTTTTGTTGAAGCATGACCAGAAGTAGCAATGGTACTTCCTGTGAGAATTGAGACATTATAGTACTCATCAGGAACTGAAAGGGTGATGTTCACCTCTCTCGTCTAGAAGGGAGGATTCACTCCTGTACCCCAGCCCAGCTGGGAGAGTTTTCCCACCACCAGTCTGGGAACGCAACAGGGAACATGCACTGCAGTGATGAAGGTTTGCAACAGAGCCTCTGGTAGAGCCTGGTAGATCCATGACGTGGGGAGGGCTGTAACCAGTAGACATCCTCCACATCTCTCCTTGAATACCAAATTACATTCTGCACAGCATCAGTTGGGGGATCTAGGTCATGGGTGTCTGTGTTTGTGTGCATTCACCTCTTCTCCAGCACAGAATCACAGAATCACAGAATGATATGGGGTTGGAAGGGACCTCTGGAGATCATCTAGTCCAACCCCCCTGCCAAAGCAGGTCCACCTAGAGCAGGTTG
>KZ505989.1:199424-273468 GCA_002844005.1 Limosa lapponica baueri
AAAAAAAAACCACCCATTTTTTATCCAACAGTGTGGTGCTTTGAATGTCCACCCAGGAGCTGGGATATCCTGATTCAGCTCTAATCCTTGCAATAGCTGCTTGACTGTGAAGTCTTTTCTAAAATGCAGCTTTCCTTGTCCTGTAAGTGAAACTGGGAGAAAGGGAATAAAAAAGCAAGATCAAGGATGACATTGCAGCCTGGTGATGGGGGCACTAAGCTGTTGAAAAGGTGATCTGACTTCCACTCTCTGCTCCCATTAATATTTAATAGTCATTAAATTAAAAGTCAGGGATGTGTAGGATTAACTACAGGTCAGCATCCTCATACTTATATCTGAATGAATGAGATAGTGTTAGTATGGATGGAAATAAGCTATTAGCAATGAGCACGGCCAGTATGTCAGTAACAGGCATAAATTTAAACGATTTAAACACTGTCCCTGAGAAACCAAAACAATGAAATGGCTGCTCCAGTACAGAGACCTGCACAAATTGTGCACCAGTGCTGAAACCTCTTCCAGTGCAGACACTCAGCGAGATCTGAAACTGTTTAGCAAAAATCAGCCCTTTCTCTACATGGATTTGCTCAAGGGACTTGTGAGAGACTGACACTGCTGATCACTGAGAAAACAGCCGTAAACAGCTTTTCATGCACTCAAAAGCAGTGATCACAAAACAGCAATCTTTGAAGGATGCTGTAACTGAGCCACCTGCATTGCCAGGAGAGGAGGCGAGTGCCTCACACAGGAGGAGGCCGGGCTCCCACCACACTGAACCCTCAGGCTCACTCAGTTTTAGTTTTCAGAGTTTGTGTGGCTGATGGCCAGAGCCGTGGGAGTGCCCGCCTGCTCCCCTCCAGCCTGGCCCTGCCACTGAGGCACAGAAGAGCCACAACCTGACTTCTCCTCCGCTGTGATTCCTATTTCGGGTGCAACTTGGGAATGTCATTGATTGCAGCTGTTAGTGCAAGATTTCCTTGTCCTTTCCTTGCTCATTAAAATGAAAAGCAGTCTAATACCAAGCAACCTTTCCACGTCAGGAGGAACCACACATGAAGACGCTGATGGGCAGCTTGACCCCTCATTCCTCAGTGGGGAGAGGTGGGCTTGTTTGCCATCCTTCCTTGCGCAGGGAGGGCTTCCCACCAGACGTGCGGTTTCCCAGGGCTGATGAGCAGAGAGGAGGAGGGTGATCCTCCATGGAGGGATGCCTGCTGGATTTGACCAGACAGCTCAGATCTCAAGAAGCTTCTTTTTCCACAGTTGCTAAGAAACCAAAACAGTCATCTCAGCTGCTGAAACAACTGTTTAGTACATTTTTTCCTCCACTTGTCTCATTCTGGGTAACAACAGCTTTAAGCCTCTCACGGCTTTCCCTGTGCTCCTTGTGGCGAAGAGCTGGGCAAGCACTATGCTGGGGATGAGAGTTTGTCCTCAGTAGCTTTTTCAGGAGGGCTCCAATTGCACAGGTTGTTTCCATATGTGGCTGTCTGCAAGTTCCCTACGTTAAACTGTCTGCAGGAGTCTCAGAGACACTTATTCAGAGGTGTTATTCAAGAGCTCTTTCAGCTGCCCCTTCCAGCCACTGTGAGAACATCCACCCGAGTTGCCAGCAGCTCCGGAAGTGACTGATGAAACCTGTTGTCCAGCTCCTACCTTACATCAGTGTTTCAAATGACAGTCCTCCATTTATCCCTTTGCAGGCCTGGCTCTGGCTAGCATCTTGCCCACAGCCATCTGCAGGGTGTCTGGGAGCAGGGACAGTGCCGATTGCCCTGCAGGATTTTGGCTCTCCTTGCTGGAATGCCATCAGGGAAGAGACCATATGGGCATCCCTATGGCTGAGATCCAGACAGCCAAGGAGCCAGAGAGGAACAAAATCCCACAGGAGGTTATACCTGCTGGGAACATCACCCGGGAGAAAACTCCCACCAACATTTAGCTGCAATAAAAGAAACGAATGAGAAAATGGACTTGGGCAACGGGCAGGGAGCTGGTCCTTGGTCAAGGCAGAGGTAGGTTTCCAGATCTGCTTTTGTAGTAGCGGCACAAAGCAATTGCCTCTGGTTGAATGGGACTGGACGACTGATAAAAAGCCTTGGGGAATAACCTTCCCTGCATAAATGACTCTGGGAACTTTGTTTCTTTATTTCTCTGTCATGTAAGGATTTTTCAAAGTTCAGCTGCATGTACACAATTAATAATAGGTCCAACTCAGCAGAGACTTGTAGTGTCTTGGAAATGTCATCTAGCAAGATACACAAATGAAGCTAAACCAACCTCAAAATATTAACTACTCCAGTGTTTGCTAATGGTACTGTGCTGACCGCGAGGGCTGGATTGCCATTCCCAGCACAACGCCTGTAAATTCTGCCAGTTCCCCGGTGGGCTCAGGTTGTTTTTATTAAGTGGTTACGTGTTGTGCTTCCCTCATGTGAAACCTCCTGTTTTCTGATGGAGCTGCGGCTCTGATAGAAAGTTACAACCTTTTTTTCCTGCAGCCTTGGTGGAAACTGGTTGTTGTATCAGCTCATATATTTTGTAACTCTGGCAAATAAATCTGGGTGTTGTGTATGGTTACTAAAACTGAGATCTCTACTGCAGAGGAAAGAAGTGACACAGTGCTGGGAGCGGGAGTGAGCCGGGCTGAACTTTTGAACTAAGGATGTTCTACTGAGCCAGTGCTCCTCAGGGCTCCTGCTCTGCTATGGGGTAGCTTGATGAGGTATTATGGTAAGGGTATAAATACTGTAATGAGATAAATACAGGGTTGATGGGAACATGAGGGCAGGTGGAGGGCCAGGTCCACAGCAGTCAGAGGAGCCAGGGTGGCAGTGCTCCCCAGGGAACAGGCCTTCCAGGCAGGTGGGAAAACACAGTTCTCCCCTTTTATGAGAGGGGAGAGGTCGCTCAGTCTGTACCTTCTTTTTCTGGCAGTTGCCAGTAGTGGATGCTTAGGGCAGAGCAGAACAACAGGGAAAGCCATAGGGCTGTCCCCCCAGAATATTGTACCATCATCCAATAACTTGCAGCATGGTGACTGTGACTCCAACAGGCATCACTGCATGTAAGGACCTTGCAAGTCTTTCTTCCACGAATATATCTAGCTGTTTTGTGAACCCTTTTAGCACATACAGTCTCAGAGGGGGAACTGTGGGCAAGTGAAGTCCAGGTCACACAGGACGTTGCTGCCTGGCCTGAACCTGCAGCCCAAGGCACCATGTCAACCCCCAATCCACCACCTTCTCCTGAGGGTGAATCAGCATTGATCTCACTTCAAACTCCCCAGCAGGCACCATTCACCCAGTCGGTCATAAATTTTTCAAGCGGTGTGTGTGGTTTCAGATTTAAAAGGAAAAAAGCCTGGTCCCTGAAGCCCAGCAGCACGGCCTACAGTGATCTTGTGTGTGCCCCACGCTAAAGCAGAGAGAGAGACTTTCTGCGGATCATGGAAACAGTCTCCTGCACCTTCTGCTAGTATCATTGGTGGTGAGGAAAAACAGAAACATGAGAATTTCTGATTAGCTGGGTAAATGTCCAAGTTACCTAATTGGGTTCCTCCAGACAGCTGCTATCCTTAGCAAGAAACATGACTGTATTATTCTATAAAGGCTCAGTGTTTAGCAAATTCTGCCAAAGGAATATATGTCCCTTGTTTTTTTTACTCCTCTGAGAAAAATATTCATGGTTTTTCCAAGATGTTTCTATCAGACAATGTTTAAAAACATAGTTGACTGACTGAGTTTACCGCTCCTGAAAAGAGGGTGGAATAAGTCTTCAGGGTGCTCTAATTAGAAACACAACTCCTATCCCAACAGGTGGTAAGAGGAGACTTTCGTACCCTGCACTTCACTAGAATGAAGTGTATTCAGCCAACTTGGATGATTTTTTGCATTAAATTTTCTACCTGGGAAGTGACATTGTCTATTTACTGCACTGATATGAATCCCCAGGCCAGCACTGGCAAGTTACTACCTGGTTCATAGGCTTTTCAAGGCAGTCTGAGTGCAACAGGTGTTTTTGTTCATGAGGGTAGTCTATAAATACTGCCTGTTGCCTTTCATACAACATGCTCATCAAAGGTTATGTGAAAGAGGCAGTTTTTGTAGGAGTCAGTAAACTTTACCACTGTCAGTGATAGAATTGCCTTTAAAGCTGATGAAAAGCTCTGCACTTTTATAAGTATCTGGACCAGGATCACAGAGAGAGATTTATTACTAGGGGCATGTAAACTACAAATTAATTAATTCTAAGCATGTGAAAGGAGCATCATAATATTTTATACAAACTATAATTAACAAGACAGAAAATATACAAGCAATGCAGTTAAATTATGACTTGCACATACACTGCAACATTATTGAAAACCTATTACAAGTGACTTGACAATCTTTGCTGCAGGACATGATGTCCATCATGGCTGATGTTGGCAAAATGGGATTAGCTCTTTCAAATTTCTAATTTTGGATGTAATTTTTGTAACATCTTCATCTTTAAAAAGAAAAAAAACAAAGCCTGAATAGCCAGCTTCTAAAAACGTAATCCATTAAGTCTAAGCAGGGCACCCAAAATAACCAGCCATTTACAAGTACTTTGGGTCATAAGCTTGAATGAATTACTCTTGCATATGCTTTCTTAAACAGCAGTATAAAATACCTGTACTCTTTTTTTGTTTATTAACTTTGATATGTAATTGAGAAGTTTATTCTCCACTCTACAGTGATCTATTTAATCACAACTAATTTCTGTTCTTTAGAAATCTTTGTGCTGTCCCTGATCTTTCTAATCTGTTATGAATGTTGTCTTTAAGGAGTTTGAAAATTCACTTATTAATTACAAACTACTTTGGAGGTGGCTGCTGTCAGGCAAATAATTTTTCGTTAATCACAGAGCTGAAATAACCTGCTCAGGGAGGTTACAGTAAATATTTTTAAGCCTCATAACCAACTCAAGCAGGATATACAATGTAGAGGTGAATGAATGTCCTCTGGATGGTGAGCACTAGGCTAAACTCTGTTCACTAGTCTACTCAGACAGTATCTTGTGGTCACACCATCACTTTCCTTTATTTTTTCCCCTGGGAAAAAAAAAAAAATAGATATCTACAACTTGAGACACTTTCCCTATCAAAATCTGATTCATAAATGCCTTTTCACTTTCTAGAGGGATTTTTTCCTCAACATAATTTTAATGTAATGCTAGGTCTTTTACAGGCATTTAAAATGTCTGTAAAAAATACTCCCCATTCCTAATAATTTAGAACAGAGGCAGGAAACATGCAGCAACTGTGTCTCCCCCCCAGAAAAGGATGTTCTCAACTCAGGATGAACTGTAGGTCACGTTCTACAAAAACAAATGGGAGATGAAGATGTGACTCTGGTCACATCTGGACTTTGAGGTAAACTCAAGCAAGGCTAATTTGGGTAGGAGCATGGCATTGATTTCTCCTTCGGCTGCACAGCACATACTTTGTCTCCATGGAGGACAATAGAGCAAGAGAGCTATTGCATGTGTCTCATTGAAGGTGATACCTCAACAGCAGAGGCAGGAGTAAGCGGGCGACCAAAGGATGACTTGAAAACAGCACAGACAACCTTGATTTCCTGCAAATGGCTCGAGCCTATGGAAAATTTGAAGATTGGTATGGTTTGAAAGTCTCTGTGGTGGTACTGTGTGAGGAGGTTCTGTGTTGCAGGAGGCCTGAGATGGGAGAAGAAGTCATCATGAAGAGGAAGGGGAAAAAGGTAGTCTGGAGAAAAGGAGGACATAAGCAGGAAAATCCATAGGTGTGGTTTTATGGAAACTTTTGAAAGGTTGGACCACAAACTTGACAGAGAGGATGAAGGCGAAGCAGTAAAAGGATTTAGTGTGGTTTTCTAGGGAATTGAAGCAAGAAATCGATTTTAGCTGTGACATTTTGAGGGAAGACAAGGTGAGCATCAAGAGGGCCAGAACAGAGAAGGTTGCAGAGACTGAGGATGAAGCTATCAGGGTCTTAGTGTGGAAACAAATCATAATGGATATTTTTGTAGAACACTTTTGAGGGAATGTCAGCAGGATTAAATGACAGCATCAGTCTGGAGAGAAGAGGAAAGATGGTGATAATGTTGAAAATACCACTGAGGGTGTTATATCCAGGGGTGCCTGGATGCAGAAGATAATAGATTTCCCAACTACAATCAAACAGGGTAGGCATGTGAGGTAAGATAGGGGGGCAGTTTTGGCTATAGCTGTATAGTTAAATGAAACTATCTGTCATTACTGTCCTGGAGAGTGAAGAGCTTACTACAGAAGAGGGAGGGAGGTATTTTAAATAACAAAACAGACAAAGATGGAGACTCCAGGGGAATGAAGGAATTTTCCAGAAGCTGGCATAGTGAAGAACAAGGATTTAGGAAGAGTCTGAAGAACAACTGCCTCAAAACAGGCAAGGGAAGAAAAGCACAAAACAGAGTTTGGTAGTATGAAGGACAGAGATGAGAGATGCAGGGAAAAAGCAAGGCTGTCTGAAAAGCTATCCAACATCCTGATTTTTAACCTGGTGCAGCCCCCTCCATGTACATGCACACTTGCTCTGTTCAGAAATGTTGTCTGGGCAGCATTTGAGGATTTTTGATATTTGTCCCAAAAGTTTAGCAGATTGGAGGTGCATATACGCAGATCCACCCACTGTGTGATGCATGCTCACTTGGCACGCTCACTCAATGTGTATCATACACCAATCCCATGAATACATGCCTGGGATGTGTCAGACTCAGTCGTTGCAATGCCCATGGATATGCCTGTATCCAGAAGAAACACCTCCTTTCTCCGTCGTCTTAACAAGTGTCCCTTTCCCACATATCTGGGCAGAAGCAAATTTTATAGACCAAAGGGATTATGTGTTGGATATTGCATGTACCATTGGTTGTATGTATCTATGCACATTTGATCTCAACCAGGGACTGACTGACGCACTGATTTTTGGGTGGTTGAGTTTGTCATGTCCTTGAGGTAGGCATCCAAAGTCTGTCCTACTGGGATTACATGACATTCACCAGAGGTGAGCATGCTCCCCACAGAGATATGCTATTGATAGGAAGACATAATGACTTAGATGAAATCATTATTTATCCTTCCAGTAAGTCATGTCCTAATTTAGTAACATATTCCATTTGTAGATCTTATTGTCTCCGGTGAGTCTGCTTTACAACAGCAGTGCAAACAAATTAAACAAAGTTTTGATATGCTTTTATCAAAGATTCGTCCCTAGTGTCCTTTGATTTACTTCTTGAGATCTCCTCTGGCACAAACTGGGTGGAAGCAATATTTTCTCCCCCTCAAAGTTGATCTGAACTCAAGCACCTCTGAGAATATATGAGCTCTGCCTTCAGAGCTGGCTTCAGGCATTCTGGAGAATGACTGCTCTCCCCTTAATATATAACAGGCTGAAGATAGCTGTATGTCTTCGTTTCAGCGAAATTGTGTTTTTTTCTGCATTTCCTTAGCATCCAGATGGTGGTGCTCCATGTGTCCTGAGCCAATACCAAAATGAGAAAAACCTGCTGCCTTTTCTTGCTGGTTGACAAAGGGAGCTACAGAGGTATATGCTCTCCTTGCCTTTAACTACCCTTGCCTCTCTTGTGAGGACCAAAATTAATGACAGATCTCATTTGCCAGCAGGGAAAGATTCTTGCAATTTGCAATTTTTGTAATTGTGTCACAGAGGTTAGAGATGGCAATAACCTATTAATTACCCTTTAGAGCACTCCAAGTCTGTTGAAGATGGTTCTCTACAGCAGGAGGTATGGCTTCCAGCACACATTTTGATATGAAACCAAAATCTGGAATGGGAAAAGAACTTTTTCCACGGGCAACAGTGTAGTCTTTTTTCTCGCTTGTCTTTCAGAGGAATATTTTTTGCTGAAAATGCTGTGATTAAGAAGATGAGCACTCAAGGTCTTATGGTGCTAGCAGGCCTGTCAATAGGACCATGAAAGGGAAATATATCTTAAGAAATAAGAAAATGCTCTTGAAGATAAGCATGTTCAACAACTGGAAAATCCAAAACAGCTGGTCATCAGAAAGACAGGTAAAGCAGTGTGTGCAACAGAATCAGTGAGTTCTAGCTCAACTCATGTATAATAACTTGCCAGGTTAATACATTGCCAGGTTGATAAGATGCCACTGGTCTGTCTCGGTTTCTGCCCCGGTTGCCTGTTAAATTCTTTGGGTAGTCCAAATGCAGAGAAGGGATATCACTTTCTGCCATTACAAAGGAAGGGTTTTTTAGCCAACAATAAAATGTAGCCCTCATGACAGCGGATAACTTCTGATCCTTTGGCTTTGTGTGGTGAGTGGTTCAGCCCTTGGTTCCCAAGCACTGTGGTTCCCATGGGTTTGACAGAATCCACCTGACACAGGAGTCCCCGTGGTAAGGCAGGCTTTGGGGTTGCAGACATCAGCACAGTCAGACCACATGTGGTTCAGGCACAAGCCCAGCCAAGCTGTCTTTCACAGCAAGCATGGGAGAGGACCCTGCTCTAATCGATGAACAACCCCAAGATCTTTGCCCTGCTTCAGATCTTCATGATCCGTCTGGTGGCTGTTGGCCATAGGAGAAGGTTGGCATTTTGGGGACTAATGATGCAGAAAGTTTGCTCAGCCTTAATGAAATCTTATAACTATGCTCTGGTGAAGGAAGGAAGGCCTGAGGTCAGCTGAGCTTTTCACTGTCATTGATAAAGACCCTGCAATTTTCACATCAGGAAGTTGGATAATCTTTGGGCAAGGGAGGCATTGATATTCCACTGGGAAGATTTTTCTTTCCCACTGTTCCCTGTGTTTTTGGGAGAAAGTTGGTTTGTGGCCCTCAGCCAGCAAACCACTTAGATAGGAGCACACGTCTTAGTCCATGGCTCATCCTGCTGAGTTCATTAGAGCTCCTTACGCACTTCCAGGAAACAATGTGCCTTGCTGGGCTGGGTCCAGCATCTCTCTCATGTCCCCATTTGCGTAAAGCTCTTTCACATCCCTTAAAGCTGTATTAATATGCTGGATGGGCTACGGACGCTGCCTGGGAGTGCACTGCTTGCTTGAGTCATAACTATACTTTCAAAAATGAATGAGTAGAGCATGCTTTTGCTAAAAGTTAAAAAGCACCGTTCTTTTGGGCTACGAGCAATATGAGCATCAGAAAAAGGAGAGCTGTGCCTACACACTGTTCCAGTGATAAACACATGTGCTCTTGTTTACTCCCTGAATAATAAGACTTTGAGCTCAAAGTTGGTAATGCTGGAGGGGATCAGCATATGGCTGAAAACAACAGATGGGAGCAGAGGAGGATATGGTGTGTTACTCTTTTTTGTTATGGATGGATCCCAGAGCCCCAAAGGTGGCACTGCAACAGCAGCTTGAACAAGCATGACAGGTTGGGTCAAATGGAAATGTCGGGATAGAAGACCTTGTGGAGATGACAGAGGCCAGCATAAGTAAGTATCTAGCAGCAAAGGACTGCCAGGGATTAGGGCATGACACAAGAAATGTCCTGCTCAGGGCATGCCTAGCTCTGTGGTGCAGAGAATATCTAAGCACTGGGAACAGAGGAAACCGAGCAGTAGGCAAGTGAGCTGGACAGTGATCATTTCAGAAAGCATTGGCTTTTGCTGAATGCTGCTGTTGGGCAGACGAAGGGGCAAGCAGTAGCATTGCTGGCAGATTCATGGCCACCCATGAAAGCAAGTAGCTGTGTCCCTGCCTGGGAAGCACAGAGGGTGTTGTCGTAAGTCCCAAGGCCTATGTCCCTGCTACTGAAAGACTGTGGAGAGAAGGCACTTGGGGTAGATGCTGGAAACCAGTCTCCTAATCAGACATGGTAAGAGATGTGTGTGACAAGGCTGAATGAAACTGTAGGAGACCATTTTGATCAATGATGACAGTCTGTGAATAATTTTCTGAGGATTTAACCTTCATGTGAGGGATAAAACTGCACTGTAGGTCATTAGAAAAACTATTACTGTCATTTGCTCAGAATAACGTAACTGGAGAAGGTAACTGTGTTGCAGGATTTGGTGACGGATGGATGCTCTGAGGCTCCAAGAGGAAGTCAGTCAAGACAACAGGGTTTGCAGAGGAACACATGACAGCATGATCCAGTGGGCAATGATGGCTGGCTCTCTGGACACTGCTGGCGTTGGGCAAGTATGTAATATTGGGCTGTTCTTACGCTGCAAGGCAGGCAAGCAGTGTGCAGTGGACTTACACCCTTGTGTGTATGTGTGACATGGTGGCATTCAACAGTCTGCAGTGCTTCTTCAGGTCTGTCCTCTCTTACTGACGAATTTGTGTCCTGGTGTCAGCTACTTATATGTGTGTACAATTTAGTGATTAAATTTTGTGACTGAGGCTGTTAACATCATTTAAAATAACAGAATCATACAAAAAAACAGCAGGAGAGAACTTCAGGAGGTCATGCAGACCGCTCTTTGCCCCAAGGCAGACTAATTGCACCAATGTTGCTTCTGATGTGTTTGAATCATTTGTCCCTAAGGCTCTCCAACACTGGAAGTTTACAGTACCCTTAGGGAATTGTTTCCTCTGCTTCACTCTCCCCACTGCTGAAAAGGCTATGGGATTTTTGTTCATTGTATCTAATTTGAATATTTCTTTCTAGAATTTAAAATACAGTTGCAGGTGCTGTTATTCACATACAGGCACTGAAAACCAAAAATGCTCACTCTCATTTATGGACTACTCCCTCACACTTGTAAAAGAAGAGAACTAAGTTGTAGATATCCCTGCCATGCAAGCAAAATCAGTGGGGAAACCAGGCTTTTTCCAGCCGTGCCGGGCTGTCACAGAAACTGGAGATGGCTGAGTAAGGAGATCAGCGTGAAACGCCCAGATTATACAAATGAATAGGCTGAAACGTTGCACGGCTCAGCAGTTCTCTGCCAGATCTGGGCGTCAGAGAGACAGCAGGTTTCAGCAATCCTGTAACGGGGGTCAGAGGGTGGAGAGGAGGGAGGCGACAACCAGTGGAATTAGTCCAATTCAGGGAGTCTGAACTTTGGACCATGAGTAGTTTTGGGGAAGAAAAGGGGAGCAAAAATGCTTAATTGGGTGCTTTGGGAGGATGGACTATTTCTTGGAACAGTGGCACAGTGCAGCAAGACTCAAAGGCAAACTCAGGATACTTAAGTGCTACTAGAGACAGGTGTGTGAGTTGGCTCCTATCAAAAATGATCTGTGGGACATCTATTTAGCACACATGACAACTGTGGGTAGATGCTGGCCATCGTTTTGTTTGGCTGTGCAGGATGGGGGAAGGTGGGTCTCCCGCCAGCAAGGGGACGAGGTAGGAGGTTGTGTAGTGGTGCAGCTCTGCGTGTGTGTCATGGCTCCAGCTTCCCAGCGGAGGCACATTTGTTGGGGAGCCAAGGGGCTGAGCTGAAGAAGGAGGATGGTGACTTTTTGGCAGGTGGGAACAGACATCTACTGTGTTCCTGCCTTGGGGCCTTGGCTGAGTCTCAGAGGCAGGAGCTCACCAAGGAGAAGGAGGCAGGGAAATCACAAACCTGTTATTGATTCCCTTTCTTTTCTGCAACCCATCCCCAGCACTAACCATACTTGAAAATACAGTTTCCAGGGTTCTTTTGCAATGGATTCAAAAAACAGTCCTACCTCTGTAGAGTCTTAGTTTGCCAGCCCTGTTTTTCCCTACCTTAGAGTTCACCATTGATGTTAATTAGGACTTCCTTAGCCTTGTTAGCCTGGTGTTTCTCTTTGTTACTAAGAACAGTGAAGGTGACCTTGCTCACCAGGTGGATTTTCTCAGCTCTCACAGTCTAATCATTAAAGTCTTCGGAACAGAGGTAGGGATCTTACATGGGAAACTTGAGAAGAGCTATAAAAACATCACGTAGACAGCTGTCAGTGTCAGCTGGCATATCTCCAATAATTCAAAAGCAGATACGTTTCTGGTAAGTCATCCTGTTCTCATATAACACATGCTGTAACTCCACACGTATTATCCATATTGGGTGCAATGCAGTGAAGTGATGTTTTTTTTGCATGATAAGAAAATACAACAAATACCTAAATGTGTAGCTCAGTTGCAAGTGGCTGAACTGGGTATACTCAGAGTAACAACCAGCATTTGATAATCTCTCTTTTATTATCCAGAAAAGTGGAACAGTGACCAGTGCCCTGACCTCTGGTGATCTGGTTTCCAATCACAGTTTACGGCATAGCGAAAGTTATTTTGGTGCCTTCACTCAATTCCCCACCCATGCAGTCATGAAACTGTAGAATCATTGACAACTGTAAGTAGGAAGGGACTTCTGGAGGTCACACAGTCCAATCCCCTGCTCCAAGCAGCACCAACTATATCGGGTTGCTCAGGGTCATGTCCAGTCAAGTTCTGAGTATCTCCAAGGTCACCACCTTGCTGGGCAACCTGGTCGATATTTGACCATTCTCATGACAAAAAAACACAGTGTGCTTAAAATATGTGTGGCAATCCCAGATGAACAGAAACCGAGGCAGGGAATAACTGAGTTCTGCCTCTCCATACCGGGCAGTGCCAGAAGACCTGTGTGGGTAAGTATGTTTCAGGATACCATGATAGGTCTCACCTTCATGAGCATTACATACACTAAGATCAAAAGAAGTATATAAACACAGGAGAACATCACATTTGCCCATAGTAGCCTTTTTTTTAACAGAGTACTGTGAAAACATAACATTTTTGATTCCAACCTGGCAACTGTCACACAAAGTAGGATGTCTGACAACAGAAGAGTCGTCACAAAGCATTCACATTGCAAAGGCACAGATGTGGGTAGCAGAGCCGCACGCAGCACCCAGCTGCACTAGTACCAGGCTTGACTTCTAGAAAAGGCAAACTGGGAGCTGCTGCTTTCCGCCGGCAAGCACAGAAAAAGTGTCGATGCTGTTTCTGACCCATTTGAATTGCGCACATCAACATTTCTACAGCGGGTTTCTAAACAGCCATATCCAATGGGGCCTTGATCCTTGTAGGTACTTCAGAACATTACTTAAGAATAACATACACAGCTTGCAGATTTGCCACTAGCAGCTGCCACAAGCTACTGAAAAAGGCGGATTATTGAGACTATACAAAACCAAAGCTGGGAATACAAATATCAAACAAAACGCTTATATGTTGCTGAACATGCTGCCTAAGATCAGAAACACGAGACAACAGCAGGAAGCCATGCAACGTATTTTGGCAGAAGCGCGCAAACATTTCATAGCTTGTCCCCTGGATGCCATGCTCACACTTACATTAGTCTGTGTCATACTACCTTAACTTGTTTTAAGCATTTCCATCATCTGTGAGGTAGGAGGGAAAAATAGAATAGTTAAGGTATAATCAAATGAGATCTTGCACATTGTAGTATAATTTGTAAACAATCTCATTATTTGCTGTAGTGTGGAGAGTGTGACTGGTTCAGGCTTCTGTCTCAATTTATCCAGAGAGGGAACTTTCTGAAAGGCAGGTGAGTGATTCAATGGGTTATTAAGGAGGTAGATGAAAAAACTTGTGATTAACAGAGGAGAAATAGTGGCAAAACATAAATAAACACATAAAAAAGTGAAGAATTGTTGTGTCTTACTGCATTTTTTTTTGCTGTCATGACAGAATCAAAACTCCTAGTAACATCTTTCAATCAGTGGGCAATTTTAAACACTGTCAATCTGGTTACTTCAAAAGTATTTGAATAAAGATGCAAAATTAAAATCAAACAAAACCAATTCAGAACAATAAATTAGATCAAAGATAAAACTACATCAGTTATCATCTCAGTATGTACAGACCTACAGAAGTCTTTCTTCTAGATGAGAAATTATAGCAATAGAATAAAAAAAATGCATCCAGATCTTGCTGATACATTGCTCCTACTTTTTGAATATACTTCCAAAATCATAGGTACCATTTGAAAGACCCAGCCTACTGGATCCTTGTATGCACGAACTCTCCTAATGGCTTAGATTTTAAGGGCAGCCATGCATTGTGCCTTTAATTACGCACCCACAGAAGCCTGCTCCGGTGAGATCCTGTGCCCATGATGACCTAAGAGAGCCCAGGGAAACCTGAAGATATTTTGGACCTCAAAGGACTGTATCTTCAGTCACCTACTCATATAATTTATTGTGAATTTACAGTACTTTGCGTAAGTTTATAAACCTGTTGTGTCTGATGAGGACACATACCAAAAGTCACCTACAGCTGAAGGATTTGTATATTTGTATCAAGAAAAAACGTGTACTTGCTCATCTATATATTATACTGCTGAACAGTTAAATGTCTGTAACAAGCATGGAAGAAACAAGAGTCTCTCCTGAGGGAGTGGCAGAGTAATCAATTGGCCTAAACTTCTGTTATTTGAGAGCAGCCTCCAGGGAGATGCTAAAATAGATAGAATTTGAGAAACTATCCTAAAGCAATAATTTCTTAACTAAGAACGTAGACCAATGATTTCACTGTTACTTGAAAACTGTTTTGAGAAGAATTTGAGAACCTTAAAGTGGATTTGACATATAAATTACAAATAACCAAAATAATATCAAAGTTATATTTTCTAGCTGGCTAAGGCAGAACAGCTGTAGAATACAGCAGAGAAATTAGACACAGTAGCTGGAAATGTCTAAATGCATTGATTAAATGACTGGCATGTTCCTGGTGAAAATAATCAATATATTAACTTTTGTAAAGATTCACAGTAGGCAGTAAGAAAAAAAAAAAGGTCTGTATTTGTGTGTGTGTAGATACATATATACTTTAAGAATTTCCTGGATTTCCGTCTTTCTTGGAAGCTGTGACTGGTTGTATACTGGTACTGGAGTGTCTCCATTGGCTTGCCTCCTACCATTATTTCGGCAATGAAACATGGAACAGACAGAGGTGTTCCATACGCATACTGGTTGAGTACTGAGATAGAAAGCAAAGCAACTGTTTCATTTATAATGCTGCAAAAAAAAAAAAAAAAAAAAAAAAAAAAAAAAAGAAAAAAAATTTTAATAATCAAACAAGTGATATTGACAGTGTTTCACTTTTTTCCCAATTTTATTTTGCACCATCTGCATTGCAAGAGGCAACGAACAGGAATTCGTAGCAACGTAATTGTGCTTGGCTCCCTGCCTCCCCTGGCACATCCTGGTTAAGTGGAACCGATGCTGTTTTGTGCAGATTAGGAGGCAGCCGTTACGATTCAGCAGCATTACACCAATTGGATACACTTGGGAAATATCCTAGGAAAACCAAGACCCTGTTTAAGAACTGATGAAAGTTCCCACCCTCCGCATGCTCTGTCTTTCCCCAGACACATGAGCTTTCCCCAGGGTCACTCAAGGATGTCCCTGCCTGTCCTGCCCCCCTGGACAAGACGGCCGTACAGGTGCTGAGGGATGTGGGATGTACAGTCCCACCTCTGGGATGCCGTGGAGAAGAGCCAGGAGAGCTCAGGCACCTACTGCCTGTCCCATGGGTCTTGGTTTAGGCTCACCTTCCCCACGGAGATGAAGGCTTAGTTACCACCCAGTAAGCATATACTTCTGTAAGTAGAGCCAGTTTCACAGCTCAACTCTCCTGGGGGATCTGCACAGGTTTATTGTCCTGGGCAACAACTCTCCACAGGAGACTCTCCTGCCACCCTCTTAGTTAGGTCAAGGACTGTTTCCTCTCTGTATGTACATAAGTGTCATGCAGCCATAGTAGGAATAATTTCTGGCCCTTAACTGGTTAATGAAAAATGTTTTCATTTGGTCAGCGGTAAAACTCTTGAACTTCCTTGAATTCCTCCTTGGCATCTTTCATTGAGGGCTGTACCTTTCACTGAGTCTTACTTTCTGCATCAGTCCGTCACACAATACACGTTTTTAAGCAGGATGAGTGTATGTAGCTGGTGGATGTCTCCTGAATAAGTCCAGTCATGGGAATGACCCAGCATCTGGTGGTGGTGAACTGGGAAGACTGACCCCCAACCCCTTTTCTTAGGTAAACCATGACATTGGTTGGAGAACATTTCTTAGGTGAATTTCCCATTTACTGTCCTTCTTCCAGCTGGTAATGGGCAACTGTGGGGCCAAGTGGAAGCTCAGCTGGAATAGCGTCTTCTCTCCACCACGCTGCTGGCACGGACATTGGTGCCATCCGTTTCACCGCACAGTGCCGCTCCTACTGCTAACATAGAAGTTGCCTCAGTGAATCCTGCTGACTTGATTGATCCTGTTTAAATCAATGTGATTGTTTGTACAAGCAAAGTTGACAGATCTGGCCCTGTGGCATTTACTCCACCATATTATTTGGCACATAAATCAACTGTTTGGGGCAGTGGTAACTGTTTTGTTACCACAGTGGATTTAGGAAAAAATCTGTTAAAGTCACTGAAGAAAGTCCATGTTTACAGTGGAATAACTGATGTTAGCACTTGACTGGTTTTATTTAGATGTGTAGAGCAGCCTTGCTCCAGAGATAGTTTAAAAAGATTCTTCTGTCTTTTGGGATCCTTGAATTTAGGGCTATAGGAAGAAGTAATCAAGTTCATTATAATCCCTTTCTTCCAAAGTACCATATACATGACTGGCTTATGCATTTGGTTACACAGTTGTAAATCTGCATATCGCTGTTTGTACCCAGAGACAAAATATTCATTTAGCTTTTTTAATGGTTATAGTAAAATTCTCCATGATGTATATCACAAGTAGTAATTTTAATCTAGAAATGTTGATGACATCTTGCCTATGGCAATGAACAGGTTTTCATACAACAATAAAGCATGCCCTGTTTTCTTAATTAGTCTCCATTGATTAAACATGCAGATTATTTACAAAAAGCCTAACGCAACGGAAAGGAAGAATAACTAATGCAATGGTTGTATTCCCAGGATCACAGGCAATTCATCTTTACTAAGCTAGCTGAGCCTCTATAATCTTAAGGCATTTATGAAATAATAGGGAGAAAGCTTTAGGTTAAGCATATTTAGTATAAGAAGTATTTGTTTAATGTGTTTCTTAAGATGAAATTCTCCTATTCTTGAGGGAAAAGGAAAGTGCTTGCTGAGTTAAAGCCACAGACATCTCGCAGTAAGATGTAAGAAGCCTTGTCAGATCACTAATGGAAACAATCTTTACGGTGCTGAGATTTTGCAGCTTATAATTAAACATCACAGTCCAGCCCCTGTAACCTGTATCATACCCACATGCCCTATTTTACACATCACAGCAATTAGTGAAGCATATATACAGTATATATTTGGACGAAGGCTTTCTGTCAGGAGCTGGTGATGTAGTGACTCAGCAAGGCATCATCAGAAGGCATTTGCTAGTGCTAAGGCTTTATACACCTCTGTGGGAGCTAGACCCGTCAGATTAATAAGGGGCTATTTTTATAACATCCAGAAAGATTCTACTGTACATCAAACTGCTCTGGCTGCTTATTTTAGATGACAGCAATTCATACATTTTTCTTGAACAATACAGTCCTTAGCACTCTTTTGGGTATGTGCATCTCCTAAAATGAAACTTTCCTGTGAAGCACTTTGTAAAAGAAGGGCTTCCAAATTGAGATCATCAGAGACATCTTCATCAGATGCTTCAATCGTACCAGTGAATTAACAGCCCACATAGCAAAGGTAAGAAGCAGTCACAGCAACAGGCGGCCTGGGTATCAGGGAGTACTCTGAGCACGTAACCCGGGACAACATGAACATGGGGATTCGTGCCCTGCTTTCTTCTGGGTTCATCTCAGGGCAGTGCTGAGGGTCTCCTGAAAGAGGCCGTGCTCTTCAGCTGAACTGGTTTTTATTTATTGTGTTCATTTTTCCTCTCGCCCTCCTTCCCATCCACTCAGTTGTTTTTGTTCTTGAAAATAACTTGCCCTAAAGTCGCTGTTTTCCCTGTGGGCATTGATGTTGGATCATATGAATGTGACAAGCACAGCCTGGGGCAGATCCTGACTGTGAATGTGTGAAGCAGTGGAAGACACTTGTGAGATCCCAGCTGCGTCCCCAAGGTCAGAATCAAGGACTTCAAGCAAATTCTAGAGACATAATGGAAATTACCACTGAAGCCAGGTAATTTCACCAAAGATGTCATCATTAACACTTGGCTTTCACAATGTGCTCTTCCTGTGTGTAAATCTCAGAGAGATTTTGTCAAGGATGTCGCTGTTATTAACTCTAATGGCACAGTGAAGTGACTTGGAAAAGGTGACACCAGAGCCAACAGAGGCACTGATTTTCTGAGTCATGCTCTGACTCTCAGCCCTCCTCGCTCCTGCTGCCCCAGTGCCACCGGAGCTGCCCTCCCTCTCTCACTCCCTGCTGTCCTTCTGTGGTCCCATATCATCTGCCCATCCTTGCTCATCAAAGCACTTACCAAAGTGACTTAATTGGCGTATGTTCCCAGGTCTCACTTGGAAAAACGTAGCTGTGTCTGCACTTTTCTAAATGGGGATGAATTAATCACATGCTTAAAAGCTTTGCTGGATGGAGACCTGCACTCTAGAGCCAGACCTACCTTCACTGCTGGAGCCTGCAGGGAGGAGAAGGCGGCATTTTTCTCCTTCTCCTATGCTAGCTGAGAAAGGGATATACAAAAGAAGCAGAAAGAGCTCTGACTTGGTTTCTGCATCAGAGCAGGCAGTGCACTGGTGTCAAGAAAGCAGGAACCATAGTGTGAGGCTATGAGCACCTGCCCAGATCCTGGAGCACCCTAATAGAAAGGCTGAGCTGAGAAATGCACCACATCTTAGCAGTTCTGCCATATTTTTTAACAAAACCGTTTGCAGAAAATGTTTCCCTATTGGCTTTGGAAAAAATAAACACCTAAACCAACATTCTTTATGCAGGCAGCTATTAATAGTAGTGGTAATACTAGTTTTATACTAGGATGACTAGTCATAATAATAACTGCCTGCATAAAAAGCATTGTTGGATTTTTGGTAGGAATTGGGTATCAGTAATAATAATGCTTTCATTTAAGTGTGCAAAGTGTGTTAGGGATGGTATCTAAGTTGTGCAACACAGGGGTGCTGGAACCTCCATTACCTAAGCTATTAAACATCCTTTAAACCATGGAATAAAAGTACAATGTGGTGTTATTATAAGAACACAGCATTTAGCACCCTATCAAAAAGAAAAAGTGTACTTCTTATATCTTTCCTGACTGAAGCTTGGTTCCATTGTCTTCTCAGAGAAGCAACAAAGTTTGGACTTAATCCGTTGAATCACACCGTCAGTTTTCATCCATTTATGTTATTATCATCAATGCAAGATTTTTAAAAGATCTGTTCCCAAAGTTATTTCCCCCACCAAAAGGTTTGGTTTTGCTTCTGAGGAGTATGTCTTATATAGTAAATTTACGTGTGGTATTAAAGACAAAGACCTCTGCTGAATCACTACAGTCAACAGGAATTTCAGTATTTCTCTCTGTGGCAGTTGGGTGTGGTCCCTTTAAGTTTCTTTGCCTTTTAAGTTGCTGCTTCTGTTTTGGGTTTCCCTAGCCTCCCAGCATCACTCACAGCAATGTGAGCAGAGTGTTCAAACCGAAGCAGCTGTAGCAATCATTGATTTTTTTTGGTTCAGCAGCAGAACCCAGAAAAAAAAAAAAAGATTTCTAACAACTTTCTGAAATGCAATCCTGAAAAATTAAATTTCAGATCAGCAAAATACACAATTTGAGGGACATGGTATAAAAGTAAAGGGAAAAATGCGTCACAAAGTGGAAGAGTGAGGAATAGCAGTTATTCTTCCCTGATCCAGTACTCAAAGGAAAAGACGCTCACTAAGGTCCAAACCACACTCTGCTACATGCAGGGCTTTGAGCCAAAGCCCTTCTTTTACTACAGATGTTCCCTAGCTCCCACCAGAGGTCACCTGAAATAAGATGTTCTCCAGCTCTCCTGGTGTGGCTCTTTTAGTATTCATTGCAACTGTACAAATGCTCAGCAGTCAAGGGGGAAAGAGCACATGTTTGAGTGACTCTGCAGCCTGGTACAGCCTTTGGTCGCAATGGCCACTGAAACCATTCACACTAAATTGAACCATATCGAAAGAAGACATTTCAGACACATTCCCCAAAAATTCCTGGCAGCGTGACGGATGAGCAGTGGCTGTCCTGAAGGAGGGCAGTGGTGGCTCCTCACTCCCAGGGAAGGGTGGGCTGCAGCCACATGTCCTGCACCATCATGAGTACATCTGGGAGAAAAGAGGGAAACTACCACCAAGGTACAAACTATTTCTCAGATAAAACTATTGCTGAATTTGGGTGAAATTCATAATGAATTGTTATGACCCAAACTGCATTTTTAATTAATAAAATAACTAAAAATATTGCTGCTAAAAGCTGTTCACCACCTCTGAACTTCATGCACATTGAAACTACAACTTTCTGTGACATCCCATGCCTGTGAGCTCTACCTGCACATGCAGGAGAGCTGCTGGTGAATCCTTCAGCTCCACCAACACGGTGTTCAAAACAATATCACAATCTCAACTGCCTCCCTGCAATCTCCTCGCCACTCTGCAAGCCAGCCCCAACCTGAAGCATCTGCCCATTGATGCTACTTCACTAATCTCACTGTTTTAGGTTAGAAAGTCTCAAGGCTGTATGTCAGCTCCCTTGTACACATTATTATTTTTACATCTAAATCTTCTTTAAATATTGGGCAGACTCTTTTCATAGCTGAGCAGTCATTTCAGCAAGTGTGGTGGTTGATTTACAGTCTGTACTTTGTACACTTTCTGTAGTGAAGCATAAAATTGAAAGGCTTATGTCAAATTCATTCATACATGGACACATTCAAGAACAAATTAATTTTAAAGCACTTACAGAGTATATAATGTTTCTATGTCATGCTTTACAAATCTATAAAGTAATTTATAACATAAAGTCTACTTTAGAAGAGAGCTGCAGTAGAACAGATAGCAGAGTGATTTCAATCTAAAATATCCCAGTGCTACACTCCCCCAGATATCTGCAATTCAGATCTGATCGGAATTGTGAGTAATCAGTTTCTAAAGCAAAATTATTATACAAGGAAAGGCTCTCAGTGCAATGTCCTCTTGCAAAACCAGGTTATTCTAGGACAAATTATGTTTTCTAACCATCAGTATGCAGCACGCTAGATAAGGGGTCAGATTTGGATCTCAAACTATTATAAATCAGGAATCACAGTTATGCAGGACCAAAATAAACTAATTTAGATGAATATTGGGTAAATGCAGTGTGTAACTGTAATACTAGGGCCCTTGTAATTAACTTCAAGAGAGTTTCCACCCCATTGTCCATGAGAGTAGATGTCTCCGTCTGACATTACTGCTGTGGACCTTCTCCTCCAGATGGCACCACCAGTGGAGGGCACCTCTGCACAGGGTGAGTGCCTGAACTACCCAAGCACAGGTTCCTTGGAGGCTCATCCAGCACTTCATATTTTGAAGGGCCATCAGCTTCATTCTGCTTTCTTCAGCAGGAGCTGGGAATTGCCAGCACTGCTCAGCAGCGTCCTCTCGCTACAGGGGGCCAGGGTACCCAGAAACCATGTGGACCACCTCTCTTTGTTCACAGCTAAGCTCCTTCTCCACTTGCAGTAGCACCGTGCCTGTAAATTCCCCCACATTGAGCACTTATGATTAGCAAATGTGCTGGGCAGTCATCAAAAATGTTCAAAGAGAAGTGGTGAGCCAAATTCAACCCTGGAATGAGCAGCTACATCTCCCCTGAAATTGCAGGCTGGTGTGTACAGGAACGACTGCTGAGTCTAATGAGCTGACAGCCAGCTGGCCTGTCACAGCTACTCCGGCTCCATTCTGGCATCCTTGTGTCTGCATTTTTTCAGGGGCATTCCTGCTCTCTCTGCAAGCAGCAATTTAATATACTAACAGTACAAGGAGTAAAATATACAGCAATGGCTGCAAACTGCTGCCGTGCTCCTCTTCCCACTATTCATCCCACTTGGCTTGTGTATGGCATTTGGGCAGCTAACTCTGTAATTTGGACACAGGTAATGTGGTCCCTCATCACCACAGGAGAAACAGAGACATAATCAGAATTTAGAGTGACTTCTAAAAGGTGGGTATTTCAAAGGCAAAATTGCAACATAAAACATTCAGAGAAACTATAACCCAAGTACCACCTGTGTGCAGAAGGGGGAAGGAAAATATCATTCTTCATAACAGCCAGTGTCTGCAAGGCCAATGGGTCTAGCTCAAAGCAGCCGTTCCTACTCCTCACATCAGAGGGAGGAAGCCCTAGTTTCAGTTCCCCCCTGCAGTGAATTTTGAGATATTTATAAAAAGTGGAACAGCTTCTGCAGCGCAGGGTGATAAAGGTCACCCCAGCACAGCTGGGCAGGTAACCAGTCAGCTTGCCACAGCCACAGCGACCTGGGGACAAACCCTGGCTGTGGGGCGATGGGATCGTCCTTCACACACACACAGGCCAGAAGGTCACCCCCAGGGGTGGGAGGATGCTCATGCTGGATGGAAGAGCTGCCCCTTGCCTGTCTCTTCTGCTGAATACTGGGACCTGGTTTCTCAAAAGTAGCTATAGATACTGGACACATTAAGCTTCTCAGCACAGGAATTGATTTTGTTGGACATTCTCTTTCTGAAAGTTAATTCAAACTAGGTTCCTCAAAAGTCCTTTTGAAAAGGTTAACCACTGCCAGCCTCCTGCACCACTTTCTTCCTTGCAGCCCTATAGCAGCCGCATTGCTGACACATGTGAAGGGAGAAAAGTCCTTATTCCAGCAGGAAAGGCTGAAAAAGGAAGAACTATTAGTCTGAAATTCTGCAATGAAAGAGGAAGATTTCAAAGGAACCCAAAGAAAACTTGCATCCAGCTCAGTAGGAATGCCTTAGGTCTAGACTTCACCTATTTCTTTGCAGAAAGCAAGTTAGTGCTGCAAGCTTAACAACTGCTTTAAACAAAGGGACTCACAGAATTTGCTTTATCACCAGAAGATGACTGCCAGCAGGCAGGAAGCGCAGGAAGCAGTGGGGTGCTGGAGGAGCTCCCCACCTGCCCTGGCACAGCCCCATTGCAGCCACTGCTCTGCTGCAGAGCTGTACCAAGTGCTGGGCTGCCTGCTGAGTGTTTTGCACGTTCCTGTTTGCAGTTGCTAATAGATAAATGTTAAAAATTTGGGCTGGAATCTTCTGTGACTTCTTTCTGCCTCAGGTCACATTTTTTTTCTTTAAAGTTTCAGCAGAGCAGTTCAGCAGTTTTTGAGAACCTGTATTATTGCCTAAGGAGTTCCTGACTCAGAGAGGAGATAAAATTCATCAGCTTTCCTGTGGCAGTCACACTAGTATTCAAATATTAAATAAATGGTATTTGGATGACGTTTTTCTTAATTTTGACTGTGAAAATCAGTCATAAAGACCTTGACAACTAAACGTCAGTGCAGAGCTTTCCCAACATTACTGTGCTGGCGCACAGTGCTCTGGGGCTGTTTGTGCCCTGTGGGTTTGATTCACAAAAGTGGTCATAATATCATGCCATGATGCTGTAGCACCCACCTTTCAGGGCTCTAACCCTCCTCAAGCATTCACAAAGCAGGAGGTAATGTAAAGGTAGGCAGCTTGCAGCGTGAGGGGAGAGATGGGTTCCTAAGCCTGGGATCCAGGAAAGCCAATACAATGCAGAAGGACTGTCTATGCTAGATGATAGAAAAAGCAAAGCCCAGGATGTGTTTGAAATACAAGCCTGCTGAGCTCTGCACAAAATGCAGAAGAAATGCTCAGCTTTTCCTGGCTGCTGGAGAGCTGCTTCTACTCAAGAGCATTTCTATGGACCCCTGCTGTTTTCTACCCTTGTATTCCAGGAAAGCAATTATTGTTCATCCTCCCATCTACTGTGTTAAATCTTCCCAGGTGGCTATCACGATGAAAAGTCTGCTGGGACATCTCACAGCTCCCCTAGAGACCTCCGCAGGGCCAGAAGGGGACCAGCCTTGGTCCCTGGTTGTGGTACTCAGTCTTAGCCAAGGCTGCCTCCTTTGGCAATGTGGATCTTCACATTTGTAGTGTGCTGTCTGGGATTTCAGATAGGAGGGTATGCTTCCTGGAGATCGCCAAGTCTCCCTTCCATGCCTAAATAAAAATCTCCTAAAGGTAGGTCCTTCCTCTGTGTGGGTAAGGGAATCATCGTTGAGTAAATACTTAAGTTTGCCCAGAGAAATGCTTATTAACAAATCACATTTTTTTCTTCCCAACACTGTCATAACTTTCTCAGTGAATTGATGTGAAGGAGTTTCTCTCTTGAACTGGCTCTTTAATTGCGCTGCTAACGAGGTAGGTAGGGTGCCAGGGTAAATAAGCACACGTGATGCGCTCTGCTATTATGGCTGGAGATTGCCTCCAGCTGCCGAACTGACACAGCAATTGTGAAGCCCTCAGCGTAGATAAACATTTTTTACTGCCCTAGATTTCAAGTTAGCTTATAAAAAAATGTGGACATATGCAATATAAAATACTTTCTAAGGTGTTTGACCTTATATTGCAGGATATAACATTAGTGCTATGTAGGTTTAATAAAGCACACAGGAAACAAAGATGAAGAACTGCTGTCTCTGAGCACCATTTGCCAATGAGCCACAGGAGTGCTCCTACTACTAGGATGTATAGAGAGTGTTCCTAGACCTAAAACTGTACATCAGTAGTGCAGATGCTACATTATATCATGGCTGATAAAATCTGTAGCTTGCACAAGAATCGATGTTATGTTTAAATGATGAAGAGAAGGCAGTCATACGAGACCTCTTGCTTGGTCAGCCGAATCTGCTGTTTTTAAGTACAGCCAAATACAGAGTTAAACTCCACAGAAGAAGAAATAACGGCTGCTCTAGTTAAGTGCTATTTTTCCTCTAAAGGATTTAGAGGCCAAACAAGAAGATGAAACCTCAAGTTCTCTAATAGCTGAGAAGGCTAATGAGACCTTGGATGGCCAAACGGGATGCTGAGATGGAGGCAAGAGCCGAGGCTGACATGTGTGTGCTATCTGCAGTCTTAATACCCACATATCACTGAGGATGCTGAAAAACTGGGAAAGATGCAGAGAACTGCAGAAGTGGGCCAAGGACTAGAGAAGGCACCTAATGGCATGAGAGAGATTTAAAAAGCACTATTTGTCTAGCTTATAAAAAAGAAGATTGAAAGGTCTTGATTACAGTGAATAACTATCTTCACAGGGAGAAAAGATCTCTTTAATCTGGTGGAAAAGGATGAATGGTTGAAAGCTGAGACCAGATAGATCTGAAGAGGAAATTAGGCAAAACACGTTAATAGTAAGGGTTGGAAACAAGCTGCTGAGGGAAGGGAAGGAGTCTGCAGTGCTTGATGAAGATGTCACAATGCTTTTCTGAGTGAAACAATTTTCTTGTACACATGCTATGTTTCAGTCCGTCCCAATATGGCACAACTGAGTGAGATTTTAAGAGATGTGATAAAATCTAGTTTTCTTCTCCAGCTTCAAGCTCTGGGATCCTGTATGAGCAGTCTGGAGGTGCACAGGGGTGCGCACTCCAGCTGGGGGTCCGTACAGAGAGAAGAGGCCCTTGTTTTCTTTCTCTCCCCTTCCAGCAGGACAGTCATGCTGGGAACCAGTGCTGAGATTTACTCCTAAAAGCCTGTCTGGCTGTGTTTCCGAAATGCCTTGCAGCACAATGAACCCCTTGCATGTCCTCACTGAAACTCTTCCTGCCGAGCAGAGGGGACGGTGGGGCATTGAGGGGTGACCATGCCAGCTCACACCTGTTCCTGGTAGGGCGGACAACTCGGGGCGCTGAGTCAGGCTGACATCACTCCAGCTGGAGATGCCTCCCTTGGTGGGATTATTCGTGAACAAAACCTCTCCCCTCATTCTGAGAGAGTTTTCTATCCGAAACTGAATACTTTTTCTTAACTGAAATACATTTCCTCCCTCCCCTCTCTCTCCACGTCCCCATCTTCCACAGAGATAAACAATTATTTTTTCCCCAGTGGAGCAACAATATCCTTCAAATGCCTATTAGAGAGCTTCACCCTCACTTAGGTGGCGAGCTCAGCTGTACACACTCTGTCTGTGGGTCAGTCCTGCAGCCCGGACCAGCCAAGCTGTGCTGTGGCTGTGCCTGTGCCTTTGCATCTAGCTAATGGCTTCTAATATAATTATAATATTTTCAGTCTATGGCAGGATTGAACTCAACAGGGCTAAAAGGCTCAAAATAAGATGACTATGATGTCACCTGCGGCAAAATAATAATCCCCACCTTCTTTGAAGCTGACTGTAGCTCCTTTTTTATTCCTTTAAGTTGTCAGTCTCATGGCAAGATGCTGGCAAAAATTAACTCCCACACTTGGCTTTGCAACAGAAAGGTAAGTGCATCATGGAATGATGTTTCAGGCTTTCATAAATTTATCTTTGACAAAATGCAATGCCTTAGCAAGAGGAGAGCTAGGCTGGAAATAAGCAGGGAACGCTAACACCTTATCAGACTAGATTTAAGGAAGAAATTTTTTATGAGAGTGGTGAAACACTGGAACAGATTTCCCAGAGAGGCGGTAGATGCCTCATCCCTGACCATTCAAGGTCAGGCTGGACAGGGCTCTGAGCAACCTGATCTAGTTGAAGATGTCCCTGATCATTGCAGGGGAGGCTGGACTAGATCACCTTTAAAGGTCCCTTCCAACCCAAACCATTCTATGATTCTATGATCATGGTGCTTCTTCAGGACTTTTTCAGGATGGAGACTCCTTTACTCAATGTTTAAAGAAATTATAAAAATCTTCATACACTTACTACAGAAGAGCAAAAACTTGAACAGTACTAGCAATGGTGGAGCAGACCTTGGAGAAGAAAGATATGTGGACTGTGGTTGAATTTGCGGTTGTTATCCCAGACTGCATGTCTGGGATATGAGGATTGAATCCTTGAGAATTCAACCCTTGAAGGGAGTAACTTTCCTCCAGACCATGAATGGTTCCCAAACAGTAATCTCCACTGACAAGGTCTAGATCACTCATGGATGCTCAGCAGGCAATTGCCTGGTCTCATCATGATATAGTAAGGAATTTAAGATCCTGCTCTCTTCCCAGCCCACACTCCTTCCTCCAGGATCCCTCACATATTTTCTTCCCATGGCTTTCTGGGGAAAGCAGCTGCTGTCCTGGGATGCAAGACTGCAGGTAGCTGAGTTGCAAGGGAGCAATATCACTCACTAATGTGTAGTTAAGCACAGAAAGATTTCACAGACAGGGGTTATTTTTGTTTTTTGTTTTTTTTTTTTTAAGTAGGTAGAGACAGGCAATGAACAGTAAAACTAATGAGTCAGTCATATGTTTTCAAAAGGATGGAGAATGAGTTATTTGACGGAATACTGGAAGGCTTGATTTCAGTTTTTGTTGTGAGCCTCTACCAGCTTGGCCGCGATATAATCCATTGACTTTTCTATAATTGTCCTAATTAAACAATCAGAAGTAAGGGGCATATTAGACCCAAACTCCACATTTGCAGGCAATTAAAAGCATAGCATTCTGGCTGGTAGAGATGAACATTCAAATCAGCTGATGTAACAACAATTAAACAAAACCTTGCTAACTTGTACAACAAAGAAATCAATAGAGAGATCAGGATAAAATACCTGGAATTGCCAAAGAGAAATGGAGAAGTGGAAATTAATGACAATTACAAAAAAAACCCACAACCCCAAACCCCAAACCCAATGATTTTCACAGAAAAGAGCCTTCTAGGGCAACTACTGCACAGTAAAGTAGAGGAAAGCAAAACTTATGAAGACATTAATCAAGGTACAAGTGAAAAGAAAATTAGATGCTTCAGGGCACAGAGATGACAGGAAGCATATCTGTGGCAATAAGGGATGATGAAAATCATACAGAGGGAAATAAAACAAAGGATACATGAGGAAAGGATGCAAGGGCTGCAGAACACCTACTCTGACAATATAGTCTTTTGCTCTCGCTAAAAGAGAAAATCAATAAACTCTGTGCAGGAAGAAAAGCTTATTAAATGATTGACTGTCCAACTGGATATTCCTGTTGGCAAACACATTGCTCTGTGTGATAGATGGACATGAGGGTCAAGAGGTCGTTCACTGAAGTGATCAGGCTTCATAAAATCTAGATTTGCAAACAGGCGGGGTGGTGGAGCCCTGGTGAAGTTACTGCTGTCGGGTGATTTCCGTTCACTGCAACACCATGAGTTCATTTACGGAGCAGTGAAAGGATTTCCATTGAGGGAGAAGTCGCGGGGGGGACTCTTGCAGCTTTGGCCCAGGGTTTGCTGGATCTGTGCACACCCATGACCAGCCATGCTGCAGCACCTGCCCTGGAGCAGCAGGGGCTGGCGGCCATGGTGGTCTGCTCTGGGTCACCAGTGCCGGTGGCTCCGTCACCCTGCTCTCACGACATGGAGCCTGGGCGGTACAAATAGGATGAAACCATAACCCTGCAATTCTTTGTGTGAAGAAATGTCCTAGCTCATCATCAGCAAAGGACTCATGAACCCTGAGTCATAACGGTTTGGGTTCGAAGGGACCTTCAGAGATCATCTAGTCCAACTCTGCTGCAGGGGACAGCAGTGACATCTTTCACTAGGTCATGTTGCTGAAGATCACCCTTGGTTTAGCACATACCAAAGCAACAATAAAATGCCTTCTTCGAAGAGACCCTGTGTTTCTCCTGCTGTCAGCCAACAAGTTGTAGCTTGGTTCAGTTTTTGCTCTCTCTGATGGCTATGTTACCAGCAGGTCCCTGGTCCCACTAGCCCATTGCTTCCCTATGCACCTTGCCCCATCGCCTCCTCAGGCTTCCCTGTGGGTCAGTGGCTTCTCCTCTCCCCTGCAGTGTTATGGATGCCTTTTTGCAAGCTGAAATGCAGAGCTCACTTGTGGTCTGTTTCCTGTCCATGAGCTACCTTTCCAGGGTGAGCACTGGACTGTAAGACTTCAGCAACATGCTTTTCATCTGTAACTGCCCAGGTGAGCTGACAAGCCTGAGGCACAAAGACCTACAGGACCAGGTCACAAACCCAATGCCCCAGCCTCCCCTTTGATATGGCACCTGCTTCTGAACTGAGGTGATAGGATTGTACCCCAAGGGAGCTCAAATATGTTTCAACATAACTGCAGCGCCTTCAGGTCCCAATCAGTCATATTCCCGTCCACAGCAGGGTGGAATTTGGTGAAGGCACGAGATCTGGAGATGGCAGCCATGGAAATGTCACTTCCCACACCCAGGCCCTCCCATGGCTTCACTCCTCCCCTGTGTTTCTTTGCCAGCATAACTTACACCAGCAGTAAGATTTCTGTCTAACCAGTCCAAAACATTTGCATTTTATCAACTACTTCTCACATTAAATGATGTCTCATTCAGATTCTCTTTTTGAAGTAGATATTTCTTTAATTTTTTTAATCATACCAATTAATTTTTTCTTTTGGAGGGGAGATGGGTGTGCTCTGCCTCTCAGGGGCAAGGTTGAGATCCTGGATGCTCATTTGAGAATGATGGGGAAGCAGCCTTTGAGGACAGGCCATCAGTGCTGTAAATCCTCAGTTCCCAAATGCTCTAAGTTTACTGCTATGGATTGGCATCTACCCAAATTTGACCTCAATGAGAAAAATGTTTTTCTGCTTTTTTTTTAGAGTTTTGGGTTGGAGAAAGCACAAAGTGTTTTTCTGGTTGTTTTTTTTTTTTTTTTTCTTTTTCTGGAATACAAAGTGCTGGATTTGGCTTATGAACACTTGGGGCTACCTGTGCTTCTCTTCAGTCTGAGGAATGACAGACGATCAAACTAAGCATTGGCCCCTTCGCTATTAAAAATTTATTTAGAGATGTTTCCTCTTTCCCAAAATTAATGTCAAGAAAATCTTGTTGCTTGTTGTCTGCAAATTGTGGCAAATTTTTATCTTCCAGCGCATTTTCTCCTGAATGCTGACAGATTAGAAGGAAATCAAAATGATTATGTACATTAATAATAGAATACACACATAAAGATAACTTTGAGGTGTCTAAACTTTATGCATATTCCTTTAGATTGCTGTTAGCTTTTGTATGTGAGTGGATTAAAACCAAGAAAAATATAGTAAACTAAATTTAAATGTAAATCTTTTTGTCTAAAAAGGAAAAATCATTTGTATCAATAAGTCAATCATGATTTGTAAACAGTCTTTGTTTTCCACTATCAAACGCAATCTTTCTATCTGCAAGAAATGCATTTCTAACCTTAAATAGCTGATACTTTTCAAATTAGTTAAAGCTTAGCAAAACACTCTTTCTTCCTCAAGTCATAAATTATTTGTTTTTCTAATAGAAGGTAGAGCTTGATTTTATTTTGCTGTGCCCACACAGCATCATCCCCTTGATATTATGTTTATTTAGAAAGAGAAATGAAAGTTTTTGTTTTGTTTCTTCTTGAAAAAAAATATATTTGGGGAAAAGAGAAAATCAACAACGCTTACATCAAGGTTGGCAGGAGTCCCAACAGGGAAAAAATGTCTCCACTTACCATTTTTTCATTTTTTCTGCATTTTTAGTTGTGTTCAGAAGCAATGCTATCTATGATCTGTGCATATGACACACTTGTTGAACCCCGAAAACCAGTGAAGAGCAGAAGGGTCAGCAGTGCACTGTCTCTAATGCCAGCCAGCCTCGCCGATGCCTGCTGTGTGTTTAATGATCGGCTCCTCAGGAGCATTCACCCATTTGGAGCATTCTACAAGAGTTGCTTGTAGAATGCGAGGAAACACATCACATGCAGTGGAGTGACTGGGAACCTAGCTTGAGGTAACCGGTTGAAACCAGTCAGGAACCCAAGTTCCAGGTCTGAGGAACTTATTTTCCAAATTTAGTTACATAACCGAGATGTATAAAATTTATCCACAAGTTATTCAGGCGCCAGACCTTTTCAAATTATTTGCCTATTGACACAGGTTAAATCAATTAGGACTGTATTAAATCACCTTAGTTAGTAGGTCAACTATATCATGGGGGCAATTTCTCTGGAATTTGATGGACATGATGCCAGGGAGAAAATTTGCCTTGTGAAGTTACAGGAGGCTTAGCTGTTCAGCTTGCTATCTGATCTAGTTATAGATATGAAATATTTAGCAAATGGCACAATCTAACCCTTGAAGAACCTGTATTGGTGTGCTCAGGAGCTAAAAAGGGCAAGAGTCTGGTTTTAATGAAATCAGTGCAATCACACAGACAGATCTGGTCTGGTCTCAGCCCGGTGCAGTCACTGCCACCTACGCAGAGCAAAGGAGTACAATAAGTCAGTGGAAAAAGAAGTTCTTCAGACATTTTCTTTGCAGCAATACTGTATGAAAATAGTTTGAGCTATCACTTCCAGAGTGACAGATTAATCTAATTTTGGGGGACAAGCAGAACTGACACTGATGGATAAACAGGCTGCAGGAGGGGCTGAGAGCAGGGTGTTAATCCTATTGCGGCATCTGAGCCGAGAGAGGACCTCATCCTCCAGCACTGATGACTCAGCAGAGGGCAGATATTTAAGGAAAGGTCCTGCTCTGTTTACTTAAAAAACTGTCTCTGGTAATTTAGTTTGCATGAGGGATGCAAGATCAACTCCCAGTTATGGCTGCAAGGTGTTATGAGCTCCCCTGCTCCCTCTCCTGTCCCCAAGAAAAACCCCATGGCAAACAGGGATCCCCAAAGGAAGTGCTGCATTTCTCATTTGAAGAACTGCCTTTTGAAATCTTTAATTTTTCAATTTTCTTTGTAACAATATATCATCAGATGTATTTGATGCCTATTTAACCTGGTTTCCATGTGTCCTTATATTTATGAAATGTCTTTCTCTTTCAGCGAGGCAGATGCAACCACAAAATCTTGCTCTTTGGCTTAACTTCCAACCACTTGTCACATTTTTTTTTCTAGACCCAGGCCAGCCTGCTAAACATACTTAATAATTTACACTTTTCAATGCCTATAGCCCTTGCCCAAAAGGTTAACTATTTTCTTCAGCTCATCGAGAGCCCTGTAGAGGAAAAGACTCTGAAAACTGCCAAGGTCAAGAGGAATTTCAGATTAAGGTTTATGCTGTGCTGTTATTTAAGTAAACAAAGGTATATTCCAGCAGGAGGGAAGTATTTAGACCACATGCAGTGTGTATTTACTGGTGAGGTAGAGCTGGAATGGAAATCTTTTCTTCCCATTGCCAGGAGGGACTGAGCAGGAGCAATGCGAGAGGATGTGGAGGAAGATTTACCAGAGGGTGCTGGGATGAGTAAAGAAAGAGCAGAGAGAGCGGGGAAAGCCCCAGTAGCAGCGACTGATGCAGCATACAGAGCATTCACACAACTTGCCAAAGCGTATCTTCATGCCTCGGCTCGGGGTTACATCTACACCAGTAGATAAAACAGGCCAAGTGCTGCTCTCTAGTCCTGAGGGCAAGCAGTGCAGCACAGTGTGCATCCCCAGCCCTGCCTCCCTCCAGTCCCCTCCACCCAAAATGACATCCTCCCTAAAATCTAATGGCTCTGGGTCATGTTATCTCCCATACCATGTGGGAGACATTACTATCCAGAGTGAGTCAAAGCTGGGCCAGGCAATGCACCAACAGTAGGCTAACAGCCTAGACAGCTGGGGTCAGTGCTTCAGCCCTTGTTCATGTACAGTTTATTAGTACAGTTGTAGCCAGGGAGCCCAAACTAGCTGTGAAAGATGTGTTTGCCCCTTTCTGATGGACAAGTTAGATGACGTGCTTTTGTATTTCAGTTTTCTTTACACTGGGAGGAAGGTTGCAGTGTACATCAACTATTTAAAAAACAGTAATCTAATCAAATCAACCCTCCAGGCCCCTTTAAAAGCCAGTGGATGAAAATAGGTATATCCAGATAGTTCATCCCCAGATCACTATGGATATCTCATATCCTCTAGGGAATCTCAAATGTCAGTGGCCACTTAAACGTGGGCACCTGATGTGCATCCCATGAAGTATGAGCTGATTCTGCGCTCAGCTCTCTGTTGATGGCTACTGACTAGATCTCCCTTGATACAAGAGCTTAGGTACCTCACACATGCAGACATCTACAGACAGGTGTCTTCTTCTGGATCTGAATCTCACCTGAATGCGCTAGGGACTGTGTTGTCACTGACTGTGCTATTGCAGAGAAGACATACTGGCAAAACCAAATGAGGATGTGTCTGTGTTGCAGCTACTTGGTAATGTGACTGCAGCTTGTAATCAAGGATAAATGAGGATAGCTGTGGCCTATCTCTGCCTTGGAAAACTTACAGCAGTGCAGGTGCAATGATGTAGGTGTCATTCACCAGTATTCTGCAGCATCCAGATGCATTCATTTATGGATACATTAAGCCTGTGCTGCTACTACTCCATTGCTGCGTGTGCACAAGCTAACCTGATGCTAGCCCTGGCCCTTCTGTGTGGAGTTTGTTTGCATTTCTGAATTGCAGTGATAATGAAGACCCCAGAGTGGGCTGAAGAACTGTGCTCCAACCATAATGCAGATCTTGTGATGATGTAACTCAGTATGTCTGCTCAAGTCAAACTGGGAGAGAAGCAGAGCTAGTCCTGCTGGATATGTGAAGCATTGGCCAAGAGAGATACAGCTGTAATCAGTTCACTGGTATGATGTGCTTGAAACCAGCATATGGGGTCCATATCTATACCTTGTCAGGTACTGCTGTCTGAGCCTTGCCTGAACTTAGGGGGGGACGTACCTTAGTCACTGTGAAAAGAACACAGGAGTGTCTTCTGAAGTTTATTAAACTGTGATTGAAGTGTGAGAAATGAAGAGGGGAAAAAGAACCGCTTCTTGAACAGAGCAGCTCCGCTGTTTAGGAAAGTAAAAGTAAAGCCCAAAATGGAGTGGAAGACATATACAGGGATACACTGATACAGATATTCTACAATAACCATATGGAGTGAATGGAGAATGAAACTGCAAAATGAACTGTAAACAGAACAAATTTACATGAAGCTGAACAAAACCAGGGAAGTTAGACTCACTATCTTTATCTTGTGTGAAGGTTTTATTGTGCCTGCAGGATAAAAAGGAGCTTGAAAGGGTTATATATCTCATGAAACACATCTGCTGAGCTTCTAATGGTTATGCTGCAGGTAGAAAACATTGCTTATCAAAGCCTAAATAATGTTCTCGCTTTCACATATAAAGAGGAACTGTAAAGTCTGGGCGTGGGATTCCCCAAAGCAGACTCATGATAGAAAAATACCTACACATTCACTGCTGGCAGGGCTGGAAGCCTACGACTAATTCTGCATCAATTAGGCTACTGATCTGCTGTTAATCTATACACAAATCCTGCAGGTGCATTAATATCCCTTAGTGCTTAGACAGAAATAAAGCAAGATATATATAAACCAAATAAATTATTGTTTTCTATGCATTGTCTATGCTAGTGATCATAATGAGACTGTTCCTTGGCAAAGTTTGGGATAAATGAGCTGGTCATACTCCCTTTCACTCTGGAAACATCCCAGGGCTTTGAACGTTCTCAGGTGAATTTAGTGCTTAGAGAAAATACTATACTGACAGCCCTGAAAAATTAAGTCATTGTTTCCAAAGAGCAGAAGCATGCCCAGTAGAAACAGATTTATCCACAATTTCCCATCAATAGACTGCCAGATCTTCTCTAGAAAATGGGATTTTCCGTGCGAGAGATGCAGCTCCTGTACCTCTTGTTAACAGCAGAAGAGACATCCCTGTGTCTTCTACAGAGCCTCAATGGAGCAAGGTGACCTGCATACCTGTGCTCATGCTCTGCTGCCTGGGTGATGGCCTCCAGCATCACCCTGGTAAAACCTGATGGCACCAGAGCTGCCACCGACACCATAGCCCAGCCTTGTCTCTGTCTTCCACATCCTCCCTGGTGGCACTGAACCACACAGGCTGGCTGTTTTTACAGAATCTGTCCAGATCTCTTGGTATAGACATGCTCTCTAATTTCCCTGCTTTCTGTACATGTTCGCAACCATCCTATTTGGTTCAAGCCCACAACAGAGAGGGCTGGATTCAACCCAGTGAATCAGCAGCTTGATTCATCATTAACAACACGCCTTTTCCAGGTTCTCAAGGCACCAGCACCAGATCTTGGCTATAAATCTTTTGCTATTAGAGCAACCACGCTAGAAGGTGTTACAAAATCCTGCTCCAGGCACATGGAACAAAAAATGTTTTTTTTTAACATTGACCTGTGATTTTCCCCATTCCTATTCATCCAAGAGTAAAACAGCACCAAGGAGTTTCTCCTAGGACCCAATGGGGTATCGTACCATGTGTTTGGTAGGTACCCTTGATGGTTTTTTGTTAGTCAGTTGCCTTGGTGGGTTTAAAAATACTTTAATTGATTCAAATACATTCACATCATTTCTGTAATGGTTTTTAATTGTGTAATTAGTGTAAATACATATAATCATGTAATTAGGCTGTGTAATTACAATGTGTAATAATATTGTAGTGCTTTTGTACACATCTGTTTTAAACACGGACGAAAAAAACCCATGCATATTACTCCAAAACCATAACTGTGAGTCCCAGAGTGTCTGTAAATATTTACTTATATATATTACAGTTTTTCTTGTGTGATCATGGAAGTTTGAATACAGGAATATATATGCCATTGTGAGGCTGCCGGGGAGACACTGAATACTTTTGGAAATCAGCTCCATTAAATTGTGTGGTGCCAACATGAAATGGTGATGTTCAGGTGGGGCATGTCTAAAGACAGATGTTGAGGAAAGATGAAGGAATTTAGCTGAAGACGTGATTATAAAGCGCACTTAATTCCTGCATGGATGACCTAACTGCAAAGGATAATGGTGCTTTTATCATGTGGCTTAACTCTCCTTTTTTTACCATGGAAATGGATGCTGGTCTGACCCAGCTCTCCTTAAGGTCAGTGAAAAAGCTCCCAGAGTCTTCAGCAGGGTAGGCTCACACTCCCTGCCAGACTGATCTCACTCCATGAAAGGCTTTAAGGTTCCTTATACCTGTGGGAAATCGGTGCCTTAATCTGCACCCCCCCTCCCTGCACTGGTAAAGTCAGCCTTAATTTCAGGGGTGTGAGGCACTTGGATTCGCCTACTTTTTTGAGCCAGGACAATGTGTCTCAAAAAGAAAGAGTTTGTGGCTGTTAAGTTTCATCAGCTCCCAAGTGGATCAGACAATCTGTTCCACGATGCTGAAAAGTGTTTCAAAATTCACATAATTAAACTACAATGGGTTTAATAGTTAGTAATTACTGACTCGCTTTGAGTAGTTCAGGTGAATGTCTCCAACATTCATCTACATTTTACTCATTTTAAGAAAAGGATGGTAAATCCCCAAACCAGACAGATGTTGCAGGTTTGCATATGTGACATCCTTCACCCCCAGCTGTGGAAACAATACCGTACCTGTCACTGGTTTTGTACAGAATTAATGAACAGTTTGCAAAATGTATCACATCCTTGATAGCTGATGGACAGGTTAATAATGCCTTATTTAGATTTCACAGGAGCATGACCCAGTTTCATTCACACATTGGCATTGCAGTTAACTACAGTGAATACAGCATTTAATGCAAACACATGCCAGTGCTGGAAGGCTTCTGTGCAGTTACCTGAGTGGAAAACTCCTCGTAACGGTGCCTCAGATGAAACTGCACAGCTGGCTAATACCTCCTTTGCAATATGTACTGATCACTTCAGGATTCACCAGTCTTTCCAAAGGGTCTGCAAGAAGCCATGTCACTCTAACAGCTCCTTGCTACCAAGAGGAGGTTTGATTCTCCCTCCCTTCTCTCCCTTCTGAACCTGCAGACCGTATGCTTGTCAACAACAGCCCGCGTGCTGCTGGAGCTTGCAGGACATTTCTGTGATCTGATCTGATCACTAAAACAAAGCAGGAATGTGTTAACATTTTTTTTTTTTACCCGGTGAACTCCAACATGCAGCTCAGCAGCCATGAGGCAGGAGGATGGAGCCTGTGCCTGGGGGAAGAAAGTCGAGGTGGGGAAGGCAACTGGACCTCCTTCATTTGGTGGTGATGAGCTGTTGGATCAGCTCCTATACAATGCACATCATTAGAATGAGCATCCAGGAGAGCATCCAAAGCACCCTACTGTGCCACAACACATTCATTGCTAATGGAGACTATGTATTCTAATGGAGACTAAAAGTGTGTATACGAAAGATAAATAGACTTACAATCTAATATCCTTATTTTAGTTCACTTGCTAGAATTAAAATCTTCCTTTTGTGTTGCTACTGTGTTAGGAAACAGCTACTTCACTCTGGAGAAGCCAGTATAATAACGGTTCAGATGAAAACCACACTGCCATGCATTGAAAATGATCGGTTTCTAACCAATTCATACTTTTTTGTTACTTAAGATGTGGACTGAATGATACATGTTATAATGCTCTTTCAGGCTCTTAAAGATTGAGTTTTCCAGTGCTACTAAAATGTTAGCCATGCAGACAGCCCGCAGTGAAATCCAGGTAAGTACCTTCGGAGGGAACTCTATTAGCGAAAGATGTGTGTCTGTCTGCCCATGGAGCATGAGAGCCCCCAGGGCTGGAGCCACCTCCTGATGGACAGGGCAGCATTTTGTTTAGAACATGCCTTAAAATGGTCAATTCACCTCCTTTATCATGACAGCCTCATAATCATGGAAAGATATATAAGCTGAAGACAGAGCTGGCTTTTTTGGCTCTGGCCAAAGGGCTCTGGGCAGCACCGGGAAAATGGTAGATGTTGGTGCACAACAGGACATTGGAACTCCATTTCTAAATGACCCGGGGACAGAAACGGCTACTCAGGAAGAAATCCACTTATTTCTTTGCCTGACAAACTGACCTCTTGCTGTCTTGGACCAAACACTTGCTGGAAAACTGCATGGAAACCACTCTATATTCAATTGGGAGAGTGGAGAAAACTTCTCCGAGCAAATGTTTTATTCATTGAATTTAGCTCCATGATTTCTCATGGTGATTTCCGTGGTAACGGGGTTTGATTTCCACATGTTTGCAGCTCAACCTGCTTGTTCTGCTTGTGCTATTCTGAGCCACTCCGTCTTCTGCTCACTACTCTTATTTGTTCTGGGAGGATGGTTCCTAACTTCATGTGGCTTGTTTTTCTTCTTCCTGAACAAATATCTGAAACTTTTGGAGAAAGGAGAAAAAAATCAAAGATTTCTAACTAATGAGGTGTAGCCACACAGAGAAAACCTCTGCATGGTGTGCAACTTTTTTGGTTGGACTTTCTCTTCCTTGGAATTTGCTGAGAGTTAACTGATCGCTGGTATGAATGCTTCCAGCAAACAAAGACTGAGATATCAAAGCAACCGCATGAGTTTTATTTGTATGTATCTTGGTGAACGCTTCTTACTGCTGATCTCCAGCAGCTGAAGTTTCTCACGGCAATCACTCAACACGCACGGGTCCTGCTGAACCTGCTGATCAATGATACACAGTTTTTTCTCTGTACAAATTCGGGGGTTGCTGCTTGCATAAGTGAAAAAGTGAAAGCCCTGAGCTGACTGGAGCGCAGAGGAGCCTGGTGCAGCATTAATGAGACCGTGGCATTGAGAGCAGTGCTCCGTCCCGGCTGGATCCCGCCTGGCAGCCAGGAGAGCGGCAGCCACCTGCCGAGCCGTCCAGCATTGCGAGGAGTAGGTGTCACCTTGTCCCCCCCGGCACTGCCATCCTCCCATCACATCCTGCCCTGCTCGCTATATATAGACACACCTCAGCCCCTGCATTTGCTGGAGAAACACAGGTTGGTTTGGGACACACCAACCTGTGTGGTGTCGGCATGACACCTGCAACGCTGCTTGGCCTTGTCCAAGGATGAGATTTGTGCTCATCCCTCTTTGGCTCTCCCTTATGCTATTTGAACAAAATAGTACCTCCTTTCAACTTTCTCTGTTTGACAAATGTTTCACAAGAGTTATTTTAAGCAATTTTTTTTTTTTCAGTAATATGCACTTTTATCATCTCTTCCTCATGAGGAACTCCAACCATTTCAGAAGTGTTAATTGAAAAATTCCTTACAGAAGATGCTGGAGGGAAGCAAATGTGCTGGAACCTCTGGGTAAACTGAGGCATGAAGCAGTTATGTGCTTTGCCCAAACGCATACAGAGTTAGAAATAGTCTTTTGACTGTCCACTCTTCTGCTCTGGCCTCAAGGCAAGGACTGAATCCAGCTTCCTCCTCTTTTGATTTTTGGGTGCTTTTGAGCAAAAATAGTGTTCATTTTGAATCCAGGCAACCGTAGTTATTCCAGCACTGAATTACTTCTCCCTTTCCTACACCTAACTCTATTTCTTTTGATTGCAGAGGGCTAGACAAGCTCTTGATGAGGCAGACTGGGCAGTGATGCCGGGCGACACTTGGTGTTTGTTCATCACACAAACAACTCAGAGGACCCTGCGCAGCTGCCTGTGTCTGAAAGGGGGAACACAGACCAAGCCCATAAATCCTGCATGTCAATGGAGTTTTTTTGCTCAAGCAGTATTTGAAGAAATTTGAACAAAGCTATGAGGCTGTGAAGATCTGAGCCACACTCCGCCTGGTGTCTGCATGGGCTGCTGTGAGTTTAGAGGATCTGTGCACTGTGCTCCTTTAGGTGATATACACATGTCCAAAGACAAAAACACCCAAAATGCCTCTTTCCAGATGGAAGCAGCACCTCAGCAACATCCGGAGGAGGGAAACGACACACAGAAATTGAAATGCAGAGACCAAACCAGCACATCCACTTGGCACAAGGTGCTGTGTGGATGTTAGCTGAGTCCTAAACCCAAAACGGCTGTGTCAGCTCAATGCTGCGCTGAGGTACATGGCCTCTGGGCTTGGTGCCGGCACAGAGCTGCTGCAGCTGCCTCCAGGCTGGGAGCAAGCAGTGTCCCTCAAGGGCCAGCATCTCCAAACCCTACTGCGTCACCTCAGCGCTGCCGCAACCTCCTTCCCTCCCAAGCTCAGGGAGGCACGTGCGTTGAAGAATATGCTGCCTCAGGCTGTTATGCTGTACCTAATGCTCGCCTAAAACTGTCTCAGCATGCGAAGTAATTGAATTAAGAATATTTTTCCACTGGGTACCAACAACTGTGCATTCTGCCCACTTTTTTTTAAGATGCTTTGAACCAGGAGTTACAATCTGACTCCAGGTCAATCTCTAGGTTCAGTCAGCTGGACAGAGGACAATGAGGCTTTTGTTTCAGGAGAAGAAAACCGTCTTCACAGTTTTGTTAGAACAAAGACTACAGGCTCGATTCAGATCTTGCTCACACCACTGTGAGGGCTGAAGTAGTTAATTGCAGCTGCAGCAGAAATCAGGTGATGGAGGTTTATCCTGGATGCCCACTTTGCTGTCGAAAAACACTCATGCCCCACACTGTTGGAGGTTCTGGGTGTGGGTTCAGCCTAAAAGGTGACTGAAGCCTGGACAGAGCTGCCAGACACAGCACACCCTGGTGCAGTGCTGGTGAGGCTGGATGCTAACAGCACTTGCTTTTATCCCATGTGTTATCCCCAGCCATAACAAGAGAAATGCTGCATCTTCAAAATGCTGCATTTCCTAGACCAGCTCTTCTCTATCTTTTTCTCTTTAAAGGAAAATGCTGCAAAGTGTTGATTGACAGTATTTGTGAGTATAGCTTTTTGCTTATCTACAAACCACTTATACTGCGGGCACTGCTTGCCTATTGCTCATTAGAAATAGTTAGTATCTATTTTCTGGAAGCTAAAAGAAGTTCCCCAGGCATGGCCCATGGCCCATTCAGTTTGTCAGCTGCGGCAAACATCATGTCTTCAATCAGTATTGTGGACTTCATCTCACGCACCGAGTAGCATAAGCCCTGGTAGCATTTGGCACATTTGAATTGTAATCTTTAGATGAGAATTGATTATTTTGTATGCGCCGACCTTCAGAAAAGTTTCTTACAGCAGCTGCTGAAATGATAGTATCTCCTAGGAAGATTATCATCGGCAGAGGCAGGTCGGTTGGTTCTACCTTGTTTATCTTTGACTGAACAAGGGAACAAATTCTCTGAAGCACAGCCTGAGATCTTATCGGCCAGAACTTAATAGGCATTGCCAGTTCCCTAGCACGTTTTGTGAGCTGCCCCCACAGCAAAGCTCCGAGTGAACGGTATTGGCCATGCCTGTGTTGCAAATATTTTTAAGTATAACTGTTAGGTAAATAACCAATTTTTCAGTTCAATGGCTGAAGCAAGCAGTGGAAAAGTAGTTTGGGGCTGAACTGAAACAGAATTTTTACAGTTTCTTTTGAAAAATGGGGTTTCCGCTACTTCCTATTGTGTCATTTTCTTTAAAATTAAACTGAAATATTCCATCAAATACTTTGGGAGTATTTAGATACTTGAATAACACTTTTATTGGTTAGTTTTAAATAAGCCTAATGTTGCACGAGCGGTACAAGGAATCAGTGAAGCCTGGCTTTCAATGAAAATCATGTGTCCTCCTTCTCCTACACGGCAAGAGTACAACCGCCCAGCTCCTTTGCCACTGTCCCATGACACCTCCAGAGCAATACTCTGTTTCCTCTTACACCCATGCAACCTTCTGTCTATGATACCCATCTTTCTCATGTCCTCAGATCCTTCACTAGTACTTCCAGCTCCCTCCACACCCCAGACCTTTCCAAACTCCCATGCTTCCCACATGTCCCAAACGTCTCTTACAGCCTCTCTCCTACAGGACTTTTGGCTTCATTCCACTTTCCCTACTTTTTTTTTAGATATATATCTCTACCCACATACAGAAATACTCGCAATATTTCCCATGTACTCTACCTAACTTTATTTAGCATGACAGATGATCAAGAGACGGCAGGCAGTGCAGCATATCTGAAATGAGATTTGTGCTGACTTGGTCAGCCAAGTGCTGTTAAGTGCTGAATCTCCTGGCTTTCCCTTAGTGGGATCACTAGCTAGTGCTCTCTTTTTTTATCCAGTCGTTGATCTTTAGGACACTTCTGGGAGTTTGATTTTTTTTTTAAGACGTTAGCCTTTTGTTAATTTTTGTTGAAATTGGACAATGGGTTTCAAAGTTATTAGGGAGGGGGACTGATAAACAGGTGGGCAGATAAACAGTGTAATTTCATAAGGAAATTATTTTGATGGGAAAATAAGGAATTTTTGCTTTCAGATATCAAAATGAAATGTATTAGCATAAAAAAATCCAACTAAAGCAAAGCATTAAATTCAACAGCCATCGATTAAAAAGCTTTGTTTCTTGAAATACTATTGCTCGCTGAAATTGCAGTTTGTCAAAAAAGGCTTCATAATTGGGTTTGTGTTGGTTTGAGATCTAGCTGGTACACATCACACCACAAGGAATCATGGTGATATTGTTGAAAATAAAGTTTAATTTCTGAATATATTGATTGTTGTTGAAAAAGTCCTTCTGTTTCTTGGAGAACAGGGAAATATAACAATCAGAAATGTCATCCTTGCTACCAGCTCTGGAAGTATGTGAATTGAACTCCAGAACTTAGACATGTTGCAAATCTAAATAGGGAGCTACAGTTCCTTTACTTGCGTTATCCAAATGTGTAGTGCAGCGTGCAAGCGTATGACCTGCCACTGTAGCGCCAAGGTTGGTATGCCTGTTATCATCTTTTTAAAAGCAACAATATTAATGCAGTCCTGGAAGGATAGGAGGGCCAGCCATTCATTGCTATAAGGCACAAATTCTTCCTTTAGATGAGAATGCAAGTTAAAAATCAGATTACCCAAATGGGAGAGCAGAGCATAGAAGGAGGACTATTTTTATCTTAAATACCCCATTATGTTCATTGGGAATAGGGAGATAATCTGTCACCAGAAAATGGCAGACAAAGCACAATTGTAATCCCTGAAGACTAAATTTCTTGGAAACTTAGAGAAGGAAGTGTCAAATACTAGGTTAATTCACTTTACTAATTCAATAGGATTCAAACGCTGAGGAGGAGTCGGAATGGAAAGACACTGCTGTACTTTCCAAGGCACACAAGCCAGGCAAAGTTGATCTTTGGCTCTACCACATAGCCCTGCCAAATGCATCTGCTCTCACCTAATGTATTCACACTGTACCCATCTCCATCACGTGCCCAATCTGCAAGGACTGTCCTGTCAGGAGCAAGCAGCTACCTTTCTTCAGAAGAGACCTCACCTTTTGGGCACATGATATTCGATACCGACAATCTGATTTTCAGAGATTTGAGTGGCATGTCTCGGTAAATTCCAATTCTGGAAATAGGTATTAGATAGCCAAAGTTAGGAATCCAATGATGATGGCACCCAAAGGTAGGTATGTTCTCCATTCATTTCTGAGTCTTCCTAGTTAGAATGTTTGTTAGTTCAGGGTTAAGATATATGTATTTTTTTTTGTTATTGGCATCAGTCTACTATCAGCTGAGCAGAAACCAACCCTTTTTTACATACTTCAGCCATCAGTCATTCTCCAGATTCAATTTTCGGTCAATTTTCATCCAATATGTGCTATACTTGAGTCAATGATCTAGAAATGAAAAGTACCAAGTACCTCAAACTGTCAAAGCAAGCCAGTTCATAAATTCCACTCTTAGAAAAAAGGCAAAAAACATTAACTAGACTGGACAAGTGATGAATTGCTGCATTCTTTTCCTGTTAAAAAAATGGAATTGGTCAATGCAGCGGGCTTTGATCTGAGTGATAGCTATTACAGCCCATGTATACTTATTATATGATAACATTCACCTCCTGTTCCCAAGCAGGGTAAGAATGAAAATACCATTTATAATGCTTTTCTGTTAGAGTTTAGAAAGTAACACCAGACATACATTAAAAAAAATAGAAAAATTCCCTTTTGCTTTTGTTTTTTGTCTGCTTAAATGACGATATTGTATTTTTTTTCTATAATTATGAAACTATAAATTGAGAAAACACCTACTCCTAGGATTATGAAAGTTGAAGGTCAGAAATAAAAGTGAAATAACCAGATTTGCTAAGCAAATGGGATACAAATACATGCTCTACGAAAAGAGAGGCAAAAAAGGCAGGGAAAAGAAAGATGCAAGGAGAACCAAGGTGAAACTGAGGCACAGCCCAGGAAATCTGACCAAAAAAGAAAATGGAACAACTAAAAATATTTGTTAAAATGCCTAGTTCGAAAGAGATTATACGTTTCCTCCCTGTAACTTTGACAATGAGGGCCTTAATTTATGCCAGAACACAACCTAACTATAGGTCTAGACAAACATAAGCTGATAACTGTGATTTCAATGCTATGCAGAGCTTTAGAGAATATTCTGAAGAATAATGGGACAAAACATAATGGAGGTTTAGCGGGTTCTGAATTAACCTGATGGGTTTTAGGTGTACCTCTGGAGTATTAAAAAAGAATCTTAGTAGCATATACTGTGCCATGGTGGGAATCAACATCACTGGCCACTAGGACCTCTCGGAGTGCTTACCCTGTTTCTTTGCCATGATAACTGCCCCTGTGCTTCCTGTGCTCTGAAGGGTCCTGTGCGTTCTTGATACACATGTACAACTGTATATGCTTCAAGGCTTGTAAGTCTACAACAGGATGGCACCATTGAAAGCATGCGTGCTCACATCCATAGGCATGAAGTAAGGATTTGGGTGGAAAGGGAAAGAATACGAAGATGCCTCATCTCTGGAGGTATTCATGGCCAGGTTGGATGGGGCTTTGAGTCTAGTGGAAGGTGTCCCTGCCCATGGCAGGGAGGTTGGAACTAGATGATCTTTAAGGTCCCTTCCAACTCAAACCATTCTATGATATGATGATTCTATGCCATGAACTTTCAGGTGAGCCGTCAGAACCCAGACTGTTGGTTGTTCTGTTTTCCTGCTGGATGTCACAGCACCATGAACTTATCTTCCTGGACTTCTCTTCATATTTCTTCATTAAGTCAGATGTAGTCTTTGCCTAGAAACAGGGAGAATTGGTCCCTTCCAAAGTGGATACCCTGTAAAAGCCAAAGATCTAAGCAGTGGCCTTTGGACTTCCTCTTTACACTGCTTTTCCAGATGTTCCCAGGTTGCTCTTTCAAAACCACTTTCCATAGCACAGAGGGCAAAGGTCAATATTACCCTACCCACAAAAGTTTTTTGAGACTGATGTTGGGTGAGCACGTACTCTATATCTGTCTGCAAGGACATTAACTTCACTGAAAAGCAATGGATGGGCTTTGGCTGGACTTATGGAAGAAGGTGACACCTTGGCAAATTGTTTGTGATCAGGGTATAGAAATTATTCTGAAATATGAAATCCTATCAGTTCATGCTGTAATCCTCAATACTTAACATTTTGAGAACATTTTTATACCTATATTTGTGTTTGAGTACAACCTTACTATCTCTAACCTTTGTGAGAACTGCTTGATAGATGAGCAGACACAGCCTCGGATGCCAGCTGTTCACTAGTGTATAAATGATTGATCAGTGTATAAACCTGCTGATCTTCTGGCATCATTTTAAACATACAACTTCTAATCATTTCACAGAGCCCTTTTAGGGATTTATTTAAGATAAGCTTGTCAGTCCTCTTCAGGAAAATAGTTGGGCTGGTGGTTATATGGGAAGATTTATTGTACTTAATAACATGTCATCTTTGCCTGTATGGGATAAGAATTAACATCTACAGAGCAGCAGGGAGAATACTTATAAAACTGAAGCAGAACAATGGAGGGCAGTTTTGCTCTTTAGAAAGCTGCCGCCTCTGCTTGGAAATGATGAAGCCATGTGCCAGTGAATGCTTTCAGCCATCCTTTTAAATTCAACAATTAGATGCTGCAGGCTAGTTCTGAAAGGGCACAGAAATGCAGCCTTAATGCCGATACAAATTTTTATTTTCCCAAGCGAAGTTGCTCCTTAACCATTTGGCATTACTTCTTTCCATGTTGCCAAATCCAGTATTTTCATTAAGGGTGCAAGTGCTGTGTTTTGTGGCTCTTCTCCTATGTACGGCACTTTTATACTTTGCCAGCATGGCTTCTGTACTGAATTTCCAATCAACCCTCTGTCAATGTTTTCTTCTCCTTAATATTTGAAACACACTGAATGATTTCTAGTACACTTCCACTTTCTCTACTAGACCAATATTTGTCTGTGTGGGATATAGGATGTCTGATCTTTATTGTTTTATCAGAGTTTTATTTGCAAGGGGTCAGCCAGTTGTTATTGTCAGAGTGTTAGTGTCGGAGTGTTTTTCAAAGGAGACGTGAAAGTATTTTATACATATCAAACATTAAACTACCTGAAAAATATTGTTTGAAGCTCTGTGCTCGAGAATTATTCATGACCATTTAAAAAGTGTATGAATTGCTCTAATGGATTAAATTTACTCCCACCCTCTAAAATTCTTACTGATTTCACAGGATGAAAAAAAAAACCCACTGCATGATCACGTCCAACATGCCCAGTGGAAAAACTTTGAAGGTTTTGGTTCAATAATCTACTTAAAAAGAAAAAGAATACTAGTAAACATTTTGTATAAAATGAATCCATTTCAGCTATGCCAATCTAATTTGGTTTTTGAATGTGCTTTTTTAAAAGTAACCATTAAATAACTGAACTATTGCACATATTCCAGATGCATCCATTTTGGCAGGCATTTACATAACACTGCTATTTTTCTCAATTCTTATCCAATATGCACTTAGCATTAACATGTATTATTATGGTAGAAATGTAAAAAATACAGCTAAACTATCGCTTCTGTGTTCAGGAAGCAAGAAATTATCTACCTTTACACTCATTGCTGATAGCAAAACTGGTGGATTTTCTCAGTATTTCCAGATTGCTGTCCACCTATTAGACCCTACAGTGGGCATTCAGGGTCTGTCTCCAGCTGTACCAGACAATGGGGAGCATTAATATTGTAAAGATTTATCTTGATTGACTGAACTGTCCATGTGCAGTGAGAGGTTATGGAACCCTTGGAAGAGGGAGGATGGAAAGCAAAGACAGTCATGGAGAGGCATAAAGTGCCCCGACACTGTTAGTTCAAACAACAGAGCGTATGTTGGGATGATTTTGTGTCTGAATTCAGCCCACATATAGAAAAGAAAGGAGGTGGCTCCTGGTTTCCTTCTTCACGTCTTTATCTCCTTCCAGTGAAGAAGAAGGAGGAGATAGACCTAAAACATCCAGATTTTCTCCAGACTGCTGTGAGCCAGTGGCAATGTCCATTTTCTCTTTCTCTCAACTGCTGTGATGAAGAGGGCCAAAGAAGTCTTTGTGTGTGCTAGCAAATGGCTGATTCTATAAGCATAGCCTGGTGCAAAATGATACGTCAAGGAGCAAGAAACACAGCCATGCACTGACAGAGAGCATGTGCAAAGTCAGCTGAACATGAACTGGAGAGGTGCTGGCATCCAGAAGGGCTATGACCACCTCAGCTGCAGATAAGGAAACACTGATCAGAAGTTGAGGGGCTTTAACATCTCTGGGTACGGCAGAGGGAGAACTACTCCCAGAACAGTGTCCAGCTCTGGTTCCACAGTTTACACAGTGCTGATAAACTGGAGGGGATTCAGGCCATTCTTCAGCCTGTGTGATCTTGGAGAGTAGTTAAAATGATCATGCTGATACCTTCAGCATCTTAACAGACATGGAGTTATACGAAGAGCAGTGAATTTTTTGGCACATACTAGACAGGAACAATATACTTAGTGATTAGGAGAGAATCAGCTGAGAACATCAAAAGGTAGGAACTGAGGGAAATAGCCTACAGGAACCTGAGCAATGGTCTGTCTTGTGTCAAACGCTGCCACCTAGAAGGGTGCAAGTGCTTTGAGATGAAAGAGCATTTTGAGATGAATGACTTGTGCAATGACATCCTCATGCCAGCTCATTATGACCCTGAAAAGTTTTAGATTTATGAAACTAAGGGGAAGGCAGCTCGTAAAATCAAATGTGCTGTGGTGTTGTAAATACATTTAGTCAAATGGGATTGCAACTAAACCTCTGTTTTCGGTTTTGCCATGTCTTTAGAGTACATTTCATGCTAAATGCACTTGAAGTAGGTGCATAAAAATATTTCTGACAGCTGGAGTGCTTGCATGATGAATGCCTGAAAGACAACATAATGACAAGGACCATGTGCTACAAGCCAATTAACTTATTTTATTTAAAAACATAAATTAAGAAAAAAAGTACTCCAGATAGATACAGAGATATGCAAAATCTTGATAGAATGTCTTTGGATTATAATTTCACTTAGGTATTGTGTTCGTTTCTAGCAAATGAAGTTAGTCCACACCTACAGCAATCTTGAGTGCAATATTACTCATGAAGATCATGTTTCTATTTCCTCTTCCACTGCTGTTTTCTGGTATTGTATCAAGTAGAACTGTACAAACATACCAAACTCAACAAAGATCTTGGCAGCCAAGAGCAGAACCCTAACTTTCAGCTGCAGCAAACTTGGCCCTGGTAGGGTCATCTCAGAGCCAAGGAACTAATATACGTGGGTGTCCTCATCTGGGCCTGTCCCAGGACCGGGCTTCTCAGGCCTCCAGGCAGAGGTCAGTGGGAATGACACACTGGAGAGCACCAAGTCTGTCATTCAGGAGAATGACAAAAATGTTTTGTTTGCAAACAGAAAATGACCCTGGCTTTATGAAACTGCTGAAAAAGAGTCCAAACAAATTCACAGTGGAAATGAAACTACTGACTTTTTCAATCATGAGAAAGATTTCCAAGAAAATTTCTGGAACTTGCTTCAAGAAGGAACAATTACAGCTCGGTTCTGTAGGCTTCCTCTGTGTGCGAGGACAAGACATTAGGGCTGGTGTGAACATATGGACAGCCCGGGCATGTCCCTGAAATGGCAGACTGAACTGAGCAGCAGCAAAGTCCTCATAGATCAGCTGTTCTCAGTCACAGTCCAGATTCTTGGCACAAACCTGACTTGATTTTTTAGTCTACACTTTGCCCCAAAACATTCATGCAAGAACAGCTGAGTCATGAGCCCTCCCGTTCTCTGCTGTTCCTCCTAAAAATGTGGTTTCTCTCAGTAGGGAAGAATGTGTGGATGGTGGGGTATGATAATCTTTGTGTGTGACTAGCCCTACCCAGAATTAAATACGTGCCAGCTAGTTCCCTGTTATATATCTATGTATTATGAAATATTTCTGAATTTTTGTCAAAGCTTCAAAACATCCTTTCTAACGTAACTACTAGTGATGGCACCATCAGACTTGTCACTTTTTAGCTCAGTAAATATGGCATTGCTTGTAACAGGTCATAGACTTCATTTTAAGTTAACAACACAGATCTCCAGATCTGTTCAGGCTTTGTATGAACTTGTCTTGACCAGCCTGGAGATTTGTTTTAGTTTGTGACTGCACTTTCTAATGGCTTCATACTCCATTCCCATGAATCATGTCACCCCACTTCGTAATGCTCAACACCTCTGTGCCTTGCTGCCCTACAGAATTTTCCAGTTGAGCATAGAGCCCATACAATGCACTGAGTCCCCTATACTGTTTAAGAAGCTTTTTTTTTTTTGCGGATGCCTGGTTTTTTACTACCAGCATGCCTTTAAGTCCCCATACTTGGTCCCTCATATCATGAGCTCATTAAATGGAATTACAATTTCTGTAAACTGAGCTATTGTATGATCCTCCTTACAGAGTGTAACAGCAAATGGGATGCATCTTTCTATGAGACAGAAAGCAGTTCACCATGTTCTGTCCCTGCCCGTGGCAGGGGGGTTGGAACTAGATGGTCTTCAAGGTCCCTTCTAACTCTAACCATTCTACAATTCTATGTTTTTCCTTCCTTAATCAGTGGGGAACTAGGACGCTTTATTCATGGTCTCCAGCTTCTTCAGTTAAGTAATTAATGCATATGTTTAGGACTAATTTTACTTTCTCATTATAGAAAGTGGAGCTGGAAAGGAACCGTTGGATCAGCTGATAAATCAATCAGCACTACGGTGAGATTGACCTTTATTTAATAAGATATTTTAATCAGCTTTCAGCTTCTAGTTTTGATGCCTCATTTGTCTCCCCTTAAGAGTATCATCATTTAGCACACTAGTAAAGTAGTTCCCTGATAAAATACTTTTATCAAGGCTTAGTCTCTTAAATACAGAATTTAATAATTCCACCACTATTTAGCTTTTCTAATTCGCCTTCCATTGCTGAACAACAGCATATCTAATCAACAAAGTCAGGAATCAAACTCAGCTATTCCGAACACCACTCCTGGGCTTTTCCCTTGCAGCCACTCAATACCAGTAGAAAAATCTAAGCAGCTTTTCACATGTATATGCATGTGCTTCTCACATGCCCATAAACACAAAAGTAGACATTTTCAAAAGGAAGACCTGGAAGAGTCTTCTAAGTCTGCATTGAAGAACCTTGAGTTCTGCTCTCACTCCCAGTTTCTTCCCCTCAGTTTCTACTAAAACCTCAAAAATTCTTTGATCTTCTGCTTGCCTTAGTTTGGGGATTTCAGGCTTTCATCTCCAATCTCCAACAACAGTGTCCTACAGAAAATACTGTAGACTGCTGTGGAGGAGGGGGCCCAAAAATCCTCAGGCTGGAGCTGTTCTGCTTTGTGTGACAGTATTCAATACACAACAGGCAAGAGTGGATGACACTAAGGCACTGCTAAGGAAAGACGTGGATTTGGATCCAATGATTGTTCATACAATCCTTGGACGGAAGTTCATACCTTGGGCACAGATCCTATAGCAGTGCTATGAGACTCTTTATCCTGGAGAGATGAAGTTTCCTCTGATGCCACCACAATGAAATCTCCACATTTATCTTTATGGTTTCTCTTGTAAAAATGTTATTTATATAGTTGAAATCACAGGCAAATGGTCACCATTACCTAAAGCAGGAAATTTTGGGGAAAAAAACTTTATTTAAAAAAATCTGTCAGATCGGCTTCTAGTTGCAGGTTTCTAGATGAAATATGCCTTGTACTACTTGCTTACTGTTCTTATACTCAGAGCTCCTTGTAGCTCATTGTGGAGGTGATACCTGAAGGAAAATAGGTTGTAATTAAACTAAGAAATTAACAAATGGAGCTAATTGCAGTGATGCTATGATGGATGAGCCACTTGTCAGTGGCTGAAAGAGAACATGTGAGCTCTTCACAGCTGTGACGAGACTTTGTTCTTGGCTGACATGCCAGAGAATCATGTTTTGAAACTAGAAATGAGGGCCAAGAATTCCCAACCTGGAACCTATGGCTGTGGGCTTCAAAGAAGAGCCTGATTTTGCCTTTCAAAAGCAGGGTACCTAAATACTTCTCCTTTGAGGCAAGAGCATAAAACTTTTAACGTAATTCCAGCTTCCTCTGGCCAGCTGCAGCCTGGCAAGTGCATGTGGTGGGCTGTCTATAGCAATCCATCACAGACCACTCCCTGATGAATTTCGTCCACATTTGCCTTCTCAAATGGAAATTAAAGTGGCCAAGTTGGTTCTGAGTTCAAAGTCACCTTAAGCGCTTTGAACACGGAGCCACACACCAAAGCAGCAAGAGGCTGAACTGGATCACTCTTGAACTCTTCAGAAAGGAAGAGACTAGCAGACGTGAAGAGAAATACCAGTGTGAAAAACGGAAGAGAGTAACAGAAATCCTGCATTTTATTTTTGAAAGTATTTCTATTTTTGTAAAGTACATGCTAACGGAAATGAAAAGGTCTGTGCACTGACTTTTTCTGTATCAGGAGGAGTCAGGGGCTACGCAACGTTATAAAAAAGGGACTATGTAATTTTATTGGATAAAGAACATGGGTGTACAGGGGGTATACGTGGTGTTCTGACTGGATCTGTACTCTTTATTATTACCGGAGCTGTTGGCAATTCTTTTATGCATTTCAGCTATATATGAAAAATTAAATCAGGTTATTGACATTCATATGTTTATTAAACCAATTTTGAACAAGTTAGCCTTAATGTTTGTGAGTGTATGCCATGAGAACTACATGCTGATAAGCAGGACTTCGCAATTTCACAGCAGTGTGCACATGCATTGTGACCTGAGCTATTTTCCTTTTGAAGAATGACAGTTGATGTGCACTCTGTCATGTAGTCCCTCGATGGGACAAGTGCATCGCTAGCCTCCTGTCACTCAGCTTCAGGTACTAGGGCTTTTGCAGACAGTTCTATGTTGCAGCAGCAATCATGTGGGTAGACTGTTCCTGTTTACAGAAGATGATTCTCTAGCCAAAGGTGTGCAAATATCCGTGCAGGACTATTTTTTGGTCTTTTACAGAAAACTGTTTTGTCACCAGGAAACAACCTCCCCTTAGCTTCTGTCTTTAAGTGTGTTTATTCTGCAGTGACTGCAGCTCCAGCAGATGTATGGAGCCAGCCTTCAATAACCTGCATCAGGCCCTGACAGCACTGGCATGGAGAATAATAAGGATGTAAGTGTCAACCAACTGGCAAGGCCTGGGTTGGGCATCCTGCACTGAGCTCCGAGCTCTCTGCAATATGGCTGCTGGCAGCGATGTGGTGTAGTTTGAGTCAACGTGAGTTGCAATCACTGCAAGGTAGATGAATCCTTCAAATCTCCTGTCTAGCTCCCTGGTCCTTTTATCTATTTCAGCCCTAGGCTTGTAACTCCAGGAAATCTACAGTGCAAATTGCTTATCTGTGACCATATGGGCCCCAAAGATGAGACAAATGTTAAACATAAACACCTTGTGAAGCTGTTCTATCCATCAGAAAAGCCACAGCTGTCCACACAGGGCTTCATCCACCTGCTCTGACTGATATTACTTAACAGGATAGTTTCTTCTGAATGCTCTTGTATTTATCACTCATAACGCAGACCAAATTACCACTTTCTACCATAAAAGTAATTGCCTTGCACTCTATATTTCTTTTGGAAACTTCTCATTTGGTCTCTTATCCCTTTGGCTAGAACTTTAATTTTATGTCATTAAGACATTACAGTCCAAAATGTTAAATTATGTCATTATGCAACACATGAAGGTTTATGTCTGCTGTTGATGGCTCACTCAAAATGGTGTTGAAGAAGCTTAAAGCTAACATGAATTCTGACCATTTTTGTTATCACCCTGCATGCCATTAGTTTAATAACATACAGGCCTTTAAGTCATTACTGTTAGTTCCTATGAATTAAAGAAAACCATGTAATACTGTTCTCTCCCCTCCTTTTGCTAATGGCATAAACATAATGTGAAAATCTTTTTAGAAATACCTTTTTTCCTTCAAAAGTCAGTTCTTTAAATGAAAAAGGTATGGATTGTTGTGTAAAATTTGCATGATTAGGAAACTGCGTTAAATAGAGTATAACCTGAAGAAAGACTGCTAAACTTGAGTCATATTTCTCAGACATGATACCTGCATGGTAGGTTACTCTCATACCTAAGCAAATACGAAATGAATACGCACTATTTTTATCATGTAGTGAAAAAGAAAACTTTCTCGTATGGCAAAAATACAGCCGTCTTCTCCCATGAATAACTTTAACAGTCAAATTCCTTACTTACGAGCATTCATTAACCTATGTAAATATACAGAACTGAAGTCATCAAAAGCATAGAGTAGGTGGGCAATTCATCATGTTAAGTCTACAGAGAAGTACAGCTTGCTCTTTTTCTGTCATCTTCTCACCTTTTTACCATCTTGTTGTGTTCCATATACTTTTAACTGTTTCCTTGTAACCAATGCTCAAAAAAAATTGCGGTGCCAGGTACTTGTACAGCCACTGCAGCCTCTGATTAACGAGCCTGTGGGACCTGATCTGCAATGAAGCCTCCAGATAGAACTATTACCTGATTAAGAAACTAGCTGCCCAGCTGTCTGATCATTGCCTAAAAATTTCTTGTTCTTGAAGGTTTTTCCACATAAATGAACACTGTTGTGACGGTTACACTTAATTTACTGTCTCTTCCCCTCTGCTGAGCTACCATATAACGATATCTATGTGCCTGGGGCAAAGGCCCAACAGCAGAGAAGAGCTGGCAGGGCAAGCAGAGGTTCCTCTTGGTACAGTGTTGTTTCCTTCCCAGGTGCATTCTCCAGAAAAGGCATGATGGAGCCATGACTGTCCCTTAAGGGGACACCTTGCTTATTACAGGCTATAGGATGTCCAGGCTTATGACCAAAGGACATCGACACCACCAAGGGGAAGGATACCCTGAGCTCCCACCCAGTGGAGACACCTGACCATTTGGCCACATCTTTGGCCCCTTGGAAGACAGCAGCAGCTCGGGGACTCCTCCTTGAGGATGCTCATCATCCATACCTGCTAATCCAGAAGTGGGGGCGAGCACAAGCCTGGAGGCATTCTTCATGTCGGTGAGGACGGGGAAAAAGGGATGGGGTGCGTTTAATATGCTTGTCATGAGGGCTTTGTCTTCACATTGTAAGAGTAGCTTGGAAGGCTGAGGGTGGGATTGCTTATATCCTTAGTCTTACCTTCTTGTCTACATGACAGACATGCTAGTGATATTTACATATTTCAATATTTTGGCATCCTGACCATTTCTAAGAGATGCATGGATACTTTGGATGTGGACTAATGCTGGTGAGCATTTCTCCATATCTCCTAACCCAAAATGGGCCAAGGGGTAGTGCCAGTGGTACAGACAGGAGGTTGTTTGGAGCCAACTCAAGGACAAGTGTTGGTCCTAATTTTCTACCAGCCTCTTCATCATTATGTTGTAAGTAATCAATACCCTCTCTAACCACAGATCAGTGCCCCAAACTGGTCACCTGAGCATGCAGATAGTGACTGCCAGGATGATAAATTCGCCTCACAAACTTGTCCATATGAACCCAAAATCTGTCTCCTAAACATTGTGGGCAGCATCCAGAGTCAAATGACTTCTAGCTGCAAAAATGTATAAGTACTACCTACACATCCCAGTGCCAGCTTCAGAGTGCAGCCTTTTTGGCAGAAACCCCTCCTTGGTCTGTGGGGACCATGGCGCAAAGCCCTGCTCCATGAACACAGCACGGGGAACAGCAAGCTGCAGCCCATCTTGTAGAGAGATCAGAGACCACTGGAGGGAATTAAGTGCTTGTGCCTTGTTGGTTCAGTAGGACGTTTGCTCACTAGGATGCAGGCAAGCTTTCTTGGCGTCCAAAAGGCCAGAAGAATGACTGATCTCTGGTCAGCAAAGCAGAGAGCTGGTACTCTGCTGGTACTGGTACCTTCCACGTCCCCACCACTGATGGGGGTGGTGGTGTCTACCCATGTCCCCACCGTGCTCTCCTGGGACTCATCTGGGGCTGGGGCTGTGCCCAGAGGCAACACATGCAGGTAGGGAAATGCCGGGGGGCTGCAGGGCAATTTAGACTTGCTCTGTTGCTGCTTAGCAGAAGCTTTTAATGACGAGGGGTGAAAGGATATCCTTTTTAGAAGACAAGTTACCTTTTTTCTTTTCACTTGAAAGACAGATTAAGAAGTGGTGGACATTAGGCTTGACTGTGAAGGACAAAGTGGGGTGGGTCCCTTTTTGTTGGGTTCTGGTTTGCTTTGAAGCTGGTCGTGTGGTACATTTCTGTGCTTAATCCAAGGAAAATGAGCAAATTATTTTGTCCGACATGCTGAGGACCAAATGTTCTGGCAGGAGCTTGTGCCAGCGACGTGAGAGGTGATGAGCCTCCAGAAGCTGTTTTTTACTCATAAGGTGCCAAAACAGATGAGGTTCTTTCATAAAAGTAGTTGTAGGGTTCATGATCCCTGTATGGTATAGACAAATCAGACACAGTGCTGATGCCAAAAGTACTTATGGCATAGCTGTGAACGCTATTTTGATAAGTATTTTAATTTTCAAATGCAGATGAATATTATCTTTACAGAAAAGGGCCACAGAGGCAGTCCTTGAAACTGATGCCCTCAGTTTACCTGCAGAACAGAAGTACACAGGCATTTGCAAGCAACATACACTTTCCTTAACCAACAACATTAGTAGGCTCCAACCAGGTCTGGAATCGCATGTGAAGTTCAGTCTTCAAGTCCATTTATCTTTGGGCTGAGTGTGCTGACTGTCTGCAATTCAGCAAGCTGGGGCCAGCGGGCTAGTGCTTTCAGATATATGGATAATGGTCCTTCTGGAGCAGGACTGAGACCAGCTATTTTTGTACTACACAGGCTGCCAAGCAGCTTTTGATTTCCAATCCAGTGATGAAGGGCTCCTAATATCTTTGCTATTATTAGAAGCAACCTATAAAATTACAAAGGTGGTGGATGAGTTGAATGCAGAATCCTGCACTAATGGACACTCAGTGGAAATATTAGGGGATCAATGTGAAACAGATAAAAGAAAGTACTTCTTCAGCAGTCAATAGTGAGCATCAGGAACTCCCTGCCATGTGGTGCTGTAGAAGTCAACAGTATCAGCAGGTTCAGAAGGGATTAGACAGATCTAGGGACTACAGGCCCATTAAAAAGACAAGGTGGGGAGGTGCCCTCTGTGGTATCTGTCACATCAGCTGTGGATGCTGGGGGAGTACGAGGGGAAGGGGCTGCAGACATCAGCCAGGCTTGCACACATCTCTCCTCTTGCAACTACGTGACAAACTACGGCACTGAGCCAGTTTCATGTTCTTAATACAGAAATGTGTTTTATACCAAACCCACTGCATGAATATTCAGTTACTACAGCATCCTGGATTCCTGTGAGCTGACTGATGAGCTCAAAGCAACACAATCAAACAAGAACTAGGATTCTTCTTCATTCCTGGCTCTGATCCTTAGTGCCTCGCTGTATAGGTGGTCCCATTACACAGCTCATCACCAGTCTCCCAAGCCAACACTCCCTCCTTACTGTGTACTGTGCTAACACATAGAGTGGGAATGCCATATTACAGCCATTCATATTACAATGCAAAGCCTTAAAGGAACCAAATCAACAAATCTTCCATGGAGTACAGAAAAAGATGGACATAGTGAAACTTAAATACTAATGAAATAATGTACAAGTGGGTAACACAAAACCATCCCACCTACAACTCTAAAAACTGTTAAGGATAAGTCATGCATAACGCAGCAATTATGGCAATTTTGAGCTTTCTTCAATTTTGGAAGCTGAAAAGCATTCCTCTTCCCCTTGCATTTCTTCTTTCCCAGCAATTTAGGAACTAAGCCAGCATGCCAACTTTTAAGTATAAAATAAAATGAAACAGAGAATTGTTTTTAAGCAATTGCCCTCAAGGCCACCCAATAATAGTGTTTCTAAAGCAGTCCTACCTTTGTTTTCCAACTTGAGCTCCTCTGCTAGCAAGCTGTCTTGTCTGTTGCCAAGCACAAATGCCAGAAATGAGAGGATCAGGGCATCCAAGATTCCAATAATTGCCAGGATATATGCCCAGCGGACTGAACAAGCCCCCAGCGTGTACTTGTCTGTCTTTTCACCACACATCCGTTTTACCTCATCTGAATCCCAGCCATCAGGAAAAATCATACAACCCAGGACGAGACAGGCAGCTTGGAGAAAAAAGAAAAGGAGAACAATGGGATAATGAGACCAAACTTTCGTTTTGATGAGAACCTACACAGTTATCATTAAAGCAACACACTTTTTCATCCTGAGGTTCAAAGCTAGGTTACTTAAAAACAAGTCACAGAATTTTATGCTGTGATTAAGTATTTAATATAAAAACTAAAGATACAACTTCAATCGTACACCTTGTGTAAAAATAAGTTACATCCTAAATCCCTGGCCAGTTTTTTCACCAGCACATTCACATTTTCCTGGTGAGACTAATTTCTTCATTGTAATATGAAAGGCTCACACAAAACAGAAGGGGAAAATTATTAAATAACCTGGATATTCAAAGGAAACACCGCATTACTGTCAAATGGTCAGGCAAACAAACCAGAGAAAAATAGAGGAAAAAGACTATTATTTCTGGTAATCTAAGTGCTTGTAACACACATAGGTAATAGCAAGGGGGTTTTTTTGGCAGTTGGCAGTACCCCTTTAACTGAAATATGTTTTATGCATATGATTTGTAGTCCTCAAAAACACAAGTAATGCCATTGTTCTGCAAGGAAAAATAAATTGTCAACATTGCTGTCAACTTCTGATCTGGTTTACCTGAGGAACTCAATTTTTAAGTAGCAGAAATTGGCTTTGACCCTTGTTTTCCAAGGAAACTGCCCTGCTGTGGGACAGCAGGTAGTGTCATGGGCCAAACTGGCTCTTGTGGAGCAGGCAAAATGGTGTGACAAGTTTGTCTTTTTTAAAAGCTATGTGCTCCATCACCTGAAGCACAGTCAGTCTTGCCCAATGGCTAGCAGCTGCCGTGATGTCCCCTGCCTGGATGGTGCCGGAGTGAGGGCTGAGCATGCATAGCTATCTGTGCACAGCCACCCACATCTTGGGTGGGACATGTGCACTCTTGGGCAAGTAGACCTCAAGGATGGCCCCTGCTGGGTTCTGGAGCACAGTCACAGCCCTTGTTCCAGCATCTTGCCAGCCTGATGATGAAGTATGTTTGGGTTTGGCCACAGCCTTGGACTGGCACAGGACTTACCACCACAGACATGTGTCCCGTGGTCACTGGGAAGCAAATAACCTCCTTGGACCTCTTCTTACTGGACCATGTGCCTTGTGGTGGGTACCATGACAGCGATGCAGCAGCAGGGCTTCTGCCCCAAGAGGATACACTGTCCCCAAGGTGGTGATACATCATTGCAGAAACACACACAAAAACCCCAAACCTATATGCTGAATCATCATTAATGTATTCTCTCCCCTGAGTCACTAGCTGAGAAAATCCATGGGCTGGGAAAACATGCCAATGTGCCAGTCTTATAGGAGTGGACCGAATGTACTTCTAAACATAAGACCTGCATGGGACATGGCTCCCCACCGCCCACAGGGACTGTCACCAGGCACAGCTGAAGGAGTGCAGGGAAGGCATGACTGGTACCCTGCAGGTTGCTTTTGAGAATGGTTTTCCCTGGGAAGCCCCATGCAGGTTGTCCCTGCTGTGAGTGGGTTGGGATGGACCTGGTGGTCTCCAGAGGTCCTGTCCAACCTGAACTGATTTTCGGGTCTGTGGCAGGGAGGCAGTATGTTCATAACAAGAGACAGAGCAGTTGGGTACTCATGGCACATTTCCTATTACAGCAACAGGAACAGTCCACAGACACGCTTAACTGCAGCCCTTGGTGATGCTGATGGACTCATTGGCTTCACTGAAGCAAACAATATGAGTGCAGCATTAGCGAAGGCAATGGCATGGGGGAAAGTAGAGGAGTATAGGATATAAAAACTAAGTAAAATAAAAAAATAAAGTTATGTTGAATGAGTTCCTTCCTCAGTTTTTATTCCATTTAGGAGAATCAGAAAATCCATATGCTTTCAGTAATTGTATGTACTGTGTTTTCTAAGTTGGAAACAAGCATATTTCCAGCATTAGCCCCTCTTTCTTAGTATGGCTGATGAGATACAATGGATCCTAAACCATATTTGATAAGTCTTAATATTATATTGGTGCACTGTGCTCTAAATTGCAGGTATATATGCTAATTGAAGAGAATACATTGTGTGGTTTTTGGCCCTTTAGATGGTTGCTAAACCAGCCCTCTGTCTGGAAAACATTTAATACTCAGAGTAGCTTGTGCAACCAACAGCTGCCGTTGCTCTGGGAATTGCAGTAAGTTCTTGTCTTTTCTGGACAAACATAAGCACTGTCATTTTACATGCTTCTAATGCCCACAAAACAAAAACATGAAATACTGGAAGAGAGAAGTGAAAACAGCTCAGGTATGGTATTTTCCTTTTGACAGCTGCACAATTGCTGTAGACAAAGTCTTGAAAGCATGTCTGTAGAAAGCATCTGACGTAGAATAAAACCTGCGCCTAAGGCATTTCACAGATTCTTCCTGAGCAGTTCATTTGTATGAAAATATAACAGCTTATAATGCTTTCAAGGACAATTAGGCTTAGAAACAAGGACAATTAGATAAGGACTGATTTACTCACAACATCCAGGTTGGACAAAATGTAAGTTGCCTATTGCCCACCTTAACTCATTTAGACTATTTCATAAGATCTTCCAAAGATTTTAGAGCCAAACTGTATGATAGTTTGCTTTCTTGAGCTGGTTACACACACTTCCAGGAAGATTATTTCTCACAGTCAACACAAAAGCATTGCCCTCACGCTTGCAAGGGACTCATTGAAATGATGTGGCAAATCTGCGTACTTCTGGTGTTCATGAAAATGTTCATATTCACCCAGGTAACGGTTGACAAAAGTTTGATTTAATATATAACAGCAACTACCAAAGCCAGTTTACTTTTATCAATCGTCCTCAAAATGAGAGGAAGCTTAATGCTCAGTTAATGATTAATAGATGTGGGATTTTTTTCTGCTAATTGTGCAAGAATAATTAGCAAATACTGACATCTCTGTATTTTTTATTACATAGCACATCAGACATATGTTCTTAGTACTTCCTAAAAATAATTTAACTTTGTTCTTTCCCACCTAGGTAATTAAAAATATGGGCCCTTATCTCAGGAACTCAGTGCACAGCTTCCCAGCTGTGTTCCTCAGATTTCCAATTAACTCATCTTTCCTGGATTCTGTTCCTGCATGCTTTGATATACTTACTTAACTTTCTGGAGTCATTCTGTTGACTGCAATTGGACTTCTCTTGGTAATAAGACACACAGGTAAATGGCAGCTGAACTAGATCCCTTTGCATAAAGGCAGATATCAAAAAGGGGATATTATTATTATTTCCTTTGCCTATACAGTTTAGATGCTTTTTACTAGGTGACTGCTTGGCCAGCATCTTCAGATGCAGGAATTATACCTTACTTTTACAGGTTAACATAAGTAAGATTAGTCAACCTTGAGTCTTCACTTGCTGAGGGAATATTTTGCACTGAATGCCTTAAAGAATACAGACTTGGTCAATCATATAAAACAGGTAATGATTCATTTATCAACTTCAAGACTGAAAAGACAGGTATAAAATCCACCTACAGATCTACTTTGTATTGCTAGAAATTTTTACATTTTAATCCTTCTAAAGAGGATTAGAAGATTCTTCTCTAGAAGGAAATTACTTTCAGTTTTATACAAATTTGAAAAATGGAAACTATTTTATGCCATTTCAGTGAAACTGCTAGGAGATGATTTTATAACACAGACATGGGTCCCACATCTTTGTCTAAACTTCCACTGTCTTTAATGGCAATGTGACTGAAATGGAAATGTAACAAAGGCTACTACTGTTTTACTACTATACAGTTCTAATAAATTCAGAAACTTCTGGATTTGGAAAGCTCACCTATTGAATGAAAAGGCTTAAATCATCCGTTCCTACAGACTTTTTGATTCAAGTAAGGAAAAAGTTAAACCTATATTGGTTGAAGGCAGCCTTGTGCGTGAGCTGAATACGTCGGATTGGCACCATCTTCCTGAGCCTGCAGACAGCCCAGCCTACGACCTCAGTAGCTAATCAAGAGCTTTCATGAGAAGCAGCAGGGGGAAATTGATAAATGACTGATTAGTGCCATTGACACCATTCAGAACTATTTGGGCAACTGTAAAACTTACAAGGATCATACCCACATCATTTTCCCTTTGGTTGCTTGAGAAAGCTCCTGGCAGGAATAATACCTTTGTAATGATGGCCCTCGGCTTCCTCCATTCCTTCTTCTAATTTTCTTACAAGACATGGGGTAACAAATTGTTTCTCCCACATATTGGAGTCTGGCAAAGCTTTTCAAGCTTTTAAATAATAATTAATAAATAGCAGTTAAACATGCCTGATATACGTTTACTTCTCTTCTTAAAAGCTTTTTTTCTCATATGAACAGCTAACAAAAACTGTCACATGGTTTTCCTTTTGGGCTCTGAATGACAAGACAAATTATTCATACTAAGAGAGGGAGTCCAGGATTTTACCTCCTGGGACAAAAGGATGCAGATATGGCACTTTCAGAGCTTGGAAACAGACACTGAATTGTTGCTGGCACTGAAAGACTTGTGACTCTGACCAAGCTAATATTATCACAGCCTGTGCTCTGTGCATGAGCTCAAATGGTAATTAGCAAGCAAGTAGTTCATGATCCTATGGTTATGCCAAATATGGTGACAGATTAATATTATATCATTGCATGGTTTGAGGTTCTATTTATAAAAAGGCTGACTGTTATACAGGAAACCAGTGCTGAGAAATTCCTGCTGGCAGGACTCCTTTCTCATCTTCATTCTTTTCCTGACAACATACCCAATTTTCTTGCATGTAGAGTATGATGATGGCAAGTTTCCTGAGTCAAAAAAATGGAATGGGAATTACACTGACCAGCTCTTTTCTTTCCATACACATGCAAGAGCCTCCAAACCTCCATGGTTCCAAAACCTGAGAGGTTCTTTGTTTTCAGACTTTTTTCAAAGTGGTATTTACAAAAAACAGTCACCCACTAAACTCCAATAAATTGAATAGTGTTTTCGCCAGCCATGTTGGTGGAGTGAACTTCTAGGACAGAGCAAAATGAAAGGTGAGGACTTTGGCAGGGGACGTTCATTAGGACTACAGTCTTTCAGGAGCTTGTACTTGGGAAAGAAAGAGAGGGTGAGGGGAGGTGGCTGAAGACACAGGGTCAAATACAGTCCTGAATGAACACAGAGGCTGCACATCCATGCAGCTGAGATTGCCTTGAGTGATATGGACTGTACTAATGAGTGGGACAATGCTTCTGTGTTTACATTTCCATTCCGGCTTGGAGCAAATGAGCAATTTTGAAGCAAATCCTGATTCTCTCCATTTACTTATTCCATTTACAGAAACAGTTCTGGTGCATGTAAACCAGACTACTTTTGAAGGAGTTGAGAAGTCCCTTTTCAAAAGTTATTCAATGCTGGATGGGGACCTTAAAATTCTGACCCAATATGCGGTCTTCATGACCACAAAACCTGTGCCTAGGAGAAGGCTCTTGAACCATGCAAAGCTTCCTTAACTCCTGAAATGGTTCTTGTGCAATACAAAGAGGCAAATGCCATATAAGACTTCTTATTTGCTGCTTTGTTTGAAGACTGACAGATCCAGTCTTCAGCTTTGCAGAGGTTCTTTAGAGAGGTGCCAACTGGCTCCCCAAGGAGATGACACAGCCTGTTAATTTGTGCCATAAGCAGACTGAAAGTTCCTCTGCCAGCAGAATATCTTGGCAGTGCTCGTATAGAGTTTCTAACCACATGATTGCTGTTGGGTATGAGACAGCCCATGAGAAAAGTGGCACGAAATTCACAGTTCAAGGGCAGTGTTCTTGGAGAACTGGAATGATAAAATCATATCTGGACTTCTGTGTCCTGGAGTCCCATGTGGGACAAGGTGGGTGTCCTCTGGAATTACTTCAGGACACTGATGTGCCACTTTCATCTAGGTGATATGGACAAAAAGCAGACCTTCTTTGAGATGCCCAAAGATGCTCCCCTATGCTCCCACCCCCTGTCGCAAGTGAAGGAGCAAAGGTTTGTGGGTTAATCTTCCTTCAGAAAGCGTCAAGCAACATGTATAATGGGGACATCCGGTCAGGAGACAACATGTTCTCATTTGAAGTAAAACCCTGAAACCACGTATGTTAAGGATATGAGAGGCTTCTGCAGTAATTGCTTTAGTCTATGTATTCTCTTATCTTACATCATCTTACTTGGTAATGTAGACAAGCCTGAACCTGCATTCCTGTGGTAAAATAAAAAACACGATATAATTAAGGCCACTTGAGTTATTAGGGCACTGACTTTTTGATGCCAAGTCTGATAAGAATATATATACACACATCTCAAGAGACGTGTATTTCCCATGCTGATTTTAAGAAAAGGAACAAAGAAGACCAAATATTCAGTGACCGGACAGCAAAGAGAAAGAAATAATATTGTGGTAGGTAGGTGAGGTAGGTGCTACAGTCAGGGAGAGAAGACTCACCATAACTTGGCAGAGTTGACAGGTAACTGAGATATTTTGATGCCTGCTAGTTATGCTTAGACAGCAAAATGGAAGACTTTGATCAGCTGTTGCAGGATGTGAAGCTGGATAACAGAAATATGGTTGACCAACAGCCATTCCCAAAGACAAGCACTAAAGAGCATGAGCTGTTCAGAAAGATGGAAACAACTAAGAAAGTGAAGTAATGTTATATGTGAGGAATGTGTTAAGCTGTAAACATGTAGAAAAGAATAGCAAAGATAGTGCAATCTACTTCAGTTAAGATCACTTGGAGAAGAACTGCAAGAGAAATTTTACCGCACTAAGGGAGCATGTTTTAGACCTCAAGTGTTGGATTTATGTATGGATAGAGATTCCTTTGATATGATAGAGACAGAAATTCTGTGAGGGGTTGTATCATCATGGGAGGATTTAACTTGCAAGTTTTGATCATTAGCCATGATAATTAAACTTTGAGATTAATGCAGTTCTATGAATAATTTAGTTCGTACAACAACTATCTTAGCTTGAGCATAAAGATAATGTAAGATATCATAGATTTTTATGGGTGTGTGGCAGCTGACTCACAAGGTGCATTCCAATGACTCCTTGCAAAAGATCACAACTTCTGGTGTGCCAACCACGGTTATATCCCATCGGTATTTATAGTGCTTTGTCCAGAAAAAAAATGGAAACCGGAGACTATTAATGGATGCAGGTCTAATCACCATGTGGGCAAAAAATCCCTAGAAATGTCATGACAACAAATTGCTAACAGCTATAGCAGAGGTAGATGACTAACTGAAGAAAAATGGGTAAACTGAAATTATATACGACAAGCGATAAAAATACTTCCTTACAATGAAGCAGGTATGGGAGGTGGTATAGCTAGAAGCCCACAGGAAGGTACGTGTCAAAAGTTACATTTACACTGTTTCACCTCCTGCCGTGTTCACTGGCCCTGGGATCTAATATTGTTTTTCTTCTGATTTTTCTGTTTAAAGCATCTAAAATAGCATGAAAATGGTGTCACAGCCCAACAGAGTTTTTCTAACATGTCTTTGTATCACAGAAGGTGCGTTACAAGCTCTGTGTGTCACCTGAAGGTCCATGCCCAGAGATCACAGGAATGACAAAGGTGCTTGCAAATGCATGTGCTCAGAGGGCCATGACCTGGGAGTCAACTGTCATGAAGCCAGGTTGTTTGACAGTGTGGGGATATCCAAAAGTCACTTTTCTCACATGCTAGAGTCTCCTGAAAAAGAACTGAATAAGTAATGAAGGAACTATTTGTTTATATTGCATCTTTGGGTTTTTTTGTCAGATCACAGCCATCTAATGCAAATTTGGCTTGGCTTTGCTTTGTAACAAAACTTACTATTGAAAGTGTTTATTCTGAATGCTGTCACAGTGGACTGTTACAGCTTTCTAATTTAATGTAAACTTCTTTTTGTAGAACCTGGTCTTTAGCCAAACTATATCAAACTGTAGCATACTGAAATGTACTAGATTTAATTAATGAATAAAGTCAGTATAAATGCAGTGTAGGCTACAGCAGACAGACTGGAGAATGGGTTCTATTATGAATGGCATTGGCTAGACATTGCTTGAGATTTATACAGCTGATGTTTCATCACAAATTACTGATCCAACTAGTGAAGCTACTCTAAACATGGTTTTGGTAAAGAGAAGGAAGAGCTGAAAATAATTTTACCTTCAGTGACCATGGCTGAATTCAATTTAAATAAAATGAGAATATGAATAAAAATGATCGTGAAACTGAGTTTAAAAAATGCGTATTTCACAGGGACAAACTTTGATAAGCTAAAGAAACCAGCTAACAAGTTCAGTAGATAGAAGAGGTCCACACTTAATTGTAGGAAATTCCTTGAGTATCTTTCAGTTAAAGATGTACATCTTCTGAAGTATCTTAAGAAGATGAATAAAATTCCAGGGGCTCTACCTAAATGAGCAGCAAACTCTGTTTCCTTCTACCCGCATTACCCATCCCCAAAAAAATCCTTGGAAAAAGGAAAGAAGAAAGGATGTAAAGTCAAGCCTTAGAAATGAGAGGAAAAGGGACTAATTAGCAAAGAAAGCCACATTTTGGAGGTTAGATAATGCAGGTCTAAAAGACAGCTTGACAAAAGTCAAACTGTGCTAAATCTTTCAAGAGCAATTGAAACAAAAACTCAAATAGCCTTCAATTAGGTTAACAAAGAAAGAAGAAGAAATGCAGAAATGGAGTGAGACTGGGGCCAGGAACTAATTATTTGCCTCATTTCTCAATGAGGAGAAAGACAGAACAGGAGGACAAAGCCCTGACAGCTGATGGGCATGAGCATTTGGAAATGAGAACTCCTGTCTCCAAGCCTGTAGCAAACTTAAAACGATCATAGAAACATAGAATTGTCTGGGTTGGAAGGGATCTTTAAGATCATCTAGTCCAACTGTCAACCTAACAATGACAAAAACCATCACTAAATTGTATCTCTAAGCACTATGTCTAGACGTCTTTTAAATACCTCCAGGGATGGTGCCTCAACCACTTTCCTGGGCAGCCCATTCTAATGCTTAATAGCCCTTTCAGTGTAAAAATTTTTCCTAATATCCAATCTGAACCTCCCCTGGCGCAACTTGAGGCCATTTCCTCTTGTCCTATTGCCAATTACTTAGGTGAAGAGACTGAGCCCCACCTTGAGACAACCTCCTTTCAGGTAGTTGTAGAGAGTGACAAGGTCTCCCTTCAGCCTCCTTTTCCTCCAGACTAAACAACCCCAGTTCCCTCAGCTACTCCTCACAGGACGTGTTCTCCAGACCCATCCACCAGCTTTGTTGCCTTTCTCTTAACACACTCCAGCACCTCAATGTCTTTTTTATAGTGAGGGACCCAAAACTGGACACAGGACTCGAGGTGGGGTACACCAGTGCCAATTACAGGGGGGACAATCATCTCCCGAGTCCTACTCACCACGCTGTTCCTGATACAGGCCAGGATGCTGTTGGCCTTCTTGGCCACCTAGGCACACTGCTGGCTCACATTCAGCTGGCTGTTGACCAACCCCCAGGTCCTTTTCTGCCAGACAGCTCTCCAGCCACTCTTCCCCAAGTCTGTAGCGCTGAATGGGGTTGTTGTGACCTAAGTGCAAGACCTGGCACTTGGCCTTGTTGAACCTCATACCATTGGCCTTGGCCCATCAATCCAGCCTGTCCAGATCCCATGAAAAAGGTAAACATGAGCACCGTCATTATGAGGGAAAGTTTTTTCAGCATAATGTAAGTGCTAGAACTATCCAGTGCTGGCGGTTTCTAGTCTTCAGAAGAGTGATGTTCGGAACAACCAGTTAATGAAAGCAAGATTATTTTAAGATGTAATGTGGTACTTTAGGAAAGGTATTGCACGATGCTGTAACTGCCCATAATAAGTAGACTAGATTTGGTGATTTAGCAGGTCTTTTCCAGGCCTACGTTCTTAGGATGAACACTGGAAAGTTCTGCAGGTTTCTGAGGTGGAAGCAAGATTCAGAAGCAAGAGATACTAAACACAAAAAGGGAATTTCTACAACTAAATCCACAGTACAGTCCATAATAAGTACCACTGTTTCAGTCTTTTGCTCCTGAAAACGAAAAACTTCGCAGCCAGCAAGTACTCACTCGCAAAAAAGGAGATGAAAACCTCTAAAAAAACCATGTAGCGTTGCCTAGAAAACAGATCTGCATGCCTTATGGTGCTAGTGCACTGGAGAATTTTATGATTACTCTGTATAAACACAAGAGAATGGATCTCAGAGTGGGGAAAGAGCTGTTTAACTGGAAGGGCAGTCTTGGCACCTGAACAAATGGATATAAACCATCCAGGAATGCATTTAAGCTGAAAAGTAGAAGGCAGTTTTGAATTGTCAGGGGAGACGTACTGGCACAAACTCAGTAGCTGTAGCCAGGCTGAAAAGTTTTAAGTTAGCCAAGTTGATGTTGTTATATAGTTACTAAAGATGGAGTTTGATCAGTATATTAAAAAATATTAGGATGTGTTTCTCTGAGAGGCTGAATTCAGCTACTTTGGGCCTTTAAGATAACTGTAAGAACCTTAAGGTCTTACACAATGTATCTTCAGACATCAGAAACCTGGGATTGTCACCCTTCTCAGCACATGAGCTTTGCAGTAGCTGCAGAGCTGGACACAAGGACAATGAAGCACCCATTTGAGCCTTAGGGCAGGAGCACCATTGAAGGGAAACTCCAGGTTTGAGACTATGGCCATTTTGCTGAAAAGCTTCAGATTTATTTTCTTTTTACAATAAGTTTAGCAAAACTTTGTACCTGGATAAACCCTGCTCTGTCTGGTAGTCAGCAAAGCCTGTTCCTGACTTTTTTTCCCTCCTGCGGTTATACCCTGTGAAACCAGTCCAGCTTACACTGGACCATTGAGGTCACAACCAGCAAGGCTTCCCTACACAGTTACCGAACTCCATCCACACTACTGCAACCCTCAACAGCAGGGGTTTGTCTGTCTCACCTGGTAGGTGCCACGGACCACACTAACAGTGATACTATATTGGTAATGCATTAAAGAATCAGCCCTTCAGAGAAACATCTGGTATGATGTGCCGGTCGTGTTCAGTTTCATTTACATGACCACTTAGGGGTATTTGACAGTTGTCATAGGAAATGATTGGAAAATGGGGTAACTCACCTATCCAGTACATGAAATAGCATGGGTCAGTGGTCAACAACCGAGTGAGCGCTTTCAAAAACAGCCACCAAGAGCTCAACCAATCCGACCTCCGTTTCGCTGGCTGTCGTGCCACGAAAGAAACACAAATGCAAAACGCTTGCAAGAGGAAATGGAATAAAAGGAGAGGGATGGGAGGGGAAGTTTTCTTAATGTGCCGAGCCTCTCCTCCTCCTTCACAGCCGCCCCGCGGCGCTGGCGCAGAACGCTGGCTCAGCACACCCGGTGGCAGAGGGGGAGCGGGGAAACACCTGCAGCACAAACAGCTGCTGGGCAGATGCCTGGGCCTGCTCTTGGTCACTGGCCAGCCAGAGAAATCTCCCCTATGGAAGCTGATTGAGAGATTCAAGAAGTTGTTTGGCAGTGGATAAGATAAATAGCCACTGGTGAGATTTCTCTGCTGTAAGCTGAGATGGAAGTTCATGGTCACTCTACATTCTGTGCCAAAGCGTGGCTATGATTCCCGGAATACAATGCATCACAAAAAGGAAATGTGATTTAATGTTGAAATGAGAAGTGTTTTAAGATCTACAATTTATAGGCATTTAAGCCTCTGTTTGTGGGCATGACAGTCACGTTACCTTTGTCCTTGCTTGGATCTTTGTGTTCCCCATGTACTTCAGTGGAGAAAGTGACATTTCAGAAGAAGTGACTGAAGACAAATAGAAAGGTGACGTGATGGACAAGGAAACATTTTGCCATAAGCAAGGAAAAAAAAGTAACTGAGTGCACTGTGGGAGAAAGGGGAAGGCTCTTGTCCCTCTTGTCTTTTGTAAAGCAATGTTTTTCTAGAAATCACCTCCAGTTGACTAAATGCTATGCTTTCCTTGACAAGTGGGAACTGTACTCTCTGAGACACCGGCCCATCCTCCAAGTATTAAACTCTGTTCAGGATTTGCCCGTTTCCTCGGCGCTGGGGATCCCTCAATGTACTCTGACAGAAGGGAGATTTGGTCAGGAGGACTGCAGCTTGCTCTGTGTGGGAAGATCTAGCTCCAGACTGGTTTCATTGCCCTTTTTAAAATCAGCAGCCTTCCCAAAGCCGGTTTGCAGCCTGCTCCCCATCTCCCCTGAATGAGGGCACCCATGCTTGTATCTCAGGGTGGTTTGTGTCATAGGAAAAGAGTAAGACAGGGTTTGAAGCCTGTTGGTGCAGGAAAGTGGAAGTGGGTAATACAAAGCTAAAGGCCCGCAGAGGGGAGGAACTTAATATGTGGAGGAGACAGGCAGCTGGAAGGTAGCAACATGGGGCAGTCTCCTCTGAAAAGAGAGAGGTGGGAGCAGAAGGAGGCAGGCTTGTTCTTGAGCTGCCAATGCTAAGGTTTAACTAAAGTCATTACAATCATTTAAATCAGGTTTCCAAAGCAGTGCTAGCCGATGTTGGAAATGGACTGGCACAGAGGCAAGACGAGTTCTGAACAGATGATAAAGGCATCGACTTTTGTATAGTGCTTTTCAACGCCCCTGAGGTGCACACATATGTCTTTATGCCTGCACAGCTTGTCATGTGCTATTCTTCACTTATCTCTGCTACAGCTCTTCCTGATCTCTTAACAGCTTTGCTCGGAAGAAAAAAGAAATGGACAATAGGCCCTGAGACCGCTTGGCTGCATTGCTTCTTCATTAAAGCTGACATTTGGCAGTGAGACTTTACTGCTTTTCAGGAGCTGATGTCTCATTGAAGCTAACAGCAGCAGAGGTATCAGGGGTGACAACGTCTCTCCCACTGAGCGTCTGAGCTTTGGATGGTGGGAGAGAGCCCTGGAGAATGAGACCAGTGACACTGGTGATGTTTTTCTCTTTTGCCTTTTTCCTGTTAAAGGCAAGACTATCCTTTTACCTAGGGCCAAACCTATGAAATTGTTGAGCCTCCTGAACACATCGCTTTTGACATGCCAGAGTTGAGAAAACTTAAAATCTTTGAAAAAATGTGGAAGAAATATGCATTAATTTGGAGAATATTTTATTATAATATATCTATATTGGCAAACACATATCATCTTTCATTTGCTATCAAGTCTGTCTGGTCAATAATGTGTCCTATATTTTCACTATAACTGCAACAGTCCTTCCCTTGATGCTCTGGTAATCCTGATTCTTCTACTGGTTCCTAACTGGAAGGGTTAACTTTGGAATTTCTTTTCACTTCTACAGAAGTACATTTCTGTGCTGTTATTTCTTTTAGTCTTGCTGGTTAACTCCGAGATTTGCACTATACAGCAAAGTTTACCAGTATAGTTGTCAGCAAATCCTTGTGTGCATGCACATGCAATTTCAAGTCCTGTCTAGGTTTATGATATCAAGTTGTAATACCTTTTTGAACATTTTTTTGTGAGTCCTGCATATGTACTGTTCAAGTGCTGCAATGCCTCTGAGGTAAAGAAATCCTTAGTACTTCCAACACAGCAAACAAACACTCTGGTTCTGGTTTTCAGCACTGATGCCCAGAAGTCACAGAAAGTAGGTCTCCCTCCATTTAAAATTTCTGGCATATGCCTGTTAATATACCACTGCTGGCGATTTCTGCCTTAGAAATTAAGATGTCTGTTCAGACATTGAATGGACTGGAATAATGTGAGGCAAAGCAGCAATGCAAGGCAAAGGGAAAATCTGACACTCCCATCCAAAACAATTAGACTGACATGGGTTGCCAGAAAAGCTGAGTACCTGCAAAGTTGGGTATGAAGCTTAAGGTCTTGCTAGGTGACCTTTAAACCCAACTGGATCCAGAAATGGAGCCAGAGGAAAGAGTTTAACTGAGATTACAGTAACTGTTTCTTCTTCCAAAAATGTTCAGAGATGTCCTGGAGCCCCATGTCTTTTTCCAGTTCTCTCTTTATAAACAAATAATGGCTGAAAACATGTATAATGTTTTCTGAATTATATAGCATGTTTTCTGAAGTAGTTGGCTTAGTTTCACTCTGTTCGTGTGCACCAGCAAAAAAGAGAAGAAATTCCACAAGGAACTGAAAATATTCCTGAATGTACCAGGCAGCAAGTGTTTCTATCACGACATTTCAAGCAGCTGAAATACAGTGTAAGAGATATTTGAGCATTTAATAAATGTACAGAAAATAAAATGTCCACCTTACAAGCAATCCAGTATCTTGTCATTCAGACTACTTGGTTTTTATAAATAAATGTTTAGAGGAAACATAAACTTCAAGACCTCAGCCCATTAGAATCACCACTGGCTGTAGTAAGTTAGCAATCTTCAATGCATAATTCTTACATCTGTTAGCACAGATGTACACCGCATGTTAGTACAGCAACACCTGTGAATTCATCTCTCAGTCTCACAGGACTATTTGTGTTGGAAAGTGGTACTACAAAGTGACAGGGCTGAAAGCTTCTGACCTATTCCAAACAAGTATATTGCAAGTAAATGCAATTTACTTCACAGTTCATGACAATTTCTTTGGAAAAGTTTAGTTTGGGGAGGCACCTTCTTCAGTCTGCTGAGAAACTCACAGACCATGACGATAAAGATACAGGTATGTGGAAAACAGTTCCGTAATTCTCTCCAAAAGTCCAAGTTCTGGCTATATGGAGGAAAGGAGAGGCTGGAGTCCCTGTTTCAGGGGAAACACAGGGACTCCAGAAATCCACAGGGAAGGGCAGGACTGTAAAATCTATGGTTCAAAATTCCTTGAAACATGTACAGTAGCAGTCTTTATGGAGTCTGTCTTTTTGGGATTGAAGACACAACACTGTGTCACAATTTGCCTCTCATTGAGCCCAAGAGAATAATAAAGATTGCAGAGACAACCTGTAATTCATGCAGGAATAGCAGCCAACAGTTCGCATTTTTATTTCTGCATGCTTTAAAATGTTGTATAATGTTTGTCCTTGAAACCTGGCATTTGACATCTCATGGTCCCTGAATAAGTCTATCAGGTTCGTAAAAATGTGCTAACAGTTTGATTACAATACCCAGGCAAGGCAAATACGATCTACTCAGGAATCGTACAAATTAACTCAAAGTGTATGGAGAGGGCTGGTGGTAAGGCATTCAGCTGCTCAGCACCTCCGCTACCTTGGTGGTGAGCCCCTCAAAATCAGACTGTATTTCCTCTTAGCCTTTCTACTCTAAGAATAATGTTTGCCATCTTGGTTCATGAGTACAACATAAAGATACACCATACAGCCTTAATAATGTAAATATTTGATTCAGATCCATAGAAACATGACCACCTCAATACATCTAAAGAGAACCACATTTAGCATTCATCCATGCAACTACTCAGACAACAGTGAACTTTGTTCTTAGTCAAGTCTGAAAGGCAAATCGAGCCACAAATGCAAAGAGCATCTTAGGCTCCTTGGAGGATAACTGATATGGCTACTTTCCCCCTACCCTCCAAACATGCTGTTCTGAAGACACATTCTTGTTTGCAATGCTGCTTTTTAAAAAGTGAATCTCTGCAGAGCACTCTGGAGAGGCACGTTCATGCCTATGCAACATCCATGCTGGTTCACAAATGCATCCACTAGCAGAAGAGTTTCCTGTTGACCCATCTGTGCATGTGGAGTGGAATCCCAGTTTGAATGGTATCTAATGACATGCACAGTCAATTCAAGAAATCCACTGCATCACGTTTCTTGATTCTGTGCAGGTGAGACTCTTTCTAGCTTTGCAGAAACCCAAGACCAGAAAAATGGCCATCTAACAGTGCCAGATGAAAGTAACTTCAGCTGTAGCTATACTGATATATAAGAGCTACCTCATTGACCACGGAAGTTATACTGACCTTGCCTGCGGTTAAACTGGACAATAACAACAAAATATTTTTATTTGGGTTCATTGCTAGAATTATTTTTGGTTAGCAAGAAAATGCGATGTTAAATTGTACTGATAGTGTAACCATGGGAACAAGATAATAAAATGCTGATATGAATTTGGTGGAAGTAATTTGTGTATCCAAGAATTATGTTGTCATGTGTTAACTTACAGTCTTTTGAAAGTGAATGCATGAATTAGCTAAAAGGCACAGACTCCACCTGGAGTACTGCATCCAGCTCTGGAGCCCCCAACATAAGAAGAACACGGATCTGCTAGATTGAGTCCAGAGGAGGGCCATGAAGATGATCAGAGTGCTGGAGCACCTCTCCTATGAAGGCAGGCTGAGAGAGTTGGGGTTGTTCAGCCTGGAGAAGAGAAGGCTCCGGGGAGACCTTATAGAGGCCTTCCAGTCCACAAAGGAGGCTTACAGGAGAGATGGGGAGGGACTGTTTATCAGGGAGTGTAGCGACCAGATGAGGGATAATGGTTTTAAATCGAAAGAGGGGACATTTAGATTAGATATTAGGAAGAAATTCTTTATTGTGAGGGTGGTGAGGCACTGGAAGGGATTGTCCAGAGACATCATAGATGCCCCATCCCTGGAGGCGTTCAAGGCCAGGTTGGATGGGGC